>JAUBNQ010000015.1:1449271-1462718 GCA_032353495.1 Ctenopoma kingsleyae | reverse complement strand
ACAGTGGCTTGGACAAGTAACTTTAATTTGATTACTGGTATGGAAATAGTAACGCGTTAGATTAGTCGTTACTGGAAGAATTGGTCATATTAGAGTAACGCGCTACTAAGTAACGCGTTACTGGCATCACTGGTAGTGGGAACACAGACAGCTTTTGTGACAGTATCAAGGCCCCCCCTCCTGAACTCTGTCACCACTGTCCCATAAAAAAACACACAGATATAGAATACACATATTCAAGATTCCCTAGAACAGGGTTAGGTAACCCTGTCTAGAGCAACAGTAGCAGTAAATGTCATATAAATCTGCGTGAAGAAGACATGCATGTGTGGGCTGCTGGTACGATGGAAGATGATAGTGGAAATATAAATAAACCTATTTATTAAAGATGGAACAGTGTGTTCTTTTCTCGGAATGATTTGATGCATCATATGGGGATTACTATTCTGTGAAATTCAGTGTTCAGTGACTTGGGCTTTGTTCCCTTTTTCCCATTTCTGGCTCTGGTGTGATTTAATATTATAGAAAAACAATAATACGTGCTGTGAAGTACAAATGACATATAATGAATGAAATATAATAAAGGTAACTATAAATTACATTCTCCAAATAAATAACGTTAAAGAAATATAACGTGTAATTAAAATACAGTAGAAATCTAAGCTAAGAAAACAATCTGTCTTTGTTTAATTGGTTCTTTCTTCGTTTCTGTCTGTCGACTCCTCTCTTTCTCCATCTCATTGTCTGCCACTGGATTCATCACTTCCTTCTTTCACCATCCCTCCATCCATCACGCTTCATAGCGCGTTTACTCGTTCCCACTGCTATCCCTCACTCCTACGTCTTCCTCTCCGTTTTCTCTCCGTCTCTCCTCTGCAGAGGTAGTCTGATGCTGCATTCGCAGAGACTTTAACTGCATGTGAAAAATAACACAGCCCTTATTATTCAGTCAAATGGGGGAACCAGCACCATGGGGGGCTCCACCAAAATGATGCAATGTTGTGGAGAGACAAAGTTTTTCTGCAACGTAAAGTCATCCAGAAAGGTTCTGTGTTGGTTACTCGTTAATGTGCAAGTGTGCACTCCTGGTGCATTACTTTGTATTATGAACGCCATATATCCTTATCCAAATCCCAAACAACATCATCCAAACGTTCTCTCTAAATCATATCTGCTCAGATATTGTGTTTTTTAATTACATTCCCCACATCAACTGTGCGCACATTCTTTCACTGTCTTTCTGGTCTGTTGTTGCATTTACAATGTTTCCTTAACAGAACGAATACAGAACAGAGGCCATAGTAGGCGCAGTAGAACCTAAGCAATGACCACACCATGAAATGTGATTCTCAGCAGGATTTGAGCATGTACCATGTTCAGTCGCCTCAAAAAGTCAAAAACGTCAGTATACATTTTTAATCAGCTTGATTTTTGAGTGTACTGTTGGACAGTAAGGACATCGCACAGTTCTGCTAGGAGCAATTAACTTAACATTATCCTCAGTGTTCAAAGACACTGAAAACATGTCATGTCAAAGTTACATTAAGCTTGCTAGAAGGATCCTTACCCTAGTTTTTAATCCTGCACTCAAAGCTCAAATCAAAATCAAATCAAGCTGATGTGAACTGATTGGTTGATTAAAAAATGCAACCAGTTAGTTTAATTGATAATTATCAACTTCAAAAGTCAATAATTGGTTAATCGTTAACAATTAATTAAATACACTGTTGTTTAACTGTAACCACTGATGTGACCTATGTTCACTGCAGAAATCAGTGAACTAGAAATTTAAAGAACAGGTCACTGTTGAGTAAATACCAAGTTACACAAATTATAAATTAAACACAATGGCTTCATTTAAAATTACAAAGTTCCCACTAGTATTAGTCGCTATTCAGTATTAAACACAACATACAACGCCGAACAACTTGCAGGCTTCATTTTATAATATTAGATCAGACTTTGACACAACTTTCTGCTGCAGTGTTCATCCACACAGTGAACAAAGAAAGCCACTTTGTCTTTTTTTATATCAACAAAGTGTGTTAGTTTTATCATACGTGACCATCAGCAAACACATGTAACTCCATCTCATTAAAGCGTAAGAGGAACCGCCTAGTGGCCCCAACTGCAGTGCATTACAGTGTAGTTACATTTCAGACTGACCACAGACATATGGTCAAGTCAGACGTATGAGTCATGAACATTATATCATCATCATTTTTTAAATTTACATCGTAGTGAC
Organism: Ctenopoma kingsleyae; assembly: GCA_032353495.1. Classification (NCBI taxonomy): domain Eukaryota; kingdom Metazoa; phylum Chordata; class Actinopteri; order Anabantiformes; family Anabantidae; genus Ctenopoma; species Ctenopoma kingsleyae. The sequence continues at coordinate 1,460,473 of JAUBNQ010000015.1, read as the reverse complement.
TGTCTTTTCTTCAGTCATTGTTTGAAACAAGAGAAACATGTCTCAGTTATAAATTCAGACGACCATCTGTTGTAATAACATTCTGATAATATCACACATGCCTTTGACTTTGAATTGAACCTGAATGTTTTGTACAAGAAAATACCGGGAGATAAAAGGTATATCGTAACAGAGCCAAAATATACCGGGATATGGATTTTTGTTCATATCGCCCAGCCCTATAACCTAGTATTACAGTAAATATAGCATTGCATGTTATATGTTGCAAATCATGTTGTAATATGTAATATGCAGCAATTTTTGTCGACATCGTTTTTTTACTCTAACCTATACATGCTATTTTTTAACTACCTCATACCAGAAAGCCTGATGCAAAAATAACTGTATATACGTAAAAACTATTACAGTAGTCAAGTGTATGCAGTGAAAAAACTATAGGTGTTGCAAAGCTTTGATTAATTAGCTAAATAAATGCAGTCCAAGTCTGAATGTTTTCCAGAAATAACAGTAAACAACAGGAGTTATAAATGTAAGCAATGAATGAAAAATGGTCTGTAGCTATATTTAGGCTACCATTTTTATGAGATGTCAGCTTCCTAAACAACAAGCCTTTAAGAGTTATTTTCCTAACACAAAGAACAAATAATGATGCCAGTGGGGTAAAAGATGTCCAGTTGTTCCCATATGCATTACCCATTGTTCCAGTCATTTTTAGAAAATAAAGTGTAAAAACACATCATCTCACAGCAGATTTGGTCACTTGTAATGCTATACGCTATATTCAGGGACGACTGTAAATGAAAAGTCAAATCTTTGTACAAATAGGTGAGCGCTTTTCCCACATTCATGAATCATCAGCATAGAATTACAATCAATGATTTGTCTAACCTTTATTAATTAAAACTGAGCTGCATCTTTCTATTACTGGACTGCATGTTGCCTTAAGAATTTACTTTTGAAGTTAAATATTCACATGGAGAGTACATAATAGTTTCACCAGCTGGTATCACAGATTTTGGATGCTCAGCATCTCAGAACTACTCTCTACTCATAATTTAGCAACTGAGATTCTCTGCAGCAGAAACCAATCTGGCAGTCTCAGCAGATGACATCTGAGTCATTATTAATAATGAGCTTCACGGCCGGGACACGCAGCTTTGCACATTCATGGCTCTGTTCCTCTACGAGCACAAACACAGTCATGAGTATGCGCTTCTTGCTCTGTGCAATTTATTCATCAGCAGCCAATTCAGAAACTCACGTCTGATAGTAAAGGGGGAGAAAACATCATCTTCTCTAACAAAAGCCCTCATCACAACGATTCAAACATCCTGAATATACTGTATGGCCTTAAAATCATTCTACATTTTCCTGAACACAGTGTCTTGTTGAGCACTTAATATATTTTTTGGTCTTAGGACAATTAGAAGTACACCAAAATGCATGGTCACATTAACCTGACAGAAAGCCACCAGGTATTGATGTGTTGTCAGACCCCTGGTAGCTACCCTAAACATTCAAAACCACCCAAAAACTAACCAGTAATCTGAAATGGTTAGTTTGCATATTCATTTATACCTATAGTCGTAATTTCAAAGAAAAAATGTTTTGCTTCTCAACTGTAAATATATGTTGGTTTTCATCATATTTCATAATGTCTTTTGTACTGCTGGTTGGACAAAACAAGAAAAGCGAATATGATTTGGACTTTTACTAATAATGAATAATAAACTAAGCAATCGTTTGATTGGTAAATACAATAACTGTCCTATTTACCTATAGATAATACAGAACAAATCTCTTAGTTGCAGCTTTTCAGTGTCTTGGAATGGTCGAGTTTTCCGCATGTCAAGAAATTTATAAAATTACTTTAAGAATTTAACGTCTCCAGCCATAACACCCATACACGTGGTTTGTCCCTAATCTGTCATACAACCCACAAGAACGTCTTTTTTGACCCTCATGTGGGTCATTCCATGTAGAGAAGCAGACATCTGTTGAAACTGAACCCCTTTTGGTACCATGCACCAAAATGGCGACTATCATCTCTTATAGCGGCACCGAAATGGCAGTCATTGTAACACTTCTTTTTACCATAAACAGTCAAAAACGTTGGACTGCAACTGTGCAAACATAGTGCTTTAGTTGGGTTCAGGCTCAAACACACCTGGTTAGGTTTAGGCATGAAATAAACATGGTTAGACAACTGCTCTACCAACTGAGCTGCTGTTGCCCCAGTGTAATGTTCTCACCAGCCACTAGATGTTGTCAGAAAGTGATACACAGACAGTAGTCGTTTTTGTTTCATTTCACCACAAATGGACTAGTATAGTTGTATTTCACAGGAGGACATTCTTGAATATAGGTCTACAATACTCCGGTTTCACCAAAGATCCCTCTAGAGTACTAGTTCTAAGCCTCTTGTTAATCGGCCAAGCAACTCATTACCACTGTGAACAGGTTGCATAATGCCTTCTTTTTCTTCTTTTTAATGGTTTCGGGGGAAAATTTGAGAAATGTGACATTTATAAAGCAGATTTTTTTCACACTTGTTAAACATACTGCGATCACTCAGATTTCAATCACTATGAGGAAATAATGTATTTGTTAGGGACTGTTTTCAGAAATGAATTAATCCACATTTGGCTTTTATTGAGAATTTGTGACATCGGGGTGGTGTATGGTGGACTGAATCAAAATGAACTACAGATTGTGTTCATGGTGATGGAGGACCATGTCGCCCATGGTAACAGTGTGGCCCACTGATGTGTTTTAATAGTTTCTGGACAACAATGGAGCTGTGTGGAAGAAGACATTCCAGGCGGTGAGGTACACATGCTACTTGTTAGTGTGAGGCATTATAGCTACTTTGGGTGTTTTTGGTAGAAAACAAACGGAGTATGACCACACTGGTCCTTTAAACATTTAACCTATTTTTCAAGCAACAGCAGACATGTAGAGTCTTGATGTGAGACTATTTAGCTCGAGGGTCTCTGACAGATGCTTCAAATAATTGAATTTTAAGGGGCAGCCCTAATAACTTTCAAACTAATGGGGTTACACACTTGATTCCAAATCCTAAGGGGATGGTTTGTAGGGTTAAGATACAAGTCTGACTAACAGGTCATCAGTATGTATCACTTTGTCTTTAAGCACTGAAGGTTGAGTCTTTGGGCTCAAGAAGACAGACAGCAAGGACATACAGGGGGAAGATGAGGAGAGTGGAAGAAACATGTGACTGCGCATTGGTACTAATGGGTTAAATCTCTTTAAATGTTTATAGTGATGGTCTCTGAGGAATGTAAGATAGGCAGGAGGACGGCTCATTCGCAGATACAGACACAGGGATGAGACAAAGTAGCGTGTTTGTTGATGGGGGATTTGTGCAGAGCGGCAGGGGAGAGAAAGCAAGAGACCCTTTTTTCTTCTTTAAATGAAAACGGCAGAAATGTATCGCTCCCCACTGCTCCGTGTGGAATAATTAAGAACGGAGATGCAAAAGACTCCTTAATTAGATTTTTTAATTATTGAGGATTCACTTCTCCTTCTATAGTGGCCCAATTAAGAAAGCTCATCAAAAACTAAAGACATGAAGAGAGGCCGTTTTCTCCTTCTTCGTCCTCCTCCTCCCTGTCCCCCTCTGTCTCGTCTTCCACCTCCCTCTCTTGACAGAAATGGACTACCTGTGCACTGTTTGATGGCTTGTCCTCGCTGATGAGCAGGAAATGGAAAGGACTCTTGCCGACTTTAATTAACTTGCTTGTTTTCACAGCCCCACTGAAAGTAAAGGAAAAAGGAGGGAGAACAGAGGAGTAGAGAAGGAGAGGTAAAATGCAGCGGCAGTGCACAGAGCTTTTCCTTCAGTGATAATGAGTCTAATGATGGTGGAGATGGCATGAAGGTAATTTGACCTTCTTTCTCTTCTCTGAGCTTCTCCGGTTTGCTTTGTTCTCCTTCTGATGAGCAGGGACTTCACAGAAAAAGAAGGTTGAATGACAGAGAGAAAGAATGAATGAGTGACTAATCCAACTTCTTAAAGGACTCTGCTGGTGCATGTTTTAGCTCATTAACTACAAATTGTGTTTGGTTTACTGCCAGCCATTTTCCCAAAGCATTCTCAGTTTTAGACTGATTTCTTTCCTTCCAGACAGCTATTGGTTTCACTTCATTTCAAGATGCTATGGAAATCAAGTTGCAGGAACGCAGGTAGATAGCTAATCCATCACAGTGAACATTTAGTCATCGGGCAGTGATCAGGTTGCAAACTGGGACCATTTTGAACAACAGTACAATCAAGGACAGTCTGACTTCTGAGATGTGAGAAGTAGCTGCTAAAAACACAGAAAACCATGAAGATGTGAAATAAGCATGCTTTTTGCACTTCACTGCACTGCATTGAAGAAGTAGCAGTTCTGCAGAAAACTTTCCCTTTCAGATCGATGGGAATTGTCCAGAAGTGCTGTCAAGACTTTTCGGTCTTGTGCAACCAGAAGGTTCAAAAGTAGAAACAGGCTCTCTCTTGCCTCTCACCAGTATGTAGCTTGTTAACTGAGCAATATTTTATGACATGCTAATGTACTACCACACAAATTTAGCCATGTACTCAGGGATGCGGCCAGAGAGGTGGCCAGGTGTGGCACAGGCAAACCCCCAAAATCTCATTGGCCACCTTTGGTGCCACTCTTGCCAGAGTCAGTACTTGGAAGGTACTAGAACCATTATTTTATTCTATCTGTAAAGTAAAAACTTTTGAACCAGTAATTTAAACCTTTAATTAAGGTTGTGATAACAACTGGGCGATGCCTATCTGCTGAGGAAGACAGTGAAATATGGTTGATAGTGGCGTAGCTGTGTTAAGTACATGTACTGTATTGTAACATGTTGAATATGAATGGATAACTAGTGGATAATTAGTAGTTTCTAGTAGAGGATTGAGATTATAAATGTCACTATAGTTTAGTAATAATTTTGTCATATTTGTATTGAGGACAAACATGGAAGTGGACCCAAGTGCAGACACATACACAGGCAGACAAAAGATCACACCAAGATAAGTGGAAGTGAAATCAGAAGGTCTGAATTTCACAAAGAACAATAAGAAAAAGAAAATGCATAGCGTTAATTTTTGATAACTTGCACAACCAATGCACCAAATCGACACAGGCTATGTACGGGCATGTTGAATGTGCTACTGAATAGTTAGTATTAGGCGGCCTGGTAGCTCAATGGGATAAGCATCAGACTGGGATGTAGAAGGTGGCAGGATTGACTCCCAGCCCATCCCCCATACCAGGTGTGTCCTTGAGCAAGACACTCAGCGCTACCTCCCCAGGTGCCGTCTGTGTCTGCCCACTGCTCCCCCCAGGGGGATTGGTTAAATGCAGAAGGTACATTTTACTGCGTGTACACTGTAGAACTATCTATGTATCTTCTTCTTCTCTTGTATATCCCTAGCCTAACAAGGAAGAGGCAGGGAAACATGGGCTATGTAGCTGTGTAGTCATAATCCAACAATCCTGCAGTAAGTCCTCCTCTGTAGGAGGTGTTGTTTCAACTGGTCTTTTCAGAGGCTGTGGCTTGTGCTACTGAATGCAATGCATACTCCTTATAGAGAGTTAGTATATCAGAAAACAAGCTGATGAATTGTTTTTGCATTGGTTACATGGTTCGATTAGAGATGTTCTGAAGACATAACAGCTGACAAAATGTTCAATGTGCAGCATTTTTAACTTCACATTCATTTTTTTCCAACCAACAACTGCCTGGAAGGAAGTGAATGCATTGGCATATCGTAAGCACTAATGTAATGTATGTAGAGTTTGTAGTCAAACGACTAGAACATGCAGCACCACCAGCGTTCTCCTTCAAAGATGCACAGTTGGGAGTTCATGCTTTTCTGGGCCTTCTCACCAGAGCCCACACTAAATTAACATCCAATTCACTGTGAGACTCTCAAACCCCTCCTGGGCCCTGTCCTTTCCCACCTCCCCTTCCCTTCTCTATCCCGCCATCCCTTCGCTATCCTCCATCTCCCACCTCCATCCCTGTAGCACTTCCATTCCCATAGGACCCAAATAAAGTAGCCTACAAACACTGAACATTAATAAATGGGTACTTAGGGGGTTGGTAGAGGGAAGAAGAAAAAAAATGGCCTACTTTAACACTTGTCACTTTCCCACCCTCCCCTATCTGCATCTTTACCCCCCTTTTCCCTTCCTTTTTTCTTGCTGCTCCTCTCCAATTTCATCTTTTCCTCTCTCCTAAGTGCTGCCAGTCTGCAGCCCTATAGCTGAATAAACAGTTATAAAGGGAAGAAGAGCAGATGAGGGGACATTTACCGTGTCGTTTCCCTGGAGGGATTTCTCTTTAAATTACCTGTTAAATGGCCTCCAGGGGCAAGACTTCAACGTGCAATGTTGTGTATGTGTGTGTGGGTCTGTGACAGAGTGTGAGGATGTGTGCGTTCACTCATGGGTTATGTCACGCTATGGGGCATTTTCCACCATTTCACACATGCCTTCCCTCCCCAAGGCATGTGGCATTGTCAAGGAAAAAAACTGAATTAAAGTGATTCTGGCCTTATGTTCCTCCTCGCCTCAGTCTCTCTGTTCTTCCTTCTACACACACCTCTCACTACCTCTTCTTCCTTTCATGTCGCCAGTTCAACAGGGAGCAGTTATGTTCAGTGTTTGATCACCAGGAGTCAGGGGAGTCACGATGCCATGGACACTGCAAAAAATGTCTGCACTGGTGCCGGAAAGTGATTTTGTCTTTCTCTTTTGAAAACCAGAAAACGAGACAGTTCCTCTCCCTCTTAACGCAGCTTCATTTATTGCAGCAATTTTACACAAACAAATGTGTTCACTGTGAAACAAGGCAGATTAGCTCAGATTGATCCACTTGCATTACAATGAGCCTTTCAAGCAAGATAAACACGTTGATGCATAAAATTAAGGAACATTTCCTCACTTGTGTCTTTTAAGGAAAATTCTTAAAAACTCATGTGCATACACTTGCACTCATAATTCATTATTCTAGACTATATTGTGTTAGGAAGTGTTGTAATTTACTCATTTTTATGTGTTTGTGTTGTTTTTATAAATGTTAATATGCCAGAATTTTCTGCTGGCCTAAACACATTGCATTCAGCTTTAGGCTTCTCTGCTGTATGTAGATGACAGTGTGGTTAATTCTGAGAGTAACGTGTTTGTTAAAGTGTTGCAGCCAGTGTCTGTACTCAACCAAAGATTGTTTGTGAGGAAAGATGCTAACACATGTTTCTGTAATGTTTAGTTGCATTATCTCATTTAAACTATTCATTCCTATGATAAATTTAAATTTGCTTTGGATCAAATAGCTCCCAGAAAATAAAGAATCGGATTAAGCAATGTACAGCTGTTATGTCTGCGTGTTAGCGTGCATTCTGTTCCTTGCACTGGGGGACAACATACTTATCTTACCAGTAGCATTAGATGTAAGGCAACATCCACTGGTAAAGCAGGTTCCGAGAGTAGCTGCTCTAGCAGTCTCTATTCTTTCAATGTAGACAGTTCAGTTTCTATTTTATGACTAAAAAACTTACAGCAGTGGGTGTTGAAATACCCAGCGCATGTCCCGATTACATCACTGCAACTAGCGCGAGAGCCTAATGCTGTTCCTCGTTGGTGACTGGTAATTCCGAACAAAACACTTAATTCTCTGCTGCCTTCCAATACATACTAATAATAAGCTAACCAACATATCCCTAACAACCAAAAACAACTAGACCTCAGCAGAACTCATCAGAAAACGCTGTACAGCGTTTACATACTGAAACAGTAAGCTTTCAGTAAACATATGATTCAGAACCAAACTTTTGGCTTTTCCGGCTTTCTTCTTAGCAGCTTAACTATGTGCTGCTGGTCCACAGCGTCCGTTACAGTGTGAAAGAGCAACAACACAAACAAGAGTGGGGCTCCGCAAACAAATCACTGTAATCAGATATGAGTTTTGTTTTTTCGGATAGGGATTTTGTTATTCATCTTCGGTGCTGACAGTGCAGAACTCTGGGCTCTGCTTTCTTGCCTCCTGGGACACTTGTTTCAAAATCACCTTTAAACAAAGCTCAACACTGAATGTGTTCTTCCTAAAAAATACTACCTATACAGTACATTCCACCTAAATTGGAAGTCTTTTTGGATCAAATGCATTGGGCATTGCATATTCTGATCCATTGAGACCACTCTATGTGGTGCAGTTGGTCTATGCGCAGGGCTCTCAAGTCTCACGCATTGAGCGTGAGACACACGCACTTCAACAAGTTCACACGCTCACACGCCACACATGGCATTTCTCACGCCGAAAAATAATTTATGCCGCAGCGCCCAATATTTCTCAGACCGCGGCACAGTAGCGCCCCACTATGAAACAAGCGCGTCTCCGCTGGAGTCAATAATCAAAAATAAGAAAGGAACACGCACGGAACCCCCACCCCTACCATGGACTGTTATTCGTCAGGGATAGGGGGGCGGGGGGGAGGGGGGTTAGTAGAATCTCACTCTTGCCTGTCTTCACAACTTAAGCCCTGTCTATGTGTGTGCACTGTTCTGCATGTTTCTTGCTGCTGATTGCTGAGCATCAAGAAGACTGGAAATATATCAGTAGAACATCACATTGTTTGCATCTTTCCAGTCAAGCACTCATCCAAGCCACTGCTTTTTTTTTACTTGAAGTACTTAAAGGGTTTCTGGGTGGATTACTACTTTAAATCAAATAATCTGTTAAAATGTGTGTTTTTCCAGGAACTGATTTGCATTTTAAACAAGAACAATTAACTCAACCAAATGACTGAATTTAAGTTGTTGTTGTTGTTGTTGTTGTTGTTGTTGTTCAGAAATCATTATTCATACTTTAATTGTGACTTAGCACAACATGAAACGACTTGTTATACTTTCATTATGTTTTGCTAAACAAGATTATTTGCATTGAAGACAAAGAAACGCTAGTTATTATTTCAAATCCAACTCGACTTAAATGAGGTTGTTGCAAGATATCTTGCAGCATGCGGGGACCACGGGACACACTCCCTACTTCCCTCGAGGGCAAGTCGTTGCTTCTCACCGCATCATGTCCCTTCTGCCACATTGGCATTGAGCTTATGGTTTCTGCCACTTAACCCCCAGCATCCCACCCCCACCCCCATCCGCCACTACTTCCGAGCCCCTGCTGGATTCAGGAGAGGGAGCCACCCTACCACCCCTTTTTCTGCCCTGCTGCCCACCAAACCACCCGCAGCAGCACCTCTACATCCCAGGAAGAGGCCAACAGCTCTGTGTGATCCGGATAATCTTTGAGATTCACACACTGAAGCACAAGGACCAGAGGAGACAAGTAGAAAAGAGGGGAGGGGGAAGACGTGTGTGTATGTGTGTGTGAGGGGGTACTCCCTCCCTTTTTTCTATTTTCTTTCTGTTCCTTTCTTCTCTTCTCCCCCCACCCCTCGTTTCCTTCTCTCCACCGGAGAACTTTGAAATAATTTGCGTCTCGTGGGTTTTTTTACACATTCTAATTTCCAACTAAATGGGACATCTGTTTGAGAAAAGGAAGATTTGCCATGGTTGCCAAGGCAACTATCACTCTGAAAGGAAGGGGGGGCACATTGCGGGAGGAAAGAAAAAAAAAGAAAAAGAAGTCCAACAGCTTTTATGGACAGAATTAGACTTTGGTGGAATATTATCCCTGCAAGACAAACAGCAGCGGGACCTGTTCTCTTTTTTGTCTCTCTTTCCCTTCTCCCTTCCTTCTTCACATCACCTACCCTCTATCAGCTCTCATTCCATTTTCAACCATCTCCTACTGTCTGTCTGTTTGTCTTTATCGGCTCTTTTCTTGCTCAGACCCTCATATTCCCCTCCCTTTCCCTGTTTCTCTTTCCGTCCCCCTCTTTTTCTCCTTCTCTAACCCTTCATGCTGCAGCATCATCAGAAAAATCAGTGTGAAATCTGCCTCCAATTAGAGGCCTAAACCCCCCTGTACAACCCTCAGCCACCCACCCACCCGTGACAGCTTTTTTGCTGTCTGAGATGTCTCATCCACCGTGCTGAAGCCCACCTCACACTCCCTGGTAATTGGTCATTATTTAGAACAGGTAGGGACAAATATGCTTCCCCCAGCACTTCTAAATGCAAGTTAAACGGCCCTTCATTATACCTTAGCTAACAGTAGGGAATGGCGGTGGAGGGGAGTGGGGTGGAGGGGTCCTGGCAGTTGTGTAAAATGTCACATGTGGCAAGCCAGACATGATAAGACGAGTTGGAGAAGGATTTCTTCCCCTTCCTTCCTGTGACATTTTGTAGAGGTTTGTTTGAAGACAGAAAGTTGTCCAGCTGCTTGGAAGACCAAGGCGCTGGGTCTGTTTGTACTCCATCAAAAAAGTGTGTGGCCAGCCTAAGGGACGAGCTGTGGGGAAAGGAAAAATGTGGGAAAATAAGAAAAGGTTGTTGGCACAAATTGTTGGTTTCACTATTGAGATTGTTTAAAAAAATCGATAGGTGGCTGCAGCGGTGGTTTGGATAACAATCAACTGGTCACCATGCATCACACAAAATACTCTCTGACAGGTTTTTGCAGGGAAATTGAGCTTCTCTCCCTGCTCCCACACAAACCTCCAACCACTGTTTGATTGGAATAAAAAATGCTGCCAGTATTTGAAACTAGCTGCAGCCTAAGTCATGCATAAGAAATAATAATACAATTTATTATTTTCTGAGGATTTGTTTTCAATGACAGCTGTAGAGTGACGCGTAAAGATGTGTTCTGTGGTTTGGGTTATAATGACTACATGGTGCAAAAGTGAACACACAATGTTTGTGGTCCTGGTAACAAAAGAGAGAACAACGGTTGATTTGAATGAAGGTGGTCTTCTGTGTTAAAGTCCAGTTTAGGTCCACCTTAACCTGCTCACCTTTTCCCATCGTAGCCATTATTACTACTGAGAGCATTCTCACTTGAACATACAGTAGGCATGTCCGATATTATCGGCCTACCGATATTATCAGCCAATATCGGCATTAAAATGTAATATCGGACATTATCGGTATCGGTTTTTACTCTTTTAATGACACAGCCTTTACATACCATGCACATATATACATCAAACTCTTCAGCTACTTCTCCTCTCTCTCAAAATGTCAAAATATGACAAATCAGAGGTATAGTTTTTGA
>JAUBNQ010000015.1:1399492-1444825 GCA_032353495.1 Ctenopoma kingsleyae | reverse complement strand
GTGTGGGTGTGTGTGTGTGTGTGTGTGTGTGTGTGTGTGTGTGTGTGTGTGTGTGTGTGTGTGTGTGTGTGTGGGCAATATACAGCGTCTGCCTGCCTGATGAATAACTGCTGTACTACAACACACATATACACACACATGCAAATGGAGTGTGCGTGTATGTGTGTGTGTGTAATGGTGCTGATGAGTGTGAAAGCTGTGAATGAGGACAGCTGTGTGCTGACAGTGTAGTAAGCGGACACACCGGGTCTAATACACACACACACACACACACTCAAAGACCAGGGAAACACTCCTGTGTAGTGTTTCTCTGTCTTCTCACTGTTTCTTTGATGAAGCTTGCTTGCGCTCTCTGTTTGTGCGTGTGTAAGACAGAGAGAGGAAGAGAGAGAGTGTGTATGTGTGCATGTGTGTGTGTCTGTCTGTGTGTGAAATGGACAGATGTCCCCACTCTCTGTCCCACAGATGGGCTCTGTGATACCACAGTGTCCTTGTCCAGGATTCACAGGATGCTTGGACACACACAAGCAAACTAAACCCAACTGGGCCCACTGCTGTGTGCGTGTGTGTGTGTGTGTGTGTGTGTGCGTGTGTGTGTGTGTGTTGCTAGTGTATCAGTGGAGTGAAGACTGTGTCTAGTACAACACTGTGTGTAGATCAGAGCTCTGGCAGTCTTCTAATCCTTCTGCCACGATCGGCTGAGACCCCCGCTGCACTCATCCCTCACCTGCAATTACACCATTACACAGATCTCCAAATGTCTGAAATGTCCTCATAGCAATGGTACTGAGCTGGAATCTGCCCACACAACCGTAGATAAACATGTATACACAGACACACACAGTTAGACTAAAGTCTGTCCTCACAACTATAGGAAGACCAATGTGTGTGTGTGTGTCCGGGGACCTGCTACGACTTACATAAGCCACGCTGAGGGCCAACATGTCTCCAATCTGCCTCTCTGCAGAGAGGCAGTGGGGGGGGTGAAGACACAATCACCGCCACACAGGTAGAAGCAAGGCCACAGGAAGGGCAGATTAAAGGAGCAGTGCAGCTCAAATCCAACACACCAGATGCTCTTACTATCCCTCTGCTCCCCTTGCACCTCATCAGCCCCCTGATGTGTTAAGTCTTATTCATTTTGTGTCAAAGTTGCAATGTAACATCAGCAGCGGCTGTTTTAAGACGTTTTCTTGGTGCATTTAGGTGCTTTTGGCAAACGTTGGGAAATTGGGGTTTCATAGTTACAGCATCAGAAGCTTGTACCTATTACCAATGGTACAGGTTTTTATCAACAGGTAGCAAGATGGGAAAAACTTAAAAGGAATTTTAGTTTTAACTGTTTTTGTTTTTTTTTAATTATTAAAATCAGACTGTAAAGAAAATGAAAGGCTAGCTTCCCTTAGGTGATTTAGATTCAGCCTTCGTCGTGGTTACCACTGATTAACTACAATTAACTAACTAACTACAACAAGGGAAAAGTCTGTGGAGAGGTTTAACTCACACACAATGCATGCTGGGAAGTCTACTATCATGCTAGTTTTGTTTCTTTAAAAATTGAATCTAATGAGTTAAGTCAACTTTGAGAAGTTAATTCATTCAACTCATAATAGACTCATAATAATAATAGTTTTTTCTGACAGTAAAAAGTAGAAATTTTAACTTGAATTAGCTTGAAAATGTAAAGCATATTATATTTAATATATTTAAGTTTTGTAAAAGAGAAAAATATTAGTTGATTCTACAAATCCTTGTAAATCCTTGTGACTTCGTCCTTGTAGACACAAATGACACAAGCAGTATGTCTGAACTAGGCCTGGTAAAAACTATCATGCTTTCCATTCTGCTTTGAAAGAATGTTGCTAACTGAATTTTGACAGCTTCTCTAGCATCAGAGCACTTGTTTCTTTATGGTGCCCAAAGGATTATATCCTCAGCCTTCATCACAGCAACAAAACATTTTTTAATTGTGTGATACAAGAAGCAGCAAAAGCACAGGTGGAACTAACAGCATTAGAAAAGGCTCAGTTGCAGCAATTAGTCCAATGAAAAATACAGCAGTTTATTATGGTTCATTACAACTGTGTTCGACAACTCTAAATGGCTGCTGTTCACCTTTACTTTCACTTCACACATATACGTGAGGTCACTCCCATGTAACCCATTTTAGGAACTGCGTACCAGTTTGTTCGTATGTGACTGAAGTGATGGTCAAAATAATGGCATAGAAAGGTGCATTTAGTGGCTGTTCTGGAGCTTTGGATTATGTCACATGACCTTCATCAGCAGATGGACACACACACACACACACACATACACACATATACAGTGAACGTGAGGAGGGCGCTGTAGGCTAGTCTATGTCACATCTCTAATCCTCCTTATTGTCAGCATCAGCGTCAGATATACTCTGCCTCCCGGCGCTGTCCTCCTCTCCATTCTCGTTCTGTCCCTCACTTTTTCACTGCTTCTCTTCCTGCTGACTCCCATTCCTCTTCACTCTTCATCTCCATCTATATGCCACTTATTCTCTCCATTAATTGATTAAATTTGAAGTGTGTTTCCTGCATTGTTTACTCTCTCTCCTCCCCCTCCTCTTTTCTGCTCTCCACGTCTCTCGTCCTGTCTCTGTGTTCCTGCTGAGCAGGAGCCCGTTATGGCAGGCCAACTCGCATGTGCGCTAGCCCACAATTAAACATCAAAGTCTGTGTGCGAATGGGGAGCCGAATAGTGTGTGTCTGCAGTGGTTTTGAGTCACAATAAATAATTCAATTGAAGAACTGTCTCTTTGCAACATCTGAAACAACTTGTTCTCTGTCTGTGTCTCTCTAACTCGGCTCCCCGCTGTGCTGAGTGGGCCAACCCAGTCAAACTCTCACATGTAACACCGCGGGCTGTGTGAGCGGCGAAGCACCAGTGCACATTTTGCATTTGCACGCGAGTGTCACGCGCGCCACCGTCCATTGAGTTATAAGCGTCAAATTTGCCGAAACAAACGCCGCTAATCCCGTTGTGTGGGAGTGAAGAGGCGGTGGCGGGAAAGGAAACCAGTGCTGTGGGAGCATCTGCTTTCGCTGGTAATTTCTGTGAAAACAGTGCTGAACCTTCAGAAAAAAAGGAAAAGGGGAACATTTTAAATGTCATTTTAATTTGTCGATTTTTACTTCGTCTTTTCTGTCACCATCAGGTCAGAAGAAAGTCTTTGCAGCGCTGGTTCAGGCTCTCTTCAGCGCTGCTGCTGGTCTAGACCTTTTCTATTGCTGTGGTTGGGAGCTGCTTGCGTGTTCACAATGTAGGGACAAAAAGAGAGTTATTAAAGCAAATCTGTACTCTCAAGAGTAAATTCATCACGTCCCTTCTTCCATGTATTATAACAGTGGAGCCTCAATAAACTGCCACTTCACCTACATGTCAAAGGGACATTGACACTACGCGATATTATTCCATGAAAACTATACATATATATTCAAAATGTACACCACGTTCCTTTAAAAAGTACAATCAGACAAGTAGGTGGTAATGTTAAAATTGTTGTAGCACATTTCTTAGTTCCTCAAAACTCAGCTGCTCAGTTGCTGGCAAGGACTCCACCGTTTTCCTTTATCACCCCTGTGCTGGTTTCATGTTATAATTACTTTTACACTTTGACTTCACCATATATCAGTCAATTGCTGGTCCCCTGCCAAACGTCAAGACTCATGGTGACTGAGGCAAAACTTGACGTTTGCCAAATATAATCAAGAACTTCAGTTGCCTAAACTTAGCAGTGACTTACCAATAGTTTATGTCCCTGAAGCTCAATCGATCCCCAAACCTCGTAAAGCCAAAATTTCAAACTTTTGTAAGATTCTTTTCGGACATTTAAGCCTTAATTTAATAGTTTGACAGTAGAAGGCAGCCAGGATACATGTGGAGAGACAGAGAGGGCATGGCATGCAACCAAGGTCTCAAGTCGAACTCCAGTGGCAGACATTGCAGTTAATACACATGAACCACCAGGCTTCCTGAGTGCTCCTAAATTTAGAAGTTTACAATGTTTTATTCCAAAATTTCTTACATAATATTACATAATTACAGAATCATTTTGTTGAAGAATTTAAAATATTTGGGGTTATGCAGAATCTACCAATATCAATCATTTTTTCATTTTGTCATTTGTCACTGTAATTATACTAAAACTAAAAAATGCTTTTAAGAGATTATATTGATGATGATGATGATGATGATGATGATTATTATTATTATTATTATTAATGAAGTTATAACAAGTAATAATATACCTGGGGTGGTGTAATTCATCCCAACCACATGGAAATTTATACTGAATTATATTGTGAAAAGATATAAATAAATAAATCTTAAAATTAAATAAGAAATCATTGTAATTGTGACTTATTATTTATACAACCTCAGATTCTATTAATTCTCTTTATGATGAATGTTTTCCGTTCACAGGTGGCCTGTGCCACCCATGACCCCTCCTCTAGCATCACCCCTGGATGAACAATAAATGAGCAATACCAAACATTATAGCAGTGATGGAGGAGGTTGGGGTTGTGATAGTGATCACTCTGTGAGCCTGTATCCAAAATGACTGGATCTTCTGTACCATGTACCATTCTCCACTGACATGAAGGAGAAGCACACCGCAGCAGTGAGGTGAACCAGTCCTCAGGTTGAGTCTTCTATTGTGGACCAGCAGGCACTTTTACCTGCTGAAAATACATTTGCGACTTATGTCATGCTGCATGGTCGCCACAAAAGTGTCTGTGCATGTGTGTCTGTGTGTGCATCCCGCCTTGCTCCACTCCCCCTCCCCTCCAGCCTGCCTCCCTGGCTGTTATTAGGGTTGTTAAGTCATGAGTAGTTAATTAAATCTAGCAGAGGTGATCATGGCTGGGTGTTTTCACTGCGTCGGTGCGTGTAGTGATTAGCACCAGGCCCGTGTTACACATTAAAATGGGCCTTGTTACAGTAATCCTCTTTAGTTCTAATTTTCTCACCTCCTTCTTTTTTATCCTCTCTTTTCAACATATGAATTTGTGATCTCTTTTTATTGTATGTATGCAAGCATGTGCTACATTATTCTCATTCATTATTTGTCAATCCACCCTGGAGTTTCAGTACTGCTAAAAAAAATATTATTTTACCTTAGTCTGTGCAATGAAAATATGTTTTCCTACAAAACGTGTACATTTAATGGATAATGCTGGCTTTATGTTTTTTTATTGTCGGTAAATCCCATGAAAAACTCAAAACCAACAATGTGTATTTCATCTTCCTAAACCTTCTGAACCCACTGGTTCCTGCTGAACAACAAACAAGTCACAAATGTATAAGAGGCTCAATAGTTAGCAAACTGTATATTTAAAAAATGAGAGAATAGTGCATTTGTTCAATGGTGAGGAGGATGGTGGCGGCAGGATGGTGAATGCAGAACTGAGTAAAATAACTGTGTGTGTGTGTGTGCGTGTGTGTGCGTGTGTGTTGAAGAAGCATGTCACACAGTGGAACAGTGTGGCTGACTGGTTTATTTTAATAGTTTCAGATAACAACTCTGTGGCACAGAGGAAGAAGATACGCTGTACCAGACTTTGTTACACACGCACAACACTTGCTTATAGGAGAATTTGTTGACTATAAGAAAATATACAGAATCCTCAGCTTGAACTTTTTTAACAATTAATTTGTGAATATCCCACAATACAGTCTTACATATATACAGTCTTACATTCTAAACTAAAATAATCAGTAGCTATATGTGAACCTGAAGAAATGGGTGGCCCAGTTGTGTAGTATTGTATAATGTAGCATTGTCGTCTCACAGCAAGAAGGAACTGGGTTCAAATTCATGTTAAGTTATTTGGTGACTCTGAATTGTCCATAGGCGTGAATGTGAGTCTCTGTATGTCAGCCCTGTGATAGACTGGTGACCTGTCCAGGTTGTACCCTGCCTCTCCCCCCAAAACAGCTGTGGTAGACTCCAGCACTCCCATGACCCTTCAGAGGACAAGCAGTTAGGATAATGGATGGATTAAAGGACTGTACCACTCAAAGTACTCATAGTCACTGTTTCATACTTTATGCAAGCTACATCAGTTCAGTGGCCATGCAAGTATTTTATGCAGACAGAGAATGGACATCAGTAGCTTGGCCCCTCATCCAACAGGGGACAGAAAAAGTCACAATGAGCGACATGTCTGACAGGACTAATAGTGACTATAGTAAATCGCTACTTCCAATCACCTCTGGTTAATGAAAGAAAGAGCCTCAAGGTGCTACATTCATTTTGAATAAAATCTAGGAGTTGGTGCATGCTTCCTGCAAAGGATCTGCAGTTTGCATTGTTACACTCCTGGGCGCTGTCGATCAGTTGACAGGAGCACACAGCATACCGCTGTAGAGGAAGAAAGCAGGCAAAGCCAGTCGTTACTGTTCTGTGTTAAAACTTTACCATTTCTGTATGTAAATGTTGTACAGGACATGCTCTGAGTTCAACGTTTGGTTGCTTTTGCTTTTCGTACGCATGTTGTTTATCTAATAATCAGTGTGTGTTGGAAGGAGGTGGAGAATGAAGTAGTAGTAGTGAAGTAGTGTGAGTATGAGAGATTCCTAAAGGGGCACCACTCTCCTTAACCATCAGGAGTTGGTGGAGAACAAACACAGAGCTAAAAGAGAGAGAACACTGGGCTTGGATTTGTCTGGTGGCCAGAAAAAATAATATAAATGAGAATGTTGAGTTGTGTCTGATGGATATACACAGGCACTAGCAACATTTTACCCTATTTACAGCTAGTTGTGTTGCTGTGTTCCAATATGACCAAAATACTCAGTCAAAACAATTGGGTTGATAATAAAATACTTAAATAAAAAGACTTGATGCCCAACATCACTTCCTTTTGATCCGACTCTCTCTCTCTCTCTACCCTGCTGGACCTCAGAGGACCTTCACTGGTGATGTAGTTTTTAAAAATCACATCAGAATCCCTGTCACGCACAGAAGGCAGCCGCCCAGAGAGCAGGCTGCTCTCCTGGCAGTAGGTTGTACCCCCCGCTAACGCTCCCTGCGGTGAAGGGATGGAGTAATGCGTCAAAAAGAGATGGAGAGTGGAGGAGGAGAGGGGGAAATGGACAGAGAGAATGGAGGCATGGGTGCTTAGAGCCCCTGGCAGAGGCGTTCAATGATTCATGGAATTAATCCAGTGATATCAGTGTGTGTGTGTGTGTTAGTTACACAAACATGCAAACTCAAAAACTAAGAAAATGTCTATTGACCTGTTTGTGCTTAAAGCTTCAGTGTATTTTAGATGTGTTAAGTTGGACTTTTCCTCCTGTTCTTAAGACCTGTGAAGAAGTAAGTGTGCGTGTTTGTGTGTGTTTGTGTGTGTGTGTGTGTGTGTCTTATGGAAAGTTCTGGTTGTTTTTCTCACAGTGTGCAGCCTGAAGATGTGCCTGTGGGGACTGAGCGCTCAAACATCTGTTTTCTCTGTTTTTTAAAAGCCATAACAAATATCAACCCAGCACATTAACACAATCTTTAATATGCTCCACGCTTCGCCTGAATCTCCTCCTCTAAGTTAACACAAATCACTTGTACCATTGTAATCTCTTACCTGATAAAAACATCAGAATTCTGGAGCTGGGATATTATCCGTGGAATTACATCCAGTTAGTCCCAGGTTTGCTCAGCAAACACAGGAGTGGTTCTCTCACAGAGGGAAGCTACGGTCAATCCCTCGCGAGAGATAATCTCTTTTTAGTAACTGTGATGGAGACGCCTACAGT
The DNA here is from genome assembly GCA_032353495.1 of Ctenopoma kingsleyae. Taxonomy (NCBI): domain Eukaryota; kingdom Metazoa; phylum Chordata; class Actinopteri; order Anabantiformes; family Anabantidae; genus Ctenopoma; species Ctenopoma kingsleyae. The sequence continues at coordinate 1,437,040 of JAUBNQ010000015.1, read as the reverse complement.
CGGTTTTCTTGGCTTGGTGGACACTGTGAAGAGGCTCGCTGCAAAATGAGATATAAAGCGTTTGAAAGAGAGTGACGCCTTCTCTTACAGAATGATTGATAGCACAAAATTAAAACAAGCTGGAGCTGCTTTAGAGAGCATACTGTAATCCTCGGTTGACAAAATGATAGACTGGATCATCAGTGTTTTAGGGATACTGGATGACAAACTTGAGGTAATGATGTTCTTTTCTTCTTCTTCGATGTCACTTAAAATCTGTTTAAAACTTTTTAATTTAAGGAAGTATGTTTTCTAAAGATGTGACAGGAACTCAGAAGCACGTTGATGTGCTGTGTGCTTTATAGAAGATTATACACCAATCAGCCACAACATTAACCTCAACCGGATTGTTTTAATGTTCAGTGTTGGTTATGATAAAAGGTGAACTCACAGTGCATCACAGATTGGTGCATGAGGCCCTGTAGAGTGTCCATGGTGACCTCTGTCCACTACAGCGTTAAAACCAGTTAAATTTGTGATCACATTATCATTTTCACATGAGCCTTTTGACAACTGCTGTGTTTACTACCTCTGGATTACATTTTTACAGTGTAGTTTAACCTTTTTGTGGAGCATCATTGAATGTACCAGGGTTTCCAGTGTGATGCCAGCTTGTAAAAACAGTGTGATGCAAGAATGGTCTAAAACGCAATATTTTATTAATCCCCTTGGAGAAATTGTTGTTGGACAGCTGCACATGGATGATGGTGCTACTATGGGGATACACTGTCTTGTCCGCAGATACCTCAACATGTGGTCGGGAGGAATCGGGAGTTGGACGACTGCTTTTCATCAGTGTGCTCATTCTGTAGTAGTATTTTCCATCAGGAGCTAATATCAATTCACTTTATTTATATAGTGCCAAAGTCATCTCAAGTTAGTTTACACAGTAAGGTTTAAGACCTTGCAGAATATAAAAGTACTGTATATAGAATTATATAGAAAACCCAACAAATCCCACTCGAGCATCACTAGGCAACAGTGGAGAGAAAAAACTCACTTCAATGGAAGAAAGCTCGAGCAGAACCAGGATAATGGGTGAGCAGCCATTTGCCCCGACCGGATGCTGGACCGCCCAAATTGCTCTTGGTATGGTATGGTATCAGTTATGGGTAAATACAAATAGTTCAGTATTATCAACCTACCAGCAGGCCAGTAGGTGTAATTGGCCTCATCTAGTGACTGTAGTAAATATGACAATAGCAATAGTTCCAGTTGATTGCAGTCTAAAAGTGTCCATGTACTATATGGAGGAGGTCACGTCACAAACTCCAAACTGCATTTGTCTTGAACTGCTAAGGAAACGGTCGAGGGGTTTTGGAGGAATCTAATTCCAAATATGTTTTGGAAAATGACATGGTACGGTCCTTTAAGTTGAGATGAGCTGCTCCATCCATCTACTGATCTCTCCATCTCATCTTAATTCTCTCCATCCTCATGAATCTTTCTGTTTGCTTTTCCACCCCTCTGTTAGGATAAACCACTGGTTGAGGGGGAAGCTCCTCACCATCTGTCCTTTGCTCTCTCTTCGTCCCTCTATTCACACTGAGTGAATCAGGAGCATCAATCGCCCCGCGAAGCTCATTGCATTTTAATTGAGACGTCCATGTTAAGATGGACATGAATATTACATCCCACAGACCCCATTAATATGCTGAGGCCAGTCTAAATGTTTTAATATTCACTGTGTAAATTATTGAAATTGTGTTCATGGACAGCGTCAGATCATTCGTCAGAAATCTTTAGTGTCTGATGTTTAGGAAGTGAGGGAATTTTATTCACGTGTGCTGTAGCTAAAATAGGACATGGTCTCCCATGATGCTTTGCTTACATGCACTTGACCAACCCTTTCTGTAGCGTTGACCTCAGGGTCAGCGTTTTTAGCTTTATTACTTAAAGAGAAAGGAGGGGAAGAGAATGTGTGTGACAAGTATTTCTTCCTATATCATCAGGCCTTTCATAGTGCTCCCCCCCTTTTCTGTCTCCAAGCATGTCACACACACACACACACATATACAAACATATACCCACCATAAAATTATTCTAAAAATTCCTCATCTGATGTTTCACTGAGCACAGACACGTCGGGCAGCGGCCATGGCGATAAAGTTGGCGTTTCAAGTGACTGCACTCGGAAATTTAAAAAAAAAAAAGAAGAAGACAGGCTGCATAGCGGCGGATGTCGACGGCTGTGGTTGCATACACACATACACACGTGTGTGTTGTGTGTTGCAGAAAAAGATGGATCGGAGTACAGATTGTAAGTGACATGTTAATTTCTTCTCCTTCACTCAGCTAACGGCTGAGGCGTCCGCTATCAACATAAAGGGACACGGGCCCCAGCCATCAAGGCTCTCCACTTCTTACCTCATTGCTCTTCTTTTTCTTCCCCCGTCTTCCAGTCGCAGAGAGTTCCAGGGCCAACTGTGATCAAGGAGATGTTTCATGTATCTAACCCACCCTGAGATCTGTTTGATTCCTCCCCTCATCCTCCACTACATGTTCATCATAAGTCCCCTGCGTAGCTTCTCACCCACAGGTCGAACCACACGTGCTAAAGAGAAGGAAGCTGACAGCTGTAAAAAGACGAGTGAAAATGACATGTAACTTGGCAACAAAGAGGTCACACCCTCAGGGCCAAAATCCAGTGTCCTTAACGCTGATATGAGGCGTCAGAGTTTATCAAACAGGTTGTCTTTGTGTTTCCTTGTTGAGTTGCAGTGGAAGGAAAGTAACAAAAAGAGGGAATTTAGTTCTAAAACATACAAATTTGGGAGACGTGCTTAATGTCGCTAATTAGCTGTTGCTCAGTTCAGGGGTCACATCATTGGAATGCTGCATTTAAAGACCAATTGCATCACAACATGACAAGGCTGTCTCATTTCAAAGGGTCCCTCAAATTCAGCCCAGAAATGCCACATTCCTTGGGCAATGGAAGCTCCAACGGGTGGATTACGGTGCAGCCTACACTCAGAATCTGATACACCCTGAAGTGATGAAAAGAGAACATGGTAGATATAGAGCTGAAGGAGCAATGAGTTTTTCTAAGTTACATTCAGCTGCCCACATCCTACCGGGAACAGCTGGTGACGCAAATATGGAAACTGAAACGTAAACTGTCTCATTGTAGTTCGGCCTTCATGGACTGTGCTGTATATATGTAGACCACATTGAGGACTGTGACTTTTAGTATCTATCACTTATGGATCATATTGGATGGATCATTTAAAGGCCTGTATAAACAGAACGATCACAGCAAGAAAAACCTGCATCAGTGTTAATACAGTGAAAAATAGGGGACTTTATTGACTCCAGGTATTTGCTGTTACAGTCAAAATATTGCAAATGCTAATTTACATTTAGAAAAAATGGAATCATCACAACTGTTGAGTGTTTATGAGAAACAGTTTTACTCGCGTCTCTTTTGTTGATTTGTGCGTTGGTTTTCACTGAAGTATTGAGTCAGATTACTTGGTTTGAGTTTACATTTGTGAACACATTTACATTTTCTGTTGTTTCAGATGTGCAGTGCATTGATTGCTTCACTTTGCACTGTACTGTAGTTTTGAGTGTTGCAGGTTGTGTACTGGGTTCTCTCTGTTTTATCATCCACACTGATTATTTCTATACTTCTGAAGGTGTATTAACCAAAAATATCTTCCTTTGTGTGTCTGTTTGTGTTTTGTGCATGTGCAGGCAGCCGTGGTACTACGGTTGGGGCTTCAACCTGCCGCGGGGTCAGGCTCTGCTGGACAAGTGGAACCAGATCCCAGACAACACAGACATCCTGGTCACACACTGCCCCCCACTGGGTGAGATACACATTACAGTACACAAACACACAAGATTCAAGGAGCTTTAGTGACATTTTGACCACGTACAGTGGTATAAAACTCTACTTGGTCCTCATAAGACATAAGACAAGTCATACAGGGGTTAAGTGGTAACTCTCTGCTGAGAAATCAGCTTATATAAAATATAAAATATATTTGCACACACAGCATAAATATAATCACAGTGCAAATGTAAATTCATTCATTTATACATACATCAAAAATTTATGTTTATTTAACGTTTATAACAAAATGGTCCATTGTTTGGGCTCAGTGATGATATCAAGTCAAGTCCAAGGGCTAAAGTGAAAAATTAAGTCGTCAGATTCGTCAGTGCCCAAGGCATGTGACTTGAGTCTATACCTCTGTGAACAGGGAACATTGCGGCTGCATGCGGGGCACATGTGTTGACTTGTGATACCTTTTGTTTGGCCCGAGCATCCACCTGGACTAAAAGATGAACTGATTAGATTTTGGTGCTCAAAGGTCAACACCAGTATGACATCACATCTGTCCCTTTCTCATCAACGCGAGAGGTCAAGGTGAGGACACCTCAACATGAGGCCTGAGACCCCGTAGCAGCACCATCACCTATGTGCAGCTGTCCGACAACAATCTCTTCATGGAAAACAATAAAAGACGTTATTCTGCCTATTTATAATGCTGACACCTGATTGGTGAGTTTATAATTAAGCACCTGAACACCTGCAGAATGTGTTTGATCAATTGGTTCATAGGTGTTATATCTTAACAACCCAAACCCAAGCTGCAACCCAAATGACTTAATTCCTGCTATTACTTATGAATAGTGTCCTCAACAGTAGTAACAAGCAAGTATGTGACACATATGGTCACAATCAACGTACGGGTGCGTCTGCACATCTATCGACTGTACACTCTCTGTGCGACAGATTTATTTCTTCTCAAATGAAAGTCACGTCGAGTGGATGAATAAAAAGTGACGGTAATGAAAGCAATGACTCACACAGACAAGTCAGCTCGTGCCACTCTGCCTCAGAAACACACTTTACCTTTAGAGGAGATTATTAGCCTTCTCACTGATCAGCCCTCACACACACACACACACACACGCACACAGCAGTTTGAACAAACACAGATGCTGACTGACATCCTGTACGCGCGTCTCTCTCTCACACACACATTTTCACACCTCATCTCCCGCTGCAGCTGTGGCGTTCAGACGACTGTGTGTTGATTGATTTCTGTGTCTGCGTCTCGGCTGCGAACACGGACGTTTATTTTCCATTCAGCTTAGCCAAGTGTCTCCAGCTATCTGCTCGTAAGCCACTGGCATATGGAGCGGCTACAGCAGGCTACTAATGCATGGGACACACACACACACACTCAGAAAGACTCACAGCTAGACTGGAGGCAACGCCATGAGAGAGAAGGAAAGAGGGAGAAAGTAAAAAAAAAAAAAAGTGTGGACGATAAAGTGGATTCTGTAAAATGCCAGAAGCAAAGGAACAGACATCCACTTTCAAAGTGTTTCTTTTAAAAGAAGGAAAAATGAACAGTGGACGACAAGGTGAAGGAAAGAGGAGTGCGACGTTGTTTCGCACTGCGGCAAAAGCGCCTGTCTTTTATGAGGCGTGATAAAGCGGCAGATCGGCAGCTAGAGAGGAAAAATATGGCCTCTTTATCTGGCTGCGAGGAAGAAGTTAACAGAGAAGGAGAGAGAGAGAGAGAGAGAAAGGGAGAAAGTGAGACAAAAAGAGGAAACAGGCTCAGTGCCCAAAGCAGCAGCTGCTGTGAAACAAGTGGCACATTAAGAGCAAAATACCCCGAGACACAAAAATCCTCGTAACTTCTCACTTTGCTTCCATCGTCCCCTGTAAAGCATACACGTAACGTTTGAAGGCATTTTACACCTAAACTGATGCTAAAAGTGTGTTTTTACAGGTCCATATACTCAGAGGACAAAGAAGTGAGACTGTATCACTTTACCAGCGCGACTGATTCACTGCCAGGCGGCAACACCGACGTTTTTATGTCTGTGTTGAGGATGAGGCAGTCCATTAACTCTGCCTCCGTGAGATTTTTAGTGCTCGGTTTGGTAATTAAAAAATGAAAATGTAGAAAGAGTGTCGCTTCCTGCTTCTCATGTCAGCACTCACAAGCTTTTACTTCGCCATATTTTTGTTTGGAGGGGATGGAAGCAGTTTTCCTTTTAATTCAAATGACTGGTTAAACATGGAAAATGCTTAATATTGGATTTGTAATGATCTTTCCAAACAGCTGGAGACCTGAGGCCTGAGGCTCGGACTCCACTTGGACTACGTCTGTATTAAACGACATAATTTTGGCCCTTTGTCCCTGAAACTGAGCTTTTCCAAAACTGCCTTTGTGTGTGTGTAAATCTGAAAATGCCAGCTTGGTTTTTTAGCATGTATGAAAAATAAAAGATCTTTATAGAAATGCTGTTGCATCAGTACGGCAGCATTTCACTGTTAAACGCAGTTAGACTTCATTGTCCATCCAGACAAAGACGTCTGATTTGCATTTTCCAGAAACTGTTCTTTGCTTGTGTGACAAAGCCATAACTCAGTCACTCAAAGTCTTCTTGCTGGTGTTTTAGAAGTTACCCAGTTTCCTCCAGACATTGTCAGGGATTCATCTGGCTGATCTGAGGCCGCGGGGATTTGCGGGGATTGCGTTTTCTATCAACATAATGAGGATATGTTCACTATGAACGTAGAAGTCACAAACACGCCAGTAGGGCGTTCGTGAACCCCAGGATTGGTGGTTTGATTTCTGGTTCCTGCAGGCCAAAGGTCAAGAAACATGTGAACCAAAACCTCAGCAGAAGTGTCATCATCCACCTGCCGCTGTCCTACAACTATTTCCTCATGGGGATCAAAATATCTAATCTACCACATCCGGCTTTCTTTTACACCTAAATATCCGATCTTACAGCACAACATCCAGCATATCTATGTTTTTCGTGGTTGGGTTCAGGCCTTACATTTACTGATTGTGAGATCTAGACCTTGTCTTTTCAGATTTACTGAACCCACTGGACCTGACCTGTGGCCTTCCAGAAATGTCCATAAATATATATATAATATAATGTCCATAGAAATATTAAAATCTAACTGACAGATTGACAGATGTCATGATATTTTCCAGGGGACAAACCTGTCCTCATTGTCGTGGACACTCTGAGCTGAGGTGATATATGTTTTATTGTCCCCGCAGGGACATTTTTGTAGGACTCCACACACAAAATATGAATATGTTGCCTTGGGTCCTGTGAATTTTTCATGTGGATATTTTTCACTACTTTCTAGTGTTTTAGAGATAAAACATTTGATCAAAATAATCATTTATTTCAGCAAACGCTCCATGAAATTGTCTTACATTGTGGATTTGCAGCCATTTTGACACTTTCTTTTCCATTTCAATGATTTGTCCATTTGTTCAGTTCACTCTCTTTTCCTTTTGTGTTTACTTTCTGCTTCCTGTCTGGGCTGAGCGACAGAAGGCATGGAAAACAGAGGCACGAGCTCCTTGTTTCCCTGACTTGATGCTTTTATTGACTCCGCATCAGCGGCATCCGTCCTCACGCAGCAGCCACTAAATCATGTACACTCCACGCTTCATCCTTGTCGCACACTGTGTGTGGCTGTGATTGATCTTTACTTTCTATGGCTGCTTTTTAAGAGTGTTTTTTGTGCTGTGATGTGCAGATTGCAATTAGACAAGGAGTCTGAAATGAAGAGCTTTGGTGTAAAATGTGATGTATTGCTCTTTGAATAGAGAAGAAATGTGCAATATTCATGAAGTATGGACTATGGAAAACAGAAAATCAAAAGCACTGTTAAACATCACACCACTGCCCAATAGATCCATACTTATATTCCCAGTTATATTTTAGATTTTGATTTTTGATTTGCATGTCTGTGTGTGCAGGCTTCCTGGACTGGGTCCCGAAGAAAATGCAGCGCGTTGGGTGCATGGAGCTCCTCAACACGGTCCAGCGGAGAGTCCAGCCCAAACTGCACGTGTTTGGACACATTCACGAGGGTACGTGTGCCAACCAGACCACAACATTGCTATTACAACTCGTGATCATGTGATAATCCACTGTGCTCTCTTACGTACGTTTAATCCACTCCACACACTCAAAATGTAATGTTGGAATTTATACAGAAGGTAAAAAGTGGCACATTTATTTACTCCAGATTATCATTATCTCCTTGTGTTCTAATTATATTATGTGCAAATAGGTGACAAATCTTCAGTGTAACATAATAATTCCTCATATTTACCTTCACATGAATCTTCAATTAGACTAAACAAATAAAATTCACTGAGAAAATTCCACTCTGGTCACGTAACTTTGCAAAAAATTGAGATACGGTACAATATTTTTTTGAAGACAATTATTAAGTCTATATTAGAGAATAGCTGAGCAGCCACATCCCTATCAGTATTTCATCCGGGCCAACCAGGGCAGAGATCCCGTCCCTCCGGACTGAGGATTGCTTTTTTCGGGGTTATCAGGTCAGCGCTGAGCCCCTGGAGCAGAAGTCCCCCATCAGAGAGAACCAGATTAAAAAGTAGATCAGGTTTTATAAGAGGAGAAATAGGCTGAAAGCAGCTCTTTTCATTAATGCGAGGAGAAAGGCAAAAAATGATCATCAGTGTGTTTTGTATTCATGTATTCAACATTTGAAAGGGCCGACACAGACAAGCACAGCTCTGTTCCAAGAGACAGTGAAAGTGACACCTACACTTAAAACTCCCTGATAGTTAAACTGTAGTACTTTGTGACAGATGGTAGCTAACTTCTGCTTGACAAAATGGTAGCACTTTTACGTCTGCCATTTGGACGACACATTGATCCAAAGTGCTTTTGAAGCGGAGATTTGTTTAAACTGTAGTGGTGTTAGTGTCACACTCTCATGCATACTTACATTTGCTCAAACTGGATCCTCACAAATTTTGGAAAAGATTTTTCTCCAGCACTGAGGACGCTAAGAGCTTATTGCGGTTGTGTTGCTCTTCAGAATGGTCAAATCTTTGTCCATGTCAGCTACTACATCTCAACTGCACAGCAGTCCACTAACAACTAAACAGTCTGCAGAACCTCCTTCTTTGATTATTCAAATTATCTAGACAAGTTGATCCCTCTAGTTCAAAGAAGCTTGTTCAGGAACAGGAATAGTAAAAACACATTTTGTCTTTCTAGTTTTTCTAATGTCAAAACTGAGAAGTGAATATAAATAGCCATCATAGCATTGCTAAAAAACAAATTGAATGGATGCTTAAGACTTTTGCATAGTACTGTGGATACCAGGAGCCACCCATAATTATGTAGTCTGAGAAAGACAGTGATCAAGTTGGTGACCAGAATCACCTTGACTTAACACAGCCATCTTCATGTTGCAGTGTTAAACCACAGAACCCAGATACCAATTCACTGAAAAAAAAAAGTCAAATAGATCAATATTACAATACAATTCTTCAACAGATCTAAATAAAATACACCTCCCATATGAATAACAGAAACTCAGACCTTAACAAACACTTTCTGATTTCAATACAGGTTTTAGAGCATCAAATGCTGTCATCCAGACGATGTCTTTATCAGGGAAGGTCTAGGTTATTTCAGCAACACAAGCCCAAACCACACTCTGCATGTATTACAATAGCATGGCTCAGTAGCAGCAGCAGTAACTTGACGTAATCGTCTCCTGTATGACGTTATCAGTCTCTCACCTTATTGTGGAGGAATTTTGGCCCATTCTTCTTTACAACATTGCTTCAGTTCATTGTTTCTGCACAGCATGCTCTTAAAGCCCTGCCACAGCATTTCAGTTGGGTTGAGGTCTGAACTTTGACTGGGCTATAGAGAGAAGTTCATGGCTGACTTAATGACTGCAAGGTGCCCAGGTCCAGTGGCTGCAAAACAAGCCCAAATCATCATGGAGGGGTGATGATTGCTGTGCTTGATGAATGAGTAATCTCACTAATAATCTCACTTCTCACTATAGAATGTTAAACTCCAAATTATTTGGAAATAGTTGTATAACCCTTTCCAGATTGATGTGCAGAAAAAATTGCTTCTCTAAGAACACTGCTTATGTCTGTTAACACACACCTGAATGCACCAGACCAGCAAACTGCCAAAACGTCTGCATTGTAGGTTTGTGTGATTAATGGTCTTTCATGGACTGGGTCACTGAATCTGACTTGTCATTGTCAAATGAGCTACTTTTATGTCTCGCGCAATTTTACCTATTGTGATGTTTGAATATGTATTTTTTCCAAACTTTTAATGACACCATTGTAGTCTGATATAATTATATGATTAAAGCAGCTAATTAAACAAGAGTTCTACAGGTTTTACAGTTAAGAACGACACTGGTTTTACAGAAATTTAAAAGACATTTTGAGCTGACTCATGATATTTCTATAATTTCTGTAATCAGAATCTTCTACAGGAATAATACATTGTGCTTTCAAATATTCAACCAACATTTTCTGTTCAGCAGCAGAAAACACTTCCTTCTGTACTCTGTTGCTTTCCACACATACAACATGGTGTCATCACCATGTTGCATTCTGTCACACTCATGGTAAATACCTGCTAAATTGAATATCTGAAGATTTATCATCTTGCATGGTGACTGTAATTTGCCAAAGGCTTAGTAAATATCTTGTAAAACTACAATTTACAATATTTAATGTCATTATTTTTACATACAGTAGTAATTTATAAAACTTTAAACCTTTAAAATAACTTATTTACATTTGCTTTTTCCCAGGTTACGGCATGATGACCGACGGCACCACAACATTCGTCAACGCCTCTGCTTGCACCGTCAACTTCTTGCCCATGAACGCACCCATCGTCTTTGACCTTCCAAACCCCAGGACCACATGACTAGAGGAGGCTCGCCCCCAAACTCCTACCACCAATCAGGAGAAAGGAGCCAGGAGAGGTAGGTGAGGTCGGCGGGCAGAACGGATCAAATTCTGTAAATATTCCTGTAGGCGGGTGTCTGCAGTGCACGCCTGGAGAATCCACATGGGTAGAAAACTGAGCGAGGATTGGACTTCCTCACGCTTTAAATGTTATGTTATGTGCCATCGTTTCTTCATCAAATGGACGAGCGAAGAGACGCTTTTACATGTGGATAAAAGGACATTTCTGTGTGTTCTGACAATCTGCTCTGTGAGAGACACTTCGACATCCCTGCTGGCCTTCTTCACAGGAAATAAACGGGAGACATAACAGTGACATAACCCGGTATCTTCTCTGCAGGAGTTCGGCCCAGCACCGACTCAGTGACGGAACATTCTGAGGGATTTACACCAAATTTTCCTCATTTCTTCTCTCGTCTTTGTAACTCCCTCCTTATCTTCCTCGTGTTGCTCTCCCCTCCTCCGGCCTGCAGTATGCTGGAGTGTGTGTGATTTTTCGTGTGTGTGGTTTTTTGCCAATGTGTGTGGGATCAAAGCCGGAGTGTGAGGGCAGTGAGAGGTCTCTGCCACGGGCTGTGTGAGAGTCGGGGTGTCAGACATGTTGACACTGCTCCCCTGGGCCTCATTACAGCCCTCAGTAAGCCTCTTAACCATCGAGGAGAGGATGCCGAGGAAACCACTTGCAGCATTTTTTACTCCCCCTTTTCTCTCTCTCATTTCTTCTTTCCACTTCATCCTTCATGCTGCCAGTGACTGGCTCAGCTTTTTAGTTTAGGACTGGGAGCTTGTGGCTCTTCGGACTTGGATGGGACAGCAGGAACAGTGCAACAAAAAGGTGCTACCACGCTAACGCTGCTTCTGATCAGTGGGGGTTGCTTGATGGAGACTCCCTCCCTTTATTCATGGGAGAGATGAAACTTTTTAGCCCTTTTCAAGAGGAGCGAAGCTGTAACTAAATGTACTGTAACTGGTCTATGTAAATGTTCTGTCAGTGTAAAAAAAAAAAAAGATTTCCAAGTTGTTGCTATGCTTTTCAAAAAAAAAAACTTGTTAAATATTTGTGTCCAGAAATTTGTGGTTGTTACATTTCATTTGCTCTATTTCTTAGTAATGTAAATGCTTATTATGATCTTTTCTTCTCTGTGAAGCCACTCAGCCCCATTTGGTGATTATTAACTCTTTCATGTCCCTGAGCTGTTTGTCTGTTTTAAAAAAAGAAAGTGTTTTTTTTTTCTTTGCTCTATTTTCTGAATAAGGCCGTTTCCAGTGAGACTCTGAATGTGCTTAGCATAACAAGACCACGTCACACTTTGATCTCCCTGCTCTGCACATTATGTATGAATGTTCCCCCGGAGCTGCAGTTTACTCCCGCTTCACTCTCGCTTCTTCAGCACATCGGCATTCATTGTGCCAGCTGACGTCTTAATGTTTCCAAATGGGCAAAAGAGGACACGCTTTTCTCGCTCACAAGAAAGCCGTGGCTGTGGATAGTGGTGGGTGGTATGAGCACTTGTAGGAGCAAGCACATTGATGCCTGAGTGTCTGTACGATTCACACCATGAGAGCCTGTCAAAATTTTAGGCCCTGAAAAGCTGAGAATCTGCATTTCTTCAAGGGGCACATTTAAGATTAACATTAAGGTTGAATGTATATACAATCACAGAGAGAGCACAAAGCACTGCAACCTGTCAGAGCACAAGCAAATACAGAAATCAGTGCACCACCAACAAAACACATGGTGCTTAATTTGTATATCAGCAGGTCCCGGAACACGTCATGGAAAAACCGCGCTGTCTGGAGCGATGCTGGACACTAAGACTAAAACACAAAATGGTCATCATACACTACAAGCAAGAGTTGCACCATTATGCTCACAATCCACGTGCATATTCTTGATTTTGTACGCTCCCGTGTGGGAGCGTCAGAGGTGCATCATGATGAGGGATGTAATGGTTCTGAAACCAAGACTGAAACCATGACACCAACAACCACAGTCTCATGTCACAGTTCAGCAAGACAGAACCACCAACAACAACAACCCGCTGCCACTGGCATCCCACCTCTTGCATATTGTCTTTGAATATTCTCACGGCATTTAGCGACTGGACTTGCTTTAGGTTCTGAACAGCATTTTTTATGACTTCCTGACACTCACAGCACAGGTCTGCCATTTGTTTTGTCAGCTGCTTTATGTTAAGAAAGTAACACTGTGTCTATACAGATCCAGTGAAGCGTTCAGTAACAGTACAGAGCGTAGGTCATCCATTGTATGAGGTGTTCAGGAACAGTACAGAGTGTAGGTCATCTGTGTTTCCCAGTAGCATTTAGTGTTCCAACTTTATGGTGATTTAATAAAACCTCGCACCAAGCAAACAATAACAAAACAAAAGCCACTTAACGAACTGTGGATTTGGAGAATCGTTACACCTCTAATCATGATAATAATCAGTCAATAATCATGATAAATCGACAGCCCATCAGCTGAGCCCATTTAAAGCCTCAAGTTGAAGTTGTTCAGTGACTCCACAGTTGTCTCTAGTGTGATTATCTTTGTATTTTGGTCTGTTGGTTGAATTAAAAAAGTGAAAACAATTTGGGATGCTGGAAGGCCTATAAGTCACTTTTTGGAAGAAAGAAGAATAACCATGACCTGGATGACTGAGAATTCTACAGACAAAGGTCCACAACGTTCTCCCAGATGTTTCATTTCATCAAGCAAGTATATACAGAGCTGGGACTCCCGACCAGTCAGTCAGAACTGAAGGATGAGAGGTGAAGAACCTCAAGCAAGTCCATCTGCCACGACAGCAACTTTTAGATTTGTGGTCCTCATCTGATTTTCAACTTGCCTCCTTCTAGTTCTAGTTTGGGCGCTCCATGTTAATGAATGGTTTTAAACTTCTTCCCCATATTTAAAATATAGGTAAGTTGGTCCAAAACCTTTATATGATTTAGGAAGTAGCAAGTCCCACTCACAATAATTGGTTTTGGAAGAACAAATAGTAATAGTAATGGTTCAAATAATAGTTCTTTGTTGAATGTTACTACAGTATGTCATCCCGATCCTCAGAGTTTTAGGCATAAAGTGGGAAGATTTTAGATCAGGCGATCAGGATAGGGGAGAGTGTAGAGAGAGAGGGAATGCTCAGGCTCATCATTTAAAATGCAAAATTAATTAGTCTACGAAGAAAAGTGTTAAAGAAAGGAATGAAGGGAACTATTAAAAACCAAAAGCTGGGAGGAACTTTCATCTCTAAGTTTCATGAAAAGCTCCATTTGGTCTGACTCTCCAGTTCCAGTCCTCATTTAGACGTCTCTCACTTTGATGCCCCCCACCCCTCTGCTTCAATAGCTGTGTTATGTGTTTTCTGTTCTGGTCTGTACTATTTCTTGATTTATTTTGTGAGGCATGCTTAAAGGAGTTAACGACTTCTGCTACTCAGACAATCTGCATATGAAGAGTTTTGTTCCAAAATGACATATCCACCGTTTAAGAAAAAAAAAAAGGGGGGGGGGGACGCCTACACGGGCAGAATGATTGGCAGCTAAAACCTGAAAGCAGATTGTGGTGGCACGTTTCAAAGGACTGGAAGTAACTTGTGTCCTTGGTGACATTTTTAACTCACTGGTTGTTTCACATTTCAACAATACGGGATGGTTATGAAGTTCAGGTCTTTCTTTTTAACGGATTATAGCATTTTGGAATGAAAGAGTTCATATGGTGTTGTATTTTGCCATCGTTGTTGGGGACTTCCGCATTTTTTTGAATACTAAAGTACAATAAGAAAATGAAGATTTAGCTGCTGCAAAAAAAGAAAAATGTGTTGCTCCCAGAGACAACTCTAAAAATGTAAAGTACCTTCTTTTCTTAAAACTGCTGGTTCTAAGAAATTATTCATGATTGAATAAAATCTTATTTCTGTCCTCACTACTCTTTTGTCTCTCTTTCTCGTCTCTGTTCCTTCTTGTTCTACGGGAAAAGAAAAAATATTAGAGGCGGAGAGGAAACCTTTCTCATCCTTGTTCTTTGCCTTTTGTTCCAATCAAAGGTAACCGTGTCTCGTATCAATTATAGAGCCCAGAGCAGTGAGTTAATTTCCAGTAGCTAAACCCTCGCCACTCCGTCTCTGTCTCTCATTTTGTTCCGCAGGTCTTCCACACCTCTGCACATTCTAATGAGAACCCTCATTCAAATAATTACATTAGTAATCCTGGGGGAGACCGGGTAATTTATTCGCGGCCAGCTTTTTTACTTTACCATTAATACAACTAGCTTTCATATACTCTTGTCTTCCTCCAGCTCCCTCCCTCCCTCTTTTTTTCTCCCTCTGCCTCTCCAACCACAATGCTGAGCTCCTTTTCTCAGCTCTCATCATCCCTTTTCCGTTTCCATCTGCTCGTCCTTCTCTGCGCTTCCTCAGATAATGATTCCCAGCTCTCCACATTTCTCACTCCTCTCTGAGTGCCATACAGTATATATCTTGCCGCGGTAGTGCTTCCTTTGAATGAATGACAGACGTCCCCTCTATCTCCTTGTCATTCATCTCACTTCACACTTCCCATCGGAACAAAAGATGCGCCCAGTGCTTCTTGTCGGCAGCGTCATTAAAAAGGCACTTTATGTGATTGGCTATGGAACACAAATCAGTGTCAAACAGTGTGGCAGCAGATAGGAGTGGGGGAGACTGCAGTGACAAAACTCTCAAATCATTAATCAATTCATCCCTGTTCATCTTTATTTTGCATCTTCTTCAGTTTGATTTCATTGATGTAACAATTTCTCTTATCGGCACAGATCGAGTTTGAAAGTCTTTCAGGGCCATATTAACCTACTAGTGGGGGCCAGGGCAAAACTCAGCTGTGGGCCCCTATTCCCCACCCTGAGTGCGAGTTAATTTGTGATAATTTGCGTACTAATTTATTTTTAAAATATGCACAATGAAAGCATTATATTGAGGTATCATTGTTACTGAAGGTATTAAAATTTGATTTTGACACCGGCTCTCTGACAGAACTGGTCACTCGCACACCATACCCAGCAGTGGTAATAGGTGCAACACGCCTGAAACGTGTGTTGCACCTATTACCACTGCTGGGTATGGTGTGCTGATTCCAGTCCTTGAATCTCCAGTGTCAGATCTGTGTCTCAAATAGGTCTGATATAAAAGCTGTCCATTTATTCTCAATGAAAAATCAGCTTTGTCGGCACGTACCCCACACAGAGCACAACAGATTCAACAGAGATGATTTATGGTGATGTCATCTATTTCTGTATGCCAATCAGAGTTTGGTAATAAATCCCTCCTAAACACTCCTAATAAAGTTTTTTAAATGTTAAATAATATCTAACAATGCATTTTTTATGAAGTTTAACTTAAATTGTTTCTTTAAATTTTTGTCACACTGGTTTTTCCACACATTTAATGTTACAGAAAATGTGTTTTTAGTGGATTTCAGGTGAGATACAAGTGCTAAAACCAGTTTGAGTTGCTCATTGTTACACGTCATAATTCAATGTAGCCAGCACACATTACCCAACAAATGTGCAGTTAATGAATTCATAACAAAGTGATTCCCACTAAACCTTCAGGCCCTGAATGTCCAGTGCCCACACTGCCGTGCTGGCTGTAGCTGCTGTGTCTGGATGAAGGTCATTGAAGAAATGCCCACAGGAAGTTGTTGTAGCTGATCTTTCCTGTGGTTTTGGTGTCAAAGTTAGAGCAGAGGTGGAAAAACTCCTCTTCTGACAGATTCACACCGAAATGGCACAGCACCTGCAGGCCAACAACAGCAATATCTGGAGTATATGTATGCACATTTCTGTGTGTGTGTCTGTGTGTGTAGTGTATTAGATGGGGGTTTAGGAGATGTCATCCCTAAACAGGTTGCTAATTGTTTCTATCGATTAGCTCAGGGAACATTGTCTACGGTAAATTGTACAGCGGGTAAATGACAGGGACAATAAAACAGAAGCGTCAGCTGCTGTTCTCCTGGGCCAAAATGTCAGCTGGGTCTTGTTTCAACCGTCAGTTTAATTGAACAATTAAAATTACTGATTGGCTGTCAAGTGTGTGTGTGTGGCTTTGTAAAGCTTGCAGACTTTGAGCTTCATGGATTTGCAGTCACTCTTCATCCGTCTCCTTACAGAGCTTGAACGTCTGCATCAATAATTCATACATAAAGCTCCAGTTTATCTTCCAGTGTCTGACAGCAGAGTCAAACTGAGTGTGTGTGTGTGGGGGGTACTGTAGTTGACCTCACCTTCCTGAAGTCCCGCACGGAGACGTTTCCAGTGCGGGTGCGATCAGATGTCAGGAAGCTGCGTCTCATGGAGGTCCAGGCTGAGCGCACCGCGTCGTAGATCCTCAGCATCACCTCCACACAGTCTTTATTCAGAACACCTCGGCTTGTCTGGACCGGACCGAGCAGCATCCAACGCAGGGAGACGTGAACAATGAGAAACAAAACAAACAGAGGTGAGAGCACCGCATGATTGGTAACATTTCACGTCTTCACAAGCTGAGGCTCTGAACAAAGTGTTTCTTGTTCTGTGATCAGATACAGAGTGTGTCTGTAAACTGACTCAGATGAGATGCAGGGGGTCTCTGCAGTTTTACACAGATGGTGGGTTCGGGCGAGACAATGCAGGTCTTTGTGATTAAAAAGTTGGTTTGGAAGGTTGCAGCTCGTGGGTTGCCAGATTAGGCCCTCACCCACAGGCTCCATCGAAACTTGGGGGCTCGGCTTAGTCACTCAGTGGGGGGTTCTTTCAGAACGTGCCCACCCGTGTGTCATTGTTCAAAGCTTTGCATACACCTCCTTGTGCCAAGAAAGTGCTGCAAAGCAACCAAACTCGCCCAATTCGCTTGTCACGGGAGGTGATAGTCGAGAGCCTGAGGGTGGGAGGTCCCCGCTGAGTTTACACAATCTGGCAACCCGCCATCGTCCATCACCACCCCCTCACATTCCAGAGCCATCCACCACACACCACACACACACACACACACTTTACTTTAACCCAGTTTAAACTAGCAGCCAATAAAACTACATTAGATGAGACGTTAAACAGAGGAGATGAGAGGGAGGTAAATTTGAAACGTGCTAATGTGCTGCTCAACATAAGTATGTGTAGCTCAAAGTACAAATCCTGTGTCCCAGTTTCCTGCATACATGAGCAATGGATATTCTCAAATGGCATGTTAAAGTGGCTTTGCACTGTTTTCCAGCCTAGCAAATGATTTTCAAATTTAGTGTTAACATTTTGTTTGGTACCACATTCTAATAAGTCAGCTCTTACAAAGAGTTTTCGGTTGCCAGTTTGTGAAAAAAATCACTGAACTCATTGCACTGAAATATTTAAAGTTGAAAAAAAATCTTGATTTTCTTCTTCTCAACCTGAGCAGCTTACAACAACAACAACGGCACAGCTTTGGGTTATCAGGCACGTGAATTTTAGGAAAAAACCTCAAATAAATGCATGCAAGAGAAATTTAGATGGCGTAGACATTTAGAAGGGTGTGGTTTAGTTCTCACCCATAAAGCATTAGTAGATTAACTAGTAATGAAACATTTAATTACAGCGTATCAACTTACTTACTTATTAAAGATTTGTATTCATGAAAGAAGAAATCAGGTCTTTGCAGATCCATTAGAAATGGCCCAAGCAGGTGGGCATATGCATATGTTTGATTGACAGCTATGACAATAATCAAACTATTGTTATCATTAGCATACATCTTTTGGTCAGCAGTGATGCTGAATAATGAAGAGCACCTGTCATCCTGCTTTCCAAGACGTCCTCCAATTGCGAATTGCACATGTTAAGAGTGCAGGGTGAGTGTTTTTTTGCATGTTCAATAAACTATGATGCACATAATGTGTGTTAATGCTGGAAAATAAGCGGACATTAAAACTAAAAACTATTGCTTTATGCAAAAAAGTTCACAATCAAATTACTTGGTTGCCTATCAAAATCATTATAGCTTAACTGAATGAAAAGATTTTCTTAGTCATAGCTCAATTAGACACATTCATTCAAAATCCTTTTCTCTTTGGTTTTTTTTACCGATGTGATGGGGAGAGGGAGTTTAAGTCGCTCTAATGCCTTTGTGGTCTCCGCTGGGTTTAGGTTCAGCAGGAAGTGACGGAGGAAGCTGTGATATGAAACGCAGCCGTTGTTCATGAAGTTGAATTTCTCAGCCAGATTCTCAAACTGCTGCTGAGTCATAGCGATGTTGAGAGATTGGAGGATCCCTGTAACACATAGTCACAGTCATTAGAATAAAGCATGTGGAAGAAGAGCTCAGTGTCACAACAGTGCTGCTCACCCAGGAAGCAGCTGGTGCTGATGTGTCCCTCTTGCTGAGGATCTTCTTTAGTACATCTTTTCTTGATCTCCTTCCAGCAGCGCTGCACGACCCCGCGCAGCCTCCTTTCCATGCTGCCCGGGGGGCTTCCTGTTCCTGGCCTCCCCACTGAGGCAGGACGCCTAGAGGTGCACTGGGGGGCAGACTGGGAGAGGAACAAGGCAGGTCAGGAAAGGGGCTGCACAACTACACAAGAAGAAAAAGAGTTTAAGGGAAACTGACTCTAACTCTGGACTGTATCCTCACTGAGTCACTTCTACTTTTGATCAAATTCATACGATTCATGAAATAATTCCTCTTGCTGCCAATACAGTTTAAAAAAAAATCTCATGATCTGGAAACAAAGATGAATAATTTAATTTCACTTCTGTAGTGTTGGAGAAGTTACAGCCAGAGTAATCTGAATATATACTTCATGCTGGATGGACTGTGGATGTGTGTCCACTCACATCATCATGCAGACACACTTAAACACCTCTTTGAAATAGTTCTTTCAGTGTCAACGTGGTGTTTGAAGGTTTGTAATATAACATCACTCACCGGAGCTTGTTGATTGATTGGGCGACCATTCGTTTTTTCAATTGCATATTTACTGTGACATTATATTTGTGCCAACATTCAATACACAATGGGACATTTTGAGCACAGGAAACGTTTGTTGGAAAAGCATAAATTATTTTTTGTATAAAAATGAAAGGGTCCACCGAGTGGAGATGAATAATAATCCTAATAAATGGACAAATGTGTTGGTACTGTTCCACAAAAAATGAAGAATTAAGAACAAATAAATTGAAAATAATAATAATAATAATAATAATAATAATAATAATAATAATAATAATAAAAGGAAAACTGTAAAATAAATAAATAAATAAATAAATAAATAATGGAAAAACAACTTTAGTTTGGATTTTTGATTCAACTGAATATTTTATATTAAACAAGAAATGAAAATGTTCTGTAAAAAAATGATGTTAACATTAACCTAATATTTTTTTTGCACAACCACTGTGACCGTTGCACCTGCCAAGAGGTCATTTGTTCTATTCTTCATGAGCAAACTGCTCCAGCTGTCTAAGGTTTGAAGTGTGATTTACCCATACTGCATGTTTCAGTCTATTCCATAGATCATAGAAGGTCACTTCAGAATAGTCCAGTATTTCATTCATACACATTCTTGGTGCACTGGACAGGACATTAAACTCTATGGTCTCGAGATTTTATTGTTGACACAGCAGAGCAGCCACAAAACATAACCTTGTCTCCCCCATGTCTCACTGTAGGTACAGCATTCTTCATTTCTTTTCACAGCCTTATTTTAAATACAGATACAGTAAAACATAAATCTATGACGTAAACAGAAAACACCCCCAACATTTCGTCGTTCAGTTATGAAATATTTTAATCTCAAAATCAACTGTTTAAAACATGTAAAGAATATAAGTAAAATGTGATGTTTGCCTCATGTTGATCTAATGATCATGAATGAGCAGTAATATAAGATGCTCTTTACTGTTCTTAACATAATACTGTGACACTCTGGTCTCACTATCAAATCAAATCTTCTACAGTTCAACAGTTTATCAAAAACTCTACTGACACACAGAGTATGTCTGTAAATGCACAGGACCTAATGATGTAGTTGAACCGGCATCTCTGTGGTTTATGTTAATTTAACATCCTTACTCTGAAAAATGTGTAAATTCTTCTATAGTTTGAAGTAAACTATGTGTTTACTGTAATTTTGCAACCAAGTACCCTTTATCATATTACAATCACATATCGCAATATTGATCTCAATATGACTTTTTTCCCAAATTGTGCAGACCTACAATTTATCTAATTCCAAACTGTCTTTTTATGTTTTACTTTCAACATTGGAACCCAACACTGTTGGGTCTTGACCTTGGACCTTGAATGTCTCCCTGTCTCCCTGACCATACACAGCGTGTGTCAGTTTTATGCATTGTTTGTGTGCATTGTGAGAAATGAACTCTACACATATGCAAGATGTTTTCCCATTTATGTGTATGCAACAACAACAGCTTTGAGTCACGTGGTAAGTGTTAAATAAAAATACCACGTTTTCCCCCAACTACCTACCTCAGTTGTTATCTCAACATTCAACAAACAATCTTTGTCACCATGGCTTCTGTTTACATTCTGCAAAGGGAGGAGTTCACAAGGAAAAACCTAACCCGGTGACCTAACTTTCATCACATAGAACAGCTGTACGGACGTTTCTGCAGAACTCTGAAGCTAAGAGCGTGCTTGAATGATTTGTTTCTAATCATTCTGTTGAAAGATACAGTAGATATGCTTTGACAGAGCACAGTGGTCATGTCCTGTACCTTAGTGCGTTGCAAAGTTGCACTTCCAGTGTTTGGGCAATGCAGTTTTATTGTTGAGTCTGTATCTCTGGGCTCAGGAGAGGGCGAAAGGACGTAGTTGATGGGACCTTCTGCACTGATCTGGGAGGTTCTGCCCACTGTCCCAAAGTACTTCTGCAACTCTCTGTACTGCAGCTTCCTCTGCTCAGTCACAGGCATCTGACGCCACACACACTCAAACTAAGAAGCAAAATGTAACACACAAAGCACATAAATCATCCCCAGTGCTGTGATTGATGCCCCAACAAGAGTTAGACACGGCACACAAATTGGCTTCATGGATGACTAAATTTCTCACGCAGTCAATAATTATCAACAAAGATGAATTAGATTTTGATTAGAATAATTAAAGAAAACATATCAGACCAAAAAGAACACAACTGGCAAATGTAGCACATTTTAGATTCATTCTCTCATTTGTAAGCGTGGACTGATGCCAGCATGTGTTGTTTCAGCTTGAAAGCATAGGGAGCGTTGTTGGAGATGTCCTCTTTGAATTCTCTGTGATGATGCATTGGAAGAAAATCAGCGGCAGTAATCTGTTTTCTGGCTTTACCTGATCATTTGTCAGACTCGTGCAGTGGCGCTCACAAAGCTGTCTGAACTGCTCTTTTGAGCTGGTGTTGGATGTGTCCAGATCCATCAGCTCTTTGGTGATTTTGTACAAGTGACCTGAGACCACTTCAGTTATTCCAGAGGTTCCACTCAGAGACCTGTTTGATATCTTCAGCATTATGAAACGAGACACACATATATGCTCTATGAGGCACACTGATAAAGAGGAAATAGGGGAGGAATGCCTGTTTTCTTAGAGTGAGACACTATTGCCCCTGCTTCCAGTCTCTATGCTAAGCTAGGCTAACCTTGTTAAGTCCTCAGCCTCACAGACATGTGGTTAACATCAATTTTCTAATTAGAAGGCATTATTCCCAAAATGTTCAAACATTTCTTTATCGGGTAACGGCATCTCTCACCAGTGGTCTAGGTGACTGAAACTTGTTGAGGAAGTCCTTCCAGTTAACAGTGGAGTTGTCACAGTCCAGATCCAGTTTGGTTAGCAGGTGCCTGTACTGTTTGTCTGATAGGCGCGCACAAAAACTCTCCAGCACCTGCCGAAAGTCCAGAGCTCTGACCGTCCCTGTCCTGCCCTGGTCAAAGGCTGAGAAGGCCTGGAGGAGATGCAGGGACACAGAGATATGATCAGCTGAAAGAGGTGTTAGTAACTGTGCTGTTTATTTAGATGACATTGTGGCCTGCACTGTTGTGCACTGCTTCCCTCACATGTAACTTGGCCAAATGTGAATTTGGTAAGGCTGTTGTTGTCTACTTAGGAAACCAGGTTGGCCAAGGTCAGGTTCGCCCCGTTGCTGCCAAAGTGCAGGCCATCCTTGATTTTCCAGCCCCTCAGACCCGTCGAGAGCTCTGCCAATTTTTAGGTATCGCTGCCCCTAACTTCACACATCCATTTAAGCTGGAGGTAGACGCCAGCGCACTCGGCACAGGTGCAGAGCTGCTGCAGGAGGATGAAGCGGGCATAGATCATCCCATTGGCTACTTAAAAAAAAATTCCAAAGACGTCAGCTACACTACAGTACCAATGAGAAAGAGGCATTAGCCTTACTGCTGGCACTACAGCACTTTGAGGTATATTTAGGTTCTAGCCCTGTTCCTCGTATTCTCTGACCACAACCCTCTCGTTTTCCTGTCACGGATGCAAAACAGTAACCACCGTCTCATGCGCTGGTCCCTATCACTTCAAGATTTCAACATTGAAATTCATTATAAAAAAGGTCTGGACAACGTCATGGCAGATGTCTTGTCTAGATATTAAACGAAAATCAAACATTTTCTTTTCTAGAGAAGATGTTTGATTTTTCAGGGGGGAGGTGTTATTACCCTAGGTCATAATATATTATTATTAGTTTAGAATTGTGTTGATGTCTCTCTCTCCCCTGCGTTTATTTGAGTGACTGTGTGTTTCTGTGTTGGTGTTTGTGTGCATGGGTGGAGCAGCAGGTGATGTCCCTTGGCTGCGTCGTGATTGTCCTGTTTGAACTAATGACGTCCCGGCTGATTGGAGGAGAAGGGGCCTCTGTTTTTTAAGCACCAGTGGACAGCAGCCTCGCCCTCTCTCTCCACACCTCCCACTTAGTAGCCACCTGTATAGGAGTGAGAAGCCCTTTATGTTCTGTTTGTTTTCTCCTGTTTTTGATTTTGGAGTTTTAGGTTAGAGAACCTGTATTTGGTTTTGTTTTATTTTTTTGGTTTAGGTAAGCTAAGGGCCATATTAGTTGTTTTGGCCATTGCTCAACTCTGAAGCCCTGAAGTCATTAAAACCGACTTTCCTTGGGAGTGGGAAGAGGGGGCAGCCTCATATTATGTCCAGCTCACCTCTAGACCAGGGGCATAACAGAGACTGATGGAAAAGACAAATGAAGCGTGAAGTGTATATTCGTCACCTTATTCAGATTAGGTGCTGAAGAAGTGACTAGTTCTCGCATCTTGGCCAGAGCCACATCTGGACTGAGGGTGTCCAAAGACTCTATCTGGCGCACAGCATCAGGAGAAGCAGGAGAAGGCTGACAAGTCTTCTCTGCTTTATGGTCAAACGCAGACAGGAAATCCATGTAAGACAGCCTTTTACAGTCTTCATCCATGGAAACATTGAGCCTAACGGGAAACAAGAGACATTCACTATAGACAAGTGTCAGTCAGAGATTCCAGACAAGTGTGTTTCACACTGAATGATGGAAACAAGTGCACAGTCTTGTTGTGCTTGATCCCTCTGACACGACCCGTAGAATGACATTTGTGGTTCAGAGTGAAATATGTTGACAGCTATTGGATGAATTGTCATTAAATTAGGTCCATGAATGTTCCCCTGAGGATAAACTCTCTTTAATCCTCTCTAGTATGTATGATAGCATGCTGCTTTCTTAATGGTGTCAGTTTACTGACTGTTTTCAAGGGTAAGACAAATGACTTTTAGAATTTTTGTTATTGCCAGCAAATCCCATAAAAAGACTAAAACCAACAATGAATACATGCAGTCTACACACTGCGGGAGTGCAGAAGCTGATTCTAGCTTACTGGTCTATGCCACAGAGCTCCATTGTCGATCAAAAACTATTAAAAACTATTGACCTGTGTGATATATTTCCACCTTGTTAAAAAAATGTATGCAAAGGCTGAAGTTCTAGATTTTTCATTCTGCTCTTTTAAGGTTGTGTTTCATGCGTTTCTACTCAGGAAACAAAAGATGTGGTTCACCTGTGCAGGTGATGTACAAGCTGCTCTCTCTGGATGGAGCTGTTGTAGGTGTGCAACAGGCTCAGCAGTTCTTCTACTGTCACTGTACCATCTCTCCTCGTTTCCAGATGAGTCAGGGCATCACCCAGCTCCTTATAGTTTTCCTGCAAAATCTGCCTGTGGCCAGTACAACAAGAGACTGTAAGTGTTTCTGTTTGGTGTACGTGAAACTTAGCATGATGAATGAGATGAATAATCTCTGATGCAATACATGCATAAAAAGGATGAAAAACTTCAAAATCACTGAAATGCTATTAGTGTCTTTATATTTTCATTTGCTTCTATGGCTGCATGTTAACTTACATACATTTTATGTGATTCAGTTTCATTCATTTCATTCAGTTCTCTGGAGCTGCCAGGTAGTGTTGGAGGAAAGCTTGGGACAAGAGAGAATCAGTATCTGATGGACAGTCTAAAACCTCCTTTGCTTACTGTATATGCTCCAGTGAGGCAGTATCACAGGAAGCTGGTCGGTGAGTGCCCAGCTTGGGAACAATCTGGTTCAGCTTCTGGCCTCGAGACCTCAGTTCCCCTTCATGATGAAACCCCAGCTGTTCCAGGAAGTCACACACCTCTACACAGCCTCGTCCCTCTGGGTCATACCTGTCAAAATGAAGTTTGACACAGACTGTAGAACAGAAATGAGCTGTTTACTGTATGATGAAGTGACTGTAATTGCATGAGTTGAGTTTCTCTCACCTTGACCACAGCTGCTCAAATTCATTAGCTCCTAAGGGGAGTGCATAAGTAAACAGGAGTCCCCTCAATTTTTTTTTATCAATCCTTGCCTGGCCATCAGTGTCAAACTGACAGAGCACCTGGTGTCAAAGAGAGGAACAGCTACAAATCTTTCCATCATTCTTTGCGCATATGATTTCGGTAGATTTATGCTGACCTTAGACATGTCTGTCCACTTGTAGCGTGCTTCAGTAGCCAGGAGCTTGTGGAGCTGCTCTTGTCTGTAAAGACAGACAGAAAAACAATCATGGGATCACACCAAAGGGCCAACTTTCCTCAAAAGTGCAAAACAGGTGACTAAGAACAACCATCTAAGACTCACACACTGGGTGTTTGTGGCCCGTGTTTGCTGTTATTCTCAACAACATTGACGAATTCTGCATAGTTAAGGTTGCCTCCGGGATGCAGACCAATCAGGTCCAACAGCCGCTCATACTCTCCCTCACTGCAGAAAAATCCCAGGCTGTTGTAGAGCACTTTGAAATCATGGCAGTCGATGACACCTTTATGTTTCCTGTCCATCAACCGGAACACTGTGACATTGTTCTGATTGGAAGACAATGAGTTATCAGAGCCAACTAATCATTGACTGAATACTGCTACTTCTTTTCACATCGCAAGAAAGTAAGTTGGTTGACGGTAGTTGACCACATGTTTTGGGATGAATCATGTCACCCAGTGGAGCAGTGTGTCTAAGTGATGTGTTTTTGTCCCCCACCTCACATTTCTCATTTTTCTCTCCATCTCTTAGTGTCTGATTTACTAAAGGTTTGCGTGTACAAGTACAAGGGTGCGCACTGAGAACTGTTTATGTCAAATGTCGAAAAGCACACACTGTGGATTTTGAATCTTTCCCTTAACAAATATGGAATTTTGCACAAAATACAGCGAGGTGAGAATGAAAATACATAAAGTGAACATACACAATGTGAGACGAGCCTGAAAGC
Source organism: Ctenopoma kingsleyae (assembly GCA_032353495.1). NCBI lineage: Eukaryota > Metazoa > Chordata > Actinopteri > Anabantiformes > Anabantidae > Ctenopoma > Ctenopoma kingsleyae. The sequence goes on along the minus strand of JAUBNQ010000015.1, from coordinate 1,410,464 downwards.
AATTGCAGTGGCTGTAATCGCATCTGTTTTAAAAGAGTTTGAAAGGCAGGTGCAATCTGCTTGTGCACAGAGGGCTGCTGTTATTTAGATTAGGAGGAAGCATAGGAAAAACGAAACAACTGTTGGGTGAGTCCAACAACACCTGCCTAGCCAAAACTTAATTTGCTTCTCTGCATAATCTTACATCTGGGTAATTCCATCATACTGAAGCTGTTGCTGCAGGGGCCTCCCCAAGTAGGTTTTCATGTGTGTTGTCCCATGTCCTGAAATCCTTAGTATGGAGAATGTGCAACTACATAAAGTCTCAGCACACTCAAGACACACTGAATGAGGAAAACGTTTATGTGGTTGTTATGAGGTGTGCAGTAGTTATATACATATGTGCAAGTTTACATGTGGAAATGTACAAATACTGGACTTGATTATTATTTGATTTTTAAAGAAAAAGGTTTGTCCAGTGATGTGGAGCACCATTATTTACAGATTTGGTTATTTGATAGCCTTTTTTTGAAAATACAAAGAAATAGTTACGAAATACTGCATGTTTGTGTACTGTATGCTGTCAACTACAGTTCTTTAAAAAGAAAGGCAATCGGAATCATACATACTCCGTGAATGGTTTTGATCCTGTTCTTCAAGGCAGCCAGGCACTGCTCAGCAGAAGTAAGGAGGGGCCCTGCCTCCTTTTTATCACCATCACCCGCCTCTGAGGCCTGCTGCCCTGCTGCTCTGGCTGTGGCCTCTGTGGAAACCATGTGGAAAACAGATTTTAAATCACAAGAGTTTTGATATTTTGCCTTATTAATAAGGACCAATTCACTGCTTCACTGAAATCCTCACGCTTTGTGAGGGAATTATAGGGAGCAAATTGGAATTTTTGTTCTTTGTGAATTATTTGTGGAGGGGGGTTTCACAAACCAAAGAGTGTCCCCAATGTCTGACAAGCAGAGTGGGCATTTAACTACCTGAACTAATTTATATTTAATTGGTAATACACTTTTTCTAAAACTTGGAAATCAATTAACTGCATGTCCTGGCTTTTTTGTTATTCTTTCTAATTTCCTTTTCTTTTTTAGAGGGTACAAATTAGAGTGATGCCCTGCTGCTCTGTTTTCTGCTTCCAAAGCACATAATTAGCCCATACAAGCAGAAATGAGTGTGATTCTGAATCTGTGTGCTTCCCCACTCTGCTAATGAGAGGAAGAAGCTCACTCTTACTCTATTTATAATACAGGATGATTTCTCCAATGGCTCATGTGATAAGAAAGACATCATTTTACAGGGAAGCAGGGGGCTTATGTATGATCACTGTGGGTGGGGTAGGAGTTGGGATGCAAGGCAAGATGGAAGGGGGTTTAGAAGGGATTTAATTCTTCATTTAAGCACAGGAAACCCCGCCATGCAGAACTGATGGGATTGCTGACGCCGCTGGTCAAGATGTTCTGGTTACCTTTCTCACCTGTCTCACCTTCAAACTTTGCCTGGAACGCTGAGCGTTCTATCCGTCCATCCATGACTCCTAGCTGTTCTGTGAACCTGTTGAAATTCTCATTGTCCAAGATGACCCAGCTGTCCTCTAGAATCTGGGGGCAAAAGGAGAGAAAACAGAGCAGAAAATGTGACAGTCTGCTGCACTGCACTGTGCTTCAGGCCAGGTTTCATTGACTTTTCACTGGTTGGTAGGTATCAGGCCATGAAATCTGCTGGGCCCCATGACAGGAATTCTCTAGCCCTACCCTGCCGTACCTTAATTCTAACCCTTACCCAAGCAAAGTGAACATTTTCGGCAACTTGAGCTAGCCTCTTGACAAAGAGGTCACAAATTAAAGGAAAATAGGGTCTGGTAAAAAACACTCAAAACACCAAATGAAGGAATATCTTTTGGAAGAATGGTGGCCACGTTCCACCAAAATAGCTTCAATGGCATCAGTTCTAGACGCCCCTTATGCTGGAGGGGTCTTCAGCACTGGCGGTGGTATTTTTTATACATATTGCAGTGAAATCCAACGTAGACAATTCACTATACTACAGCTACATATGTGGTTTGGTTTTACTGTACATGACGTAACTCAAGGACAAATGAAAGCTGCTATTGTATTCCATAAAGACACATTTATGATGGTTGATGGTTTACCACTACTTTAAAGAACAAGGCTATTGGTGTTTTCTTACTGTCAACAGATCCACCTGCTTTGGATGTTCTCACACTATTCACTGGCCATTATCTGCTGTTATCTGCTGCATCATAGGTGTTGCCTGGTTGGTCCCAGTACGTTCACTATGTCATTATCACGTGAAATCATCTGCCAGACCTAGTTTGTTATGCTCACAATAATAAATGTACTGTATGTTTAGCCACAAAAACAACTTGGTTACAGTTAGGCACAAAAAAGAGTTGGTGAGGTTAAGGGACAGGTTTATGCTTTGGCCTAAAATAAAGTCACAATACAGACAGTTTGAAACTGGAAACAAACTATTGTCTCTCATTTCAAGGCACTGTACACTCCCTATTTAGACCAATGCCACTGTCACCTACTGCCACTCTTGTTTCCTTCATGTTTACATCCGTCACTAGGTCACTTAATTTCCACATTAATCAATGGTAACCACCTATTGGCTTATTGGTAGGTCAGTAGGGGCCATAATGAAGTGTGGATGTGATAATAGCTAACACCAACCAGTCAATGGCTCAATAACACTAAAATAGCATGACAAATCCCATGTGAAGACAAAAACTAATACTGAATATACTAATGTGACTTAACTAAGTATTGCTGGTGAAGTCTAATAGAACATGTCTTCTTCCACAGAGCTCCACTGTGTTCCAAAACTACTTTAACACGTTCAGTGAGCCATGCTAATGCACTGTGTGACATGTTCCTTCATTACCATGAACACACACACACTGTAGTTTATTTTGACTCAGTCCCATATACACCGACCTGCTGCCACAAATTCTCACTAGAGACTAAATGTAGATTAATCCACTGCTGAAAATAGTCCACAAATGCACTATTTTCTCCTGTTTGTTTCAAAACAACTGGGTCACTGTCCCAATATCCCACTGCCATTCGGACAATGTCACAATTCACATTTGGTGGCTGGTTCATTTCCAGCATTTTTTAAGCTCCCCAAAGTTTTTAAGCTTATTGGCCATTTTTTTGTTCTTATTTATAACTGAAAAAGCGAAATGCAGACCAACAGGAGGTTTATACCAGGAGTTATACCATGGGTCAGACTGAATGCACACATACAGTACAATTCAATACATTTTCTATGTAGTTTTTATATGGTACTCTCTCACCTTCTGTACATCTGTTTCCGACAGATCCATGGAATCAGAGTTGGGGATGATGGCCTGCATTCGGTCAGTCAGGCTGGTGTGGCGTTGCACCAATCTTGATTTCATCCTCTGGAAAACTATGTCCAGGATGTTACAGGTTTCTGTACCAACCTGTGGGCTGGAGGGAGGTCGCTGTTCCCTGACTGACTGCATGTTTGACTGAGATGATGTGCATGTTCTGTGGGGCAGATTAAGTGCTTGAAAGACAACTACTAAATGGAACTATAAATAACGTTAGGATGATCATAAATAGATCTATAAACCTCTTCCTGAAATGACTAAAAGATAAAAAGAAGAGTTCATATACCAGCTAAATGTAATATCTGAATTTGCTGTAGTCAAACCAAGGTGCTTTTATATACCTCTTCAAATGTGAACAGTAATGCATCTGATAACTAGCACTGATGAAGAACTGCTGGTTTACTGTCTGTCTTGTCTGTCCTTCGTGAACCAAATGTACATTCTCAGGAAAAGGCTGATCTATTCATATTAATTGAATCAATTAGGAGGTTGAATTAGGTCGATTTAATGTCAAGGTCATCCACTCTTTCGTGGAAATCTAATACAATATCTGTGGATCGATATAATGTGCCTTTGTGTGCAGACATTATATTAGTGTGAGCTTTCTGTCAGTGGCACAGTACAAAGTGTAGGTCTATCCCTTTTTCAAAAAGCCAGCCCCAACCCCAAATACACCAAAACCTAAATATGAACCGAACAGTGGGTGAATTACAACCCTAATGTCAACAATGTAAACAACTAGTGAGTGCAACTCTGTAGGGTTAGTTAAGAGTTAAGAGACATTTCTAAGTGCAAAAACATCAGGACAACAGTGCAGCATCGCTCTGAGACCTGAACATGTTTTAATCTGAACATCTGTCTCCATGCTCACCTCTCAGTACGGCAGCTATGTCCACAGGATGAGGATGTGTTTCTTCCCTGTGGTAGTGATACTCCCATATTTCTCAGAAAATCATTGTAAGAAACCAGTGTAGAAGAGCTGCCCGTTGTAGACCTGAATGTCTCACAGAGCCTGGAAACATGGAGAAAACTGAGCTAGAGCTGAGAGAAGTGTTACTTCTACTTCGTTATGTTTTGAATCACTTAATCCTTCAGGTGTATTTCTTGACCTGGAGACTTCAGATGTCCCTATTCACACAGCTAGCAGGGCCGAGCATTATCTAAGAGAGCATACACGAAAAAGGAGGGCAAGGACCAAGAATCCCCAGTTGACTTCTTTATCAACAAGATAATGTCCATTTGTGGCCAATTCACAGATGTTGTTGTTACTACAGCTATGCTGATGATGCCCTGTTCTATCTGTACTTCCCACCAGGTGACATGACTGTTTCAGCTTCGATCACAGACTGCCTAAATGATATCAGCTGAATCCTTTCCTGTCCTCAAAAGTCTCTTGAAGTCTGAATTCTGAATGTTGTTACTCACCTAATATGAGTAAGAACATTCAGAACAATTTAGTTTCTTCGTCCTTCCATAGACAAAAGTGTCTTCTTGTCCTGTTTTAAGTTTTGCAACTATCTTGCTAAGTAACTGAAGGTGTTTGTTTGACCATAGAATGCTATAATGTCTAATACTATCTTACCTACTGTTTCATTTATATAGCACCTCCCTGTCTGTTCCCTAGAAACGCATCATTTCCTATGTAATCCTCAGTTCAGTGTTTTTTAGGAACTACCCATTAAAGATGAATTATCAGACCAACCGAGTGGTCAAGTGCCGTGATTTACAGTAACTTCTGGCATATGAGGCCTTTATTTCCCAGAATATCCACCTATTTCTGAACCTGAGAAACACAATATCTAAACTTAGAATTTTTACTCTATGAGGAAATTTTGTTGCATTTGCTGTAATGTTTATTACTCCAGAATGTGCTGTAACTTATTATGCCATATTTATGCCATACAGCTCCATGATTTGTTGTTAAGCACATCAGTGAGACGCACCACTGCACTGGGTGACATGTTTCCTCATTAAAAGAAAGTGGGCTACATCTTTTGTCAAAAAAGGGCCCCAAAGGGTGAAAATAGCCATCAGTTTTATAGTCTCTGTAGTAAGAAAGAATCAGCTGTCTGTGATCTCTGCTATGTTTAGACTGCTCCACTCACTACAGATAAGTTTGGATCACAGACCTTTGACAAACTTACAGGGTCTGGTACAAAGTCTGATCCATAAGAAGAGATCCGAGAGCTCAGAAATGTGAGGAAGACACAGAGAAATAGCCGACACTGTGTTGCAACTACACTTCCTTCTCAAGTAAATTTTTTGCCAAGAGATGGTCCTCACATTTTTTTGAAGAAAAGCCACGTGACCCTGCGCAACAGAGCGAAAAAGCTAAATTGAGGTTTTGAATTCTGACATTGCAGCTAGTAGGTGCAATTCACTTTTGGTTTTAGTCACTTTATGAGATGCTTTGAAAGTAACAACTCACCACTTTGGTATGCTGTGCTGGATTAGTGCACTCTATTTGTCTGGGTGTGTGTCTTACTTGTTAAAGTGTGCGTCTGAGACAGGCGTGCCGTAGCAGCTTAAGATCTTCTTCAGATCTTCCTGCTTGATACATCCAGTGTGCTGAGGGTCAAACAGCTCCAGCGCAGCCAGCACTGAACTGAGCTGCTCGCACAGCTTGTCCAGCAGCAAACTCTCCACCTAACGTATAGGTACACACACACAAATCACACGCACACAGTCGAACAGTGCATTAATAATTAACCCCTCTTTTTTCTTTTGATCTCATCTACTGTTTCCTCCCTTTGCTTGATCTCATGGTGTATGCTACATTATGTGTGATATGTGTGATATTTGATCACAGAGTGTTGTGTTAACACACTCACTTCGGTCCATGAAGCAGATGTTTCAGACACTTTATCAGCCCACTGTGTGGTCTCCCTCTCATCTGGTGTTTTTTTCTCCTCCTGATGAAAAACAATCAAAATAACAGTGCACTTATACAGTTTTTCCTTATATGGATGTTTTACATAACTCAAATGGTTATAATGGTTAAACAAGCATACACTCGCTACAGTGGTGCCTTTAGTTCCCTCAGGGATGCCACAGTGCTCGGCGGTGTTATCAGGGATGGGTGATGTTGCTGTGTTGCCTGTGCAAGCAGAGGTGATGCTGGGGTTGAGTCGTTCCAGGCTGTCCAGCTTGATGACCCCGGTGCATTCTGGATCCAGTACATTGAACAGCTCCGTGATCCGTGAACACTGAAGGCGATGCTGGGGGATTCGGGGCTGGGTTCCAGCTCGTCTTTCCAGCAAATGTCTCAAGTCTGCTCGAGTGATGCCACCTGCCTCCTTCTAGAAAGAAAGAGGCTTTGTGAGCATTCCACTGCAAATTGTTCAGGTGGTGCTATTTCACAAGAACACCACTGTATGTTACACATTGTAAACACACCTATGTAGGTGTTATCATGGGTGGAATAGTCAGCATATGGAAAGCTTAAAATTCAGCTTAAATTCAGCTAAAGTAAAAATCCAGAGGTCTTGAAGGTAAAGGTCTCACTATGTTTCACACACGCAACACTAGTTACTTACTATAGAAATGGCTTTGGTTTTAAAAGAAAAGCAAATGTTATAACATTAAATTGATCAGAAATACACTGTGAACATTATTAATGTTGTAAACGACTATTGTAGATGGAAACTTGTAGATTGTTAACATTGGCAGACAGAGGTGCATCATCAGCAAAATTATATTTGCTAATGCAATATAAAAGACTAACAGATCATTACAAAACCCTTTTGTAATGATGTTAGCATAGCTCAGAATATGTATGTTGTCATGGAAAACAAGTGGGTTGTCCACTGTGTCAGAACACATCTGCAGTCAGACACGTTTATATCTGTTCCCAATGGCCACATTCCAAAGCAGGTTAAAAAGCTGGAAAAAACTCATGACGCTGCACGTGCACAGTTAAAAGTCATGGGGCAGCTGTGCGAAAATGAAGTTTGAAGTTGGCATTAACATCATGAGCAAATATTAATATGTGATACAATTTCACTCTCAGAAAGTGATCTGTTGACATCCTGACGTTAGATTTTAGAATACAATGTGTTCCACTATTATTATGATTTATCTTTGTTTGGATTGAAGATCAGCTACTATGTTGTAGTGACTCTGTTTTATTACTGTTGGCACCAATGACATCTTTGAAGCACAAGTTTTAATGATATTGTGCTAATGTTAAGTTCACAATTTATAGTGATTATGCACTATTATATTATTGCAGTACTAATTATGGTCTGGCACACAATGGTGCATCCATCTGATGTGCGCATTCGATTGTGACTTATACACAAACATTGCAATTTATTGCAGTTCGTCCGAGCTCTCGAATGCTTCCCCAGAGATAGTCTAAAAACTATAGTTGGCTTAGAACCTGCCTGAGTGAAAAACCTCATTATTGGCTGGCGGTGTGAGGACACTCTTGTTTGATCTCCCACCCGCTGAATAGATTATTAAAACAGTTGATGGAGGGATTTTTTTTTCCCTCCCATGCCATTAAAAGGAGGAGATTCTGGCAGACAGATATGTGTGATTCATATCTGGGAGAGGCTTCATACACAAACACACATGCATACATACACACACGTCCTTAAACTTGGAAGCCGACTGTTGTCTTGTGAGTGGCGGCAGCAACATCAAACATAACTGTGAATTAATGGAAAATTCAAACCCCCTCCACCTCACCGAAAGTTTAGTCAGACTCCAAAGTTTCATCCAGCTGAAGAAGACTGATTTGAAATTAAAGAGGCAGAACTGGATGCGGAGGCGTGTTGAAGGGGATGGCTGTCAGACGAACATATGGCTAGTGACTGAGTGGCTAACCAGTGGCCATATGCAATCATCTAATCATGTTTATGGCCATCAAAAAGCTGCAGACGATGATCGGCTCATCTGTAAAGCTGTCTGGCATTTATATTTAAAGCATATACCTGAGCGCGTGCCTTTGTCTCGTAGCAATCTGCTGAGATTACTCCCTTGTGTCCTGTCTGATAACATTAAAAATCACTTGTGCCTTGTCAGTTCATGCAAGAGTGAGCAAATAATGGAAAGGTGTGAAAACATTTCAGCATGTCTTTTGAACAAGATGCAGACTCATCACTCCATTTTCTGTAACTTTCTTCCGTAGTCCTGACTCCTACCATGTCCAGTAGATGGAAGATGCCTTTAAGTTGACAGTAAATGTCTTGGAAATCTAAGTTGTCTCCATCTGGGGCAGGCTGCTCACAGGGCCTGAGAGAACAGATAGATGAAAAGGAAAGGAAATGGAGAAGAGGGCAAACCAATGGTGAAATTGGTGAAAATAAAGGCACGGTTTTTCTTATCAGTGCAGGTGCATCACGTCTAATTACCATTGTACAGCAGCTGAACAGCAGCCTATGCACAGGTGAGACACAGATCAATTTGCACCAGAATGATGGGAAGAAAAGAGTATGGAGATACAATGGAACTGTTCATGATGTGAAGCAGGAGATGTCAAAAGAACTGCAGTTCACAGTGCAGATGGACCTAACCCTAGCCCATTATGTTTTGACCATAAAATTGGGGCTCTGTGTATAAAAACAGTTGCAATTCTTACACTGTTCATCCAGTATTTTTAACCAAACCCTATAAACCTAAATGTATGTTCTTACCATAGGGGTAAGTTGCTTATCAAACTGACCTGTCAGTGTGAAGCTTTATGTCACCCTCTTCTTTAGCTGGGCTCATGAAATGACCCAAGAAGTGTTTCCACCTCACCGGTCCTGTAGCTCTCACACCATAACTGCACACACACTCACACAGAATCCATACACACGCATGAAAAATGTATAACACTGAATAGATGATAGCTATATTTTAAGATTTCAACAGTGAAGGGCAGAGAGGTTGAGGCAGTATAGGCTGATAAAAGAGGAAAGAACGATAAATAAATAAAATCATTCTTTAGCTACCGGCTTGTCAGCTTCTGGAAGGAGTGAAGGTCCATGGGAAATATAAAGCTGCTCAGAACAGCCCTCAGGACATCTTGTGTTACCAAGCCAGAGCAGGTGGTGTCAAAGGCCTGCAGTGCTTGCCACACCGGGATAGAGTTCATACACATCTGTTAGAAGGTGTAAGAACACACTGATGTACATACATTCATATTTTCAAGACAAACCTCCTTTCATATTGCTTTTCTTTCAGGATGTGAGTCATCTCTCGGTTTTGGTTGCCATGGAGAACATCCCAGTGCGAGACTAGAACAAGCCCCAACTCCGCCGCCTTTCCCGCAAATTAGCCGTGATTAACACACTAACTCAGGAGCTCATTTTTCTGGGCAAACATTTTAATTAGAAGTGTTCCCTCTGCCGTTTGCATTCTGACGCTCCACTTAGAGCCAATTTAGCCCTCCATCTTTAAAGAGGATAATGCATGGGAGAGGGCCAGATGGTAACATGTAAACAGGAAGACTAAAACACACAAAGTCATTTAGAGATGTCTGTACCTTGTCGTAGAAGAGAGTCTGCAGATTCCCCTGTGACAAGACTGATGGTGCATCACACATGCTGGACTGAGATTCAGCTCTCTGCTTTCTTTGATCAACTCTCTCACATGGAGTTGTTCCTTGGCTGGACACCGCTATAAGACATGTGTAGAATTAGTCTTGATTCTAATCTTCACTTTAAAATTGATGTGAAGATTTTTGCCTACATTTCACACACACAAGATCTGACTTTGAAAATGGTTTTAACAGTTTAGGATTTTTAGCCATGCTCGCAACACGATGGTCTGTGAGTTGGTCCACCACTTTGGTCCAAATATGTTGTCAGACAGTGGATGGAATGCATTTATGTACAGACATTCATAGAGGATGAATCCCACTGTCACTGATGATCCCCTGATATGGGGCTGACAGTTCTGGTTTTGAGTGAAACATAGGTGCTCAACAACCACAGAGGATGAAGCCTGGTCATAAAAAGCTAATAGTAAAAGTAAATATTAATGTGGTGGTTGCCACTGTCATGTCTGTAAGGCAAACATAAATAAATAAACCACCAATAAAATTCCTTATAATCAAATATTCTATATTCTTCATACTGTCTTAGAGAGGCGAGGTTGAGATGGTTTGGACATGTACAGAGGAGGGACAGTGAATATGTTGGACAAAGGATGCTGAGTATGGAGCTGCCAGGCAGGAAGAAAAGAGGAAGACCTCAGAGGAGGTTCATGGATGTACTGAAGGAGGACATGCAGACAGTTGGTGTAACAGAGCAGGATGCTAGGGAAGAAGTTAGCCTTTATACTGTCACCATACCTAGCTTTGTGCAAACTGGAGCAATCTTGAAGTTATGACCATCACCAAAGCCTAGCCTGTCCAGGAACAGTTCATAGGAAATTCTGGCCATGTTATCAGGGCTGTAATGATGCCACAACCTAAAAAAGGAAAGATATGCTGAAATGAATGGTGCACAGGTGTTTTCAGCAGGTGATCAGTCAAAAAGCCCATGTCAACTACTGTTCGAGTAGAGAAAAAAGGTGCTTTATGCTCGGCTTTGTCTGTCCTAGCATGCAAGTGTGTGTGTGTGTGTGTGTGTGTGTGTGTGTGTGTGTGTGTGTGTGTGTGTGTGTGTGTGTGTGTGT
>JAUBNQ010000015.1:1352295-1363341 GCA_032353495.1 Ctenopoma kingsleyae | reverse complement strand
TAAAGCAGTGTGATGCATGATAATGGTGCTTTGGTTTATACTAGTGGTGATATGTGGTTAGAGTGCTTCTGAAAACTCACTTGCAAAAGTGTGCCCCCAAAAATTAATTTCACCAGCTGCCACTGCCAACCACCCACCCCCAGTGGTGTCATCTGAACCACGTCCAGCTCATATTTACCTAGAATAAGACGCTGCGTAGGAAACACAAAAAAAACAAGAAGGCTCAGAACTGACCTCACCTATTGTATGAATATTAAATATATTGTACATATTCTAACTACTGTCCTTCTCCTTCCGAATGCACACAAATTTAAGCATCTTGGCCCAAGTTTCATTCGGGATAAATGAAGCTGAGTCTATTTTATCTCCATGTCATCAGGTAAAGTTTTATTGTGAACAGACAATAATCAAATACCCCTCTGTCTGCGCGCATTGGCACAGCGCACCACCTGCCCACCACCAGCCGTCACATGACCGGACCCACCCGAGCGCACAGCAGCAGCAGGGCACCGTGCACTGGCGGCCGGGTCTGCAGCAGCGCTGCGCAACAGCACTCGGATGTAAACATTGAGCTCCATCTGTGCAGGTCTAGCGTGGGTGATTGTTGTGGATGATGGCGGCCAGCTTAGACGTGTGGGCAAACTGACGCACTACAGCCAGGCATGAATCCACTTATCTAGTGTGACTCAGTTTGTTGTTATCTAATTACAGGCTGCTTCAGAGGCCTATAAAATGTAGCTCTGCTGCAAAAACGCAATGTAAGCCCAGGTATTAGATAACTGCGACCCACCCAGTGTTACTGTGCCGTAATATCCCTTTAAACAAGAAGTGCCATTCAGCTTTACTGATGACTGCACCTCTATGACAGGCGAAATGAACCCTATGCGTAATATCGCGTATCTGCATGTTTTATTTCTGTTGTGAAACTTTGATAATCACCGGGGAAACGTGCAGTCACCGCGGCAGCACGGAGCAAAGAGCGGTAAAGAAACGCGAGGACACAGCGAGTGCGGCACCGTGCGCAGGGTGAGGCTGGGGCTTAGTTACCTGACTTTGGGTAGGTGACAATCCATATGTCGCTACTTCTGAGGGAGAAGTTGGCGATCTCCTCCATCTTCCCTCTGCAGAAGGGCGGCAGCCGCACTCCATCAAACTCGAAGTATTTACTCTCGAACTCAATCGGCGTGCTCGGCGTGTCTGCCTCGCTCTCGGCCATCGTCGAAAGGAGCCGCCAGAAAACGCGCGCCCACCCACGCACGGAACACTTTTCTTCAGTCAGAGCAACAACAACAACAAAAGAAAAGACGACAGATGACGAGGTGGATGATGAGGTTGACTTGAAACGTCGCTCGAGTCGGGATGGCGAGGGCTCGCGCTGGATGATGCACGGCGAGGGCGGACGATCTGTGCTCGAGCCAATCACGCGGGAGAGAAGTGATGTAATGCGCGCACACGAGGCTCAGCATCAGGACCACTCTTTAGCCGCGCGAGGATGCGCGCGGAGGAAGGATTCTTCTCCACTACATTACACAGACCTACACGCTCCAGTAAAAACTACTACAATAAAGCTGTTGTAATCCTGTGAGAGTGCAGTAGTAGTAGCCTATAGCTATAATATTCTATATGATAATATTATTGTCTGTATGAAATAGTTTATATGATATTTAATACTGAGTTAAGAATCAGTTCAGCACTACAGGAACCAGACGTGGTAAGGTACCGTTACTAAAGTACTGTATTTGAGAACAATTCTTACTTTTACTCCACTACGTTTACTGTATTTTAGAGTTTTAGTTACCAGTTACTTTTGCAGATCTAGATAATTAAAAACAAATGTAATCAGTTAATAAATGCTGATATATTATTATAGATTATAGTTTTTTTTTTATTAAATTGTCTTTGCAGTTCGGTCAGAATCACCGTAATAATAGGTAAGAAATCTGCAGAAAAACAGGAGCCAATCAGAGAGCGAGGTTTCTGTGTTTTTCTTTCTTTCTTTTTTTTTAAGTGGGCGGTGACCTCGCGGCATCTCTCCCAGTTGATTGGCTCCTGTGTAAAAGAGAACATTGACAGACGGTTTGTCATCCAATGGTATTCTCGCCGAAATACGCTGCGTTCACTGTAAATGGTTAATGTGAATACATGAGCCAGTACAGACGAACCAAAAGCCTTTTTAGAGCTTCATGCTCGGATTCATGTTAGACAGCTCACTGTGGTTATATAGACTAGGTCTGCATCCAGTAAAACACTAAACAAGCTCATGATGCTTTCTTCAGATAATTAGCAAATGGCTAAATCACACTGTTGCTACCTGAAAGAAATATTTCTGGACACTAAATAGTATAAATGTTTTATAATATCCTTCGTGGGGTGTGTGTATGTCAAATAATTAGTCGTGGAAATAAGTGTACATCTCTTGATAGAAGCGCTAATGTACCGCACATATATGGATTGTGATATTACTGACAGCGTCTGAATGCGTCATCATCAGCGCGCCCCTCCCACCTCCTCCCTTTATAGAACCAGTTGCTGACCCACAACTCTCAGTCTGCGTGTGTCCGCCGGTACCGGCTTGGCGGCGGTGGTGTGACTTCCAGAGGCAGCACACTCGGTGATTCCTCCGCTGCCAGGGCTCCTCTAGCCGGAGCATGCCCACGCCATGTTCGACCTAAAGGGCGGCTGGAACCTGTCTTTCGCCGGGTGCGGGTTTCTGGGTGTTTACCACATCGGAGTTGCCAGCTGCCTGCTGGACAAAGCGCCGTACCTCGTCAAGGGGGCCACCAGGCTGTACGGGGCCTCGGCCGGTGCTCTGACCGCCTCGGTGCTCGCAAGCCAGGCATGTTTAGGTAAGACGCGCCGCTGTGGCTCCACCGCCCGGAGCTCTGAGAAAAACATAAGGACATAATGCGGAGTATGGAAAAACAGGAAGTCCCGTTTATTGTTATTGGTATTAGTAGATTATATAGTACTATTACTACTGCTACTTCTCCCAGTAATAATAAGTCATGGATAAATATATGTGAATATTACTTACTGTTTTTACTTTACATACTTTTTCACAATGAAGTTAGTTCTCTTAAAATACAGTAAATTCATTAAGACATGTTATTAGTGATTTTAATATTTGTAATATCAGATGCAAAGCTGAATATGGATAGAAAATGTGCAGCAGACTGATAATGGATTTCACTGGTTTATGTTCAGTATGTATTTAAACATGCAAAACATTGGTGTGGAACCAGTGGGTGATAAGAAAATCTGCCTGATCATACTGTGGACTGCGTGACTCAGAGGAATGCTTTCACTTTCTCCCCTGTAAATAAGTGATCATAAGGGCTGATATCAGCATACACGTGAATGCAGGTCAGCCTGTGTGTATCACCATCTGCAGAAACTGCAGTAACCTCTGCATGAGTTCAGGAGTCGGAAGACGGTGCGTTCAGGTCACTGTTGGTCACTGACTCCTCGTTGCTTCAGTGAATATTGATTCAGTCTCAAGTTGACACTTTAAGCAGTTTGTGTTTGTTTGCAGCCGATTGATCGCAGGGAAACATCGAGGAAGCTTTCAACGTTCCACCTCCTTCATCGTAACTTCTACCGTGTCTTTCTCTTTCCCCTAGCTAAGTGCTGCGAAGATGTTATCGAGATGGCGAAGGAGGCCAGGAAGAGGAACCTGGGCCCTCTTCACCCCACCTTCAACCTGATCAAGGTGATGAAGACGGGCCTGAATCGCGACCTGCCCTCCGACGCGCACCTCCTGGCCTCAGGGCGCCTGTGCATCTCTCTCACCAAGGTTTCCAACGGGGAGAACGTGCTGGTGTCAGAGTTCAGCTCCAAAGACGAACTCATTCAGGTGCGGAGAGGTGCTTGACGTGGTTATTTATCTTTTAAATCTGCTATAGTAACGTAAGCAAGATTTAAACCCTGCACCTTTTTTTTTTCTTTTACCTGCAGGCGCTGATATGTAGCTGTTTCATCCCCGTGTACTGCGGCCTGATTCCTCCATCCTACAGAGGAGTGGTAGGTGTTTGCTGTTGAGTCAGTCCTTGCAGAGGTTTAGCATTGGTCTTCGTGTGCTTCATTACATGTGATCAGAACCATCCATCAGATAGAAAGTGAAAGGAGAAGTTGAAAAGGGAGAGAGAGTTTAGAAAACTATATCATTACATACAGACCAGATTGCCAGACCTCAGGGCCTAGTTCATACTGCTACTGTTGCCTTTTGTTTATCAGCTGCTTCTGGACTTTGACACTGATCTCATCCAGATAGACAGAGCCAGGGTTTCCGTCTGTTTGTTCCACCGTGAGCAGGCAGCACTAACAACAGAGAAGTCAGACTGGATTCAGATCCACTTATACGCAGTAGTAATAACGAAATACAAAGATCAAGTGAAGGCAAGATAGAGGTAGTGATAGTGATAAACCTGATTCCATGGAATATTATAAATACACAGAATAATCACATGATCCATACAGGATTTAAGATAAAAGTAATCTGCCTGATAACGTGAAGTTAAAACGCAATTTGCTGGACTGACTGACCTTCACGTGTAATGATGGCAGCATATATTTTTGTCATCATCACAGATGCTTTTACACCCCTTGCACTGTCCTTCAGTCTATCTGACATGAGCTCAGGCTCAGAGGAGGAGGCTTCCTCCTCGCGTAATAGACGTTCAGTTTGCATTTCTAGATGCAGCAGTGGACCGTGTTAAGTTTTCCAAAGTGCTCATGAAGCAGAGTGTTTATATTCCTCCCAGTAGCATGATGGATGGTTTCTCATGCATGTCGGAGGGCTCAGAGGTCACAAACGTTCAACAGTAGTCCCTGAGTCTTTTCACAGTGTTATCAGTGTAGATGGTGAAAACATAAAGCCTTTGTAATCTTGTGTTGAGAAATATTCTTTTTGAACTGACTGAGTTTGGTATCATCCAGAATAGTGTTAGTTGAGTATTTTATCAACGTTTCAGTCTTCTCTTCTCTTGTATTATCAGTGGTGTGCAAACATAAAATGGTACAGTCACTGTTTTGGTCTCAGTGAAGCTTCAGTCACACAGTAAAAATGCAGGACAGCTGGGACACTGATGTTCTCTGTGTTCCACTCTGAATAAAGCCTATTTTCTCTGCCGTAGTATCAAAGTTCACTGTCCTAACATTACAAGTGACACAGCGCGTCCAATAAACTGCTGCTAGATTTAGGGTTTGCATGTCCCAGAGAACTTTAGGAGACACTGTAGACCCATAGTTTTCTACTCATTTCCCAGAAGGGGACTGATATGTAACTAAAATGCTCGAAGGTAACAATACTGCATAAAAAAAATCTGTTACAATACAAAGTTCAGTAGCACATAGTTACGTGTGTTTATGTTCTTATTTCTATGCTGTGTGTGCACATGGAATGATCCTGACCTCCATTTCCTCACTGTCCTACTTTATGTCAGCTGGTAGGCCCTAACAGAGGCAGATTTCCACTCCCTGTCTCTGCCAAGCTGAGTGGGGTTTTACAGCCAGTACTTAGAACAAGGTTAATTCCTTCTATGTTACATTATAAGCGCTTCAAAACGAGAGAGCTCCGCTTTCATTTGCTAATGTTGTAGAGGTCAAGTCTGAAATTGGAGCATTTTTATTGCATGAATAAAACCATGTTGTTCATGCATACAAAGATGTCCATGGCTGACAGGATGAAGTGGGTTCTGATGTGGGAATGCAGTGGTTGGGTTTTTGGGTCTGATGGTGGAGCAATTGCAGACCAAACAGGCATGGTTCAAAATCTGTGGATACAGATAAGGCTTTGTCTAGAGTCTGGGTCTCATTATCATGGTATCATAAGTCTTTCACTGACTCCTCTCTTGAAGTGCAGAACACAATATTGTAACTGCAACAACTTCTGAGTGAAAGTCTGAATCCATCATTCCGTGTCTTTAGCGATACGTGGACGGCGGGATCAGCGACAACCTCCCGCAGTCGGAGCTGAAGAACACCATCACAATCTCGCCTTTTTGTGGCGAGAGTGACATCTGTCCGCGCGACAACTCCACCAGCTTCCATGAGCTGCGCTTCACCAACACCAGCATCCAAATGAACCTGGGCAACATGTACCGCCTCACCCGGGCCCTGTTCCCACCAGAACCCAAGGTAGGTGGCATCACACTGCTGTTCATTTACAGCTGTATGTCATGATCTGTAGCATAGCATGCATCAGAGCTTAACCTAAAATCTAAAGACACTGCATTTTTGGTGTTATTATTCAGATGCAAATCCCTTCAGCTTGAAAAATAGTTTTTGTGCCCTCACCCCAGGACTCTTTTCACTCTCACCTCTCCCTACTTAATCCTCCTGCCTCTGATTTTATCTGCTGTCTCTTCTTTATCCCACCCATGTTTCCACTTGTCTTTCCTTGCCGCCGTTGCAACCTATAGTAACCCTTACGGTCAGGCGAGCTGTTTTGCCATGTTGTTGTTTTACTCCCGTCACGTGCACGCACCTGTTATGTAAGTCAGATCACAAATCTCTGTGACTGGGGGTTCTTAGCACATTCCTAAATGGAGGAATTACCTCTCAAATCTCCCCATACATGGTGGAGCCAGTGACTACTTACTGCAAACATGCACTCCTGGATGTTGCTCGAACGGTATGAGCGTTTTGACCCATAACCCCTGTGGTGTGACCATTCCAGCCAGTGGATTGGCTGGTGAGCAGCTCAGCTGATGTCAGAGCTCTTTTTTATTGAAGAAGTTGCTCTTACGCAATATAACAAACTGACCATAGTGGTTCATGATGACAGTGATGGGACATTGTTTACTTGGTCAAAGATAGGGATATCTAAATCACAGTTATCAGCTCAGAGCCTGATGCTTTGTCAGGAAATACTTTGTTGTCCACAGCTCTGTGCTGGACTACGCTACTCTTTATGTTTCCAGTTAACTGTCTTTTCAACCTGCTCTACAGGATGTTTCTGCTACATTTA
The DNA here is from genome assembly GCA_032353495.1 of Ctenopoma kingsleyae. Taxonomy (NCBI): domain Eukaryota; kingdom Metazoa; phylum Chordata; class Actinopteri; order Anabantiformes; family Anabantidae; genus Ctenopoma; species Ctenopoma kingsleyae. The sequence goes on along the minus strand of JAUBNQ010000015.1, from coordinate 1,356,374 downwards.
AGGCACTCAGGGTTCAGTGTCTCATCCAAGGACAGTTCAACATGATGAAGCATTGATCCACTGACCTTGCAGTTCATGGACAACAGCTTAACCAGCTGATTCACAGCTGCCCCAAATAAAGCTTGAAGGGATTCAAACCCCTCCAACTCCCAGCCTGTATTTTCAGTGGAGTGTAGCTAACCTGTTTCTATTCAGTTATACTGTACAAAGCTTGGGGCGGCACGGTGCTGTAGTGGTTAGCATTTTTTAATCATTAATCAGTGTACTTAGTTCTGTTGTATACGTCACCTTTTTTTGTTAGATTTTCCAGTAAGGGTGTATCATTTCTGAAACCAGTACAAAGTGTCGATTGTTTTTCATGTTGTGAGGCATTCAGGGACAGCACAGAATGTAGATCATTCATATTTTGAAAGCCTCCATTCCCCCAAAAAACAACCATGTATTTGGAGTATGGAGCTAAAGCTGAGATGAGAAAGAAATAGTTACATATAGATATAGAAACCCCAAATAGTTTGTTCTTCCACGTCTTTATGTATTTTGCTGACTGCTGGAACTCTTTTCCGTTTCAGTTCAACAGGAAGTCAAACACTCAATTCCTGTTATGGCTCAATAATATGAAGTCAATTCAAAGTCTTCAAAAGACTTCCTGTGTATAACATGTACTGTCTTCCACTACACAGGTCCTGGCTGAGATGTGTCAGAGTGGTTATAAGGATGCTCTGCGCTTCCTTGAAGAGAACAGTGAGTAGCCAACTATAGTGTTACCATGGCAACACTTTTAATAAGCTTCCCCAGTTGTGATGCATCTGGTTTAACTGATGGACTACTGTGGTTCCAGGTCTGCTGATGCTGGATCGTCCAACCTCAGGACCTGCCCTGCCAGAGATCCCCCCCAACTGCTGCTGCAAGCATCCTGAAACAACCAAAGAGTGGGTGCTCCGGAGACTGTACCTGCTGCGGAAACCTCACTGGTGGCTGGACGAGCAGATCGCTCTGCCTACACCACTTAAGAAAGGTGGGGTACCGTATCACACTATGTTCTCTTTTAGTGGAAATTTCATGTGTCAGTAATGGCAGAAATATACTGTGTGGTTTACTGGTCCTGTTCTTTGTGTGTGTGTGTCAGTGTTCTGTGAGGCCTGCCAAGACAAATCTGGCTTGTATGCCAAGGTGTCTGAGATGCTGCCAATGAGGGTGGCTTCCTACATGCTCATGCCGTACACACTTCCTGTACAGTCAGCCTACTCAGTGGCCCAGAGGTGAGGTGAAGATGTCGTAAGTGACACTAGCTCATGTGTAAGTAAAAAAATCAGCATAATATAATTTCTGCTCCACCTCAGGTTTGTGGAGTGGATCCCAGAGGTGCCAGCTGATGTGCGCTGGCTGTATGAAGTGGCCGGCGACGTGTACCGACAGGCATGGAAAGGAGAATCCAGCAGGTGATTTTCCACACATCATTTTCTAAGTGCCCAAATTTTAGAATCATTTTTCTTTCTTTCACAGGTAAATTTATTTAATGTCCATACACCTAAGGTATTTTTACTGTGGCCTATTAATCTAATCCCAGTCATCCAGCTGCCATAAGACATACACATAAAGCTTAAACTTGCAAATACACATATTAACTCAGAAATGGCCAAACAAGAATGTTGTATATGAAATGACAGAAAATGACATAAAAACCCATAGAATAAAGTATAAAATAAAAATTAAAGTAGACTAGTAACATAAATAAATACAAATAAAAACTAGTAGGAGTCGTTTTAAGGCAGCAACTAATGATAGATTATTCAATAAAAACTCTGGTTATTTTTCAATTAGTTGCATAATCCTTTGCTTAACCTATCAATAAATAACTTTTGATAAGAACTTACATGAAATCCAATTTTAACAAAGGAACAATTTCCAAGGTAAACTTAATTTATATTTATGCACAGTAAGGCCCAATTAGGAAAAGTGTTGTTCACTATATTCTGCCATTCTGCAGAGTTGGCGGAGGGGTCATATTCAAGGTGTTGCTCTTTGTGCTCTGACCATTTTCCGAAATGCGTGAAATTATTGGAAATACCATGACTGTGATGTACTACTTTAATCTGTACGTGAGTGCGGTGAAGACATATAGAAGTGATTATATATTGCTAAAGGCTAAAGCTCAAAATGTTAAAGCTCCAAAATTTCCAACTTCAAAAACTAAAATACTGTTCTCTTGCAGTTTGGAGGCTTGTATGTAAGACAGAAATTTGGGAACATTTAATATTTATAGATTACTGAACAGGCCCAGACGTCAAGAGTCTCGTGACCAAGTGAATGTTAATATTTCTTGTTTGAGACTCACCAGTCTCAATGAAAAGGTACAAAATAAGCAAATAAGATGAATAGTGATCAAACAAACGCAAAATGAACACAATGAATTAAATTGACCATGAAAAGACAAAACAACAGCGAAAAATAGACACAAAGTGTGGAAAAAAACAACCATTAAGATACTCAGAATGACCACAAACAATGTGACGGTCTTTTAAACTGGAACCATCAAAAGTGGAGGGAACAAAGAAATGCCTGCTGTAAGAGAAGGAGGTCTAAGAAAGGTTTTGTCCAGAGTTACAGGCAGTGACTACTGTAGTAACTTTTGACAGATCAGATAATCAAAATTATAGGTAATTGACTGGACTTGATGTCTTGAGATCACATGTGCCAATGGGTTTGGGAGATACCACTTCAACTAATGACTTTTATAAGATAACAGGTACATATTCACTGTAGGTTTTTCGATAGAATGTACCATGCTCCTGTTGCGTTGACAAGTTTTATGTCCCTTATCAGGGAAGCAAACTTCTTCTTGGCACTCATTAGGGAAGTCAGCCCCGTACCGATGTCCCTGAGTCATCACAGCAATGCAGTAATAGAATAGTCCAACCAGACTGGTACAGTTCAAACCTTGGAATGGCGTTGGCCACTGGACTTTCACACATTACATCAGACTTCCAGTATATTGCCTGCACTAGTCATCATTCTGCGATATTACAGAATTGTAGTGGTACAATTTATGGTTAGAAATCTGGAAGGCCCAAACTCAGTGTGGTTATCTTGTGAATTGAAGGCATTAGAAAAGGCATTGCTGTAAAGGTCTTGGTATGCTACAAAGAAAAACAATCTAACAGCAACTTACTGACTTTGCAGCGAGCCGGGCCTGAGGAAGTGCTTGAGCGCGCCACCTCTTCCAACAGAGTGTGAGAAATCTCTCCAGAGCGACAACCTGCCTGCTTTTTCTGCGTTAGATCTACACGGCAACCACTGGGAGAATCCCAAATCTACCTCTTCTTCTTCCTCCGCCATGTCTCACCACCAGCAGCCTCACATCAACCCCTCCTCCCCACGACAAGTCTGCTTCTTCGTCGGCTCGGAGGAGGAACCTCAGAGCCATGCACAGCAGTAAAAGGATTCAGGACATGCACTTTAACAAATGAAGTGCTCAAAAGAGTCGCTGGTGTATTAAGAAATGGAAAAAATAATAAGCAATGGTGTGTAAAGGAACACTGACTCACAACACTCCAGACAGCACACAGTGTATTATATTTCAATGAGTGCTCTGGAAAGCTCACTCAGGATCATGTATGTGTTATGACCTGTTTTAATGTACAGCACAGAATTGTCTGGTTTTTACAGTCTTAACTACAACTCTACCTTCGTATTTGTTTAAAATGTATTCAAAAGTAGTATTCATTCCTCATTCCAATGCAGTGAACTTAAACGTTCCGTGTGTTGTCAAATGACTGTTTGCATCTGTCTCCCTTCATCATATCTATTTTACATAATGTCCCCAGACACCATATGACGATGTTTTTAAATTGACAAGATGCTTATTCTGGAAAAACAGAATAGAAGCTGTGCAACTTTTGGGGCTCAAGCTAGTAGCAACATGGGACTTTAAGTCAATCCACTCTGCTCCACCAAGCTATTTAGATACTAGTCCTATTAAATTAAAATAGATACCAATGCTTAAAAAAAACTTAGTTGAGCAGAAACAGCTGGTCTTCTCTGATTGGTTAAGAGAGTGAGGCTCACTCAAATACTTTTAG
>JAUBNQ010000015.1:1338224-1352195 GCA_032353495.1 Ctenopoma kingsleyae | reverse complement strand
GATGCTTATTCTGGAAAAACAGAATAGAAGCTGTGCAACTTTTGGGGCTCAAGCTAGTAGCAACATGGGACTTTAAGATAGATACCAATGCTTAAAAAAACTTAGTTGAGCAGAAACAGCTGGTCTTCTCTGATTGGTTAAGAGAGTGAGGCTCACTCAAATACTTTTAGAAGGGAATATATCTGCACTGCTGTCAGACTGTGCAATGAGTCTGGGCCACAGTTGCTTTTTAAAGCACCTCTTCACATTAAAGGGGTCATATTACGTTACATATATATTTTGTGAAGTTGGGTGTCTTTGTTACACATGTAGTCACGTGTAGTGAAAGTTAGTTAAAGCCCAGGTTGTTGTATGTTGTTGCTGGAGGATGGTGCTGTTCCAACTGGGCATTGTTCAGCCCACAAGAAGACTTCCACAAGCTGGCCAATCAGAATAGAGTGGGATCAAGGGAAGTTGGGGCTTAAACACTTAGGAGTTTAAACAAGCCTTTTTAAGTCTGAAGGCCAGATAATCTGTTGCACAAAAACAACTAGTATAACTAGTTTTAAACTACTTATTTTATTGGCTACAATGATGGAGACCAGCAAGGAAATTACAAATATATAACCTTAAATTCCAATCAGTTATGATGTAATTGAGATGATTTTAAAGACTGGACAGTTTAGCATCACAGAACTCTAAATATTGATAGGAATCTACCAAATAAGTCACTTTACCCACTGGTTACTAATATTACCAGAGTTCCAGGTTACACTTTAAGATCAATTTGAAACAGTGGGATAGTCATGGAAAATGGGAGACAGTAAATGTAAAAAGTGTTATTCTGGAAAATGATTACGACATTTCTTCTCCTTGACTGAGCATGATGTGACAGATCCCCGCAGCTGCAGCTGAATTTAGGTACTGTTGCTGAGGGCCCCTAATTACAGAGCCATATATATTCAGTTGTGTGAAAATGTTTTAGGCACTAAAAGTGAAGCAAGGATGCTTTCAAGCACTGTAACGTGCCTGAAACGTTCCAGTACAGTACTGTGTGTCTAGGGTGTGGTCCTCATGTCACACACTGTACCATCATCATGTTGTCCTGGAAGATAATTTCTTGAAAAGAGTGGGGACCATGATTGCTATCCTAAACTTTCTTATAGGTTAATCCAGCCAACTGTTTATGTGTAAAGCAGACAACAGACGGGATTGCAGAGCCCTCTTTCTGTAGAGATCACTTATGACTGTATTTGCGAAAATCAAGCACAGATTGAGATAATCAATAGTGTATAAGCAGGAACCACTGTTGTCAGTATTTACGGTCTGACCTTCAATCAAGTTTACGTTACTTATCACTTCAATGTAAAGTGATGTTAATGCACTGTAATGTTCTCCTGAGATTAAATCATTTTAAATTGATTGATTGTCCAGGTTGAGTCTAGACAGGCAGGATGACCATGACAGTTTTTTTTTTATCTAAATGAAATGAAAATAAACTGTGGTATAATTGAAAAGCTTAAGATTTGTAATTTTGTCTGGATGCAACCCAGCTCAACTTTATACAGAAATACACAACTTAGACAAATGAGACGGCACAGAGAGGGAAACAGGAAACAACAGCAGCTTAAACTTTCAGACAGCACAATCCAACATGAAACACACACACAGAAACATACAATACTGAAACCACTCAACAATGTGTTTATTTTGGGGAGTGGTTTTAAGAAGTTATTTAGAATCGCTGACTTTCTCCGTCTCATTTGTTTCAGTTCACTTTAAGAACTGAACATTTGGGATGCAACAAGTTGGGAGTGAGGGGGGAAGCGGGGGGTTGGGGGTAAACCCTACAATAGAAGGGGCAGCTGCTGTTCCTTTGCCCTCTGTAGACAGAGGGGTTAGACAGATGTGGTGTGGAGTACACAAACTCAATACTCAAGTAAAAGTTTTCTATGTCAAGTAGAAGTACTTATTCAAATCTTTACCCAAGTGGAAGTACTAAATACTGTACATGCTGCACAGGTGTAGTATAATAATAAGTACTCCACTAAGCAAGCAGGTGGTCTATGAATGTATGGTGATACTGTATATGACTGTGCAAGAAAATGTATAGTAATTCATAAAAGGAAATAACCCTAACCCAAATATCTATAGTGTGCTGTGGAACTACATCAGCTGGTTAATGTGGAGCTGATTTGATGTACTGACAGCTGCTCTGTCCATAATAACACACCAGCATTTATTAGCTGGTTACTTTTTTATTTCCATTTACATCTGTACAAAGTAACTAGCAATGAAAGCAGTAATATGAATGAAGGGGGAGTCAAAGTCCAATATTTCCTTCTACATTATAGTCAAGTAAAAGTAGTGTTGTATAGTAACGAAGTTAAAATACTTCACTACTGTACTCAAGTATGTTTTGGGAGTATCTGTACTTTACTTGAGTTGTTTTTATTTCGTCAACTTCCACTTTTACTTCACTACATTTTCTAATTTGTACTGAAGTGTGACTTTTGGGTACTTTATACAACACTGAGTAAAAGTAACATGAAATTGAATTCTCCACTAAAGCGTAAGTTAAGTACGGCACTTGAGTAAATGTGCTTGGTTACTTAAAAGAGAATAGATGTAGTTATGCTTATATAATAGTGAATTTTAAGGTTTATTTTAGCCACAGCATCTGTTGGATGCTATGGCGCTTTGCGCATGCGTCCTGGCTCAGCAACAACATCAGGAGAGAGGATGATGGCGCAGGATGGGAGAGAAGAGCTGTTGGGTACGGACAACGATTCACAGAACACGGCCACGGACGGGAGCTTAAACAACGCGGTAAAACATCGACGCTAGACTCACTCTTTCCACATTTATTTGTAGAATAAATGCTCTCACAAATGTGCTGTCGGTTACTTTGTAGTAGCGGCAAACGCTGAGTTAACGCTTCGTTGTTTTTACCATTGGCTAGCTAACGAACTGCTCAAAGTTTACGACAGCGCTAGCTAACTAATGCTACATTAAAAATATGTTATGACGTTACAACATATGCTTAACTTACCACACATTAGTTAGGGCAGTTCAGGTACTATGTTACCATGTCATTTAACTAGAATTGTTTGTTTGTCCATATACTGAGGTCGTTTATGACCCACACTGCTTAACTCTTATTCTCATGCTAACATTAGTTCACTTTATACTATGACAGCTGTTAGCTTACGTTACTAGCTTAACAGGAAGTGGTCAGATGAGTCAGTGTCATCCAAAGAGCTGTTTTCTGAGTTTATTTGTGTCTTGTGTTGTCATGGCTCAGATGGTGGAGGAGGGCTCCACGCTCCTTCGCAGGATGGAGATCTGTGTTGCTGAGGCTGAGAAAAGAAGTGGCAAGAATGCAGTTAACATGCAGGAGACGTTCACGGTGTACCTCATAGAAACACGGTGAGAATAACATGCGTGTCAGTCATTGAAAGGGAAGTGCTGTGGCCTGAGCAGAGATGTTTTTGCTGCACTTTTATGTTTACTTCCTCTTGTTTGAGCTCTTGTCTAGCAAAATCAGCTTAACAGAACTGTCCTGTGGCTCCATCTTTGCTAAAGGCCAATGGATGCGGTCGCTGACGGTCGAAACCCAGCCCCAGACTCTCTGTGGAGGCGATACAGTGAATTTGAACTGCTGCGGAACTACCTCATAGTTACCTATCCGTACATCGTGGTGCCACCTCTGCCTGAGAAGAGGGTGAGTTCAGTGTGGCTCCACTTTCCATTCATGACATGTCAGATACATAGGGCTTCCTTTAAAGGTCAGATTTAGTATGCTGCATGTTGACTTGCATTTTTGTCATTTTTGGCTGTGCTATTGTTCACAATACAGTTTTACAAATGAGTCTTGTCTCAGAAATTCAGTGGTTCTAACTTTTATATGAAGTTAGTCATAAACTGAGTGACAGAGTAGTCAATTATATTTTGTACACCTGATGAAATTGTTACGTCACTTTTGTTTGTGGCCGTAAAAGTAACAACAGCGAAAGAGAACAGTTTCAAGTCTCTGTCACAGACAAGAAAGTTTCCTGATTAGTTAATTCACTCAGTTGACTATTTTGACAATTGCTGTTTTCATTATTTAAGATATTTGAAAATCTCACTTTAGGCTTAAATAGAATTTTCACAATATTCTGATATTTTAGAGACAAAATGTCAACTCAACGAGCTAATCATCAGAATAAATGACTGAAAGTAATCATTAGTTGTGGTTATGTCTGTCTACATGAATTCAAGATAAAACAGGGCACAACAATAGCTTCCTTTATTAAACTACTTTATATGCTGTACCTCAGTGGGGAACAGCTGTCAGAAAGCTGCAGGTGAGCTGGAATGTGAGCCATAAATGTGTCACTGAGGTAACGTGATCTTTCTTTGGTATTAATTAATTGTCTTCAGCTGTTGTAGCCACTGTGTTGAGTGGCAGTGAGTTCACACGTGCAGGCTTCACCAAAGAGACAGAAACAGTTTACATTACTGTCGCAACTCCAGAGAACTGTTCGCTCTGGTGTTAAAGTTACACCAGAGGAAGCACTGATGTACATGTTTTGATTTAGGTATTTGTCACGTTGTTAAAAGTAAACAAAAAGACAATGAATCAGATGAATATGACATATATCACCGAGCCCCAGCTGCAGCACCAAGTTTAAGTCATGCACCTCATGGTAACTATACTATAGCTATATACTGTAGCAGGTGTGTGTCACTGTTATTAAAGATTTCTGGAAAATTGTCTCTGTATTCCTTTTTTTTTTTTTAAGACTCCTTTGTGGTAGTTAAACACGCATGACTCATATGACTGATGAAATCAGAGAAAAACAATCAACCCTTATAAAACAAGTATCTGAAAAAGTCAAGCGACAGATTAGTTTTGTTCTCTTGCATTCAGGCAGAGTTTGTGTGGCACAAGTTGTCTGCAGACAACATGGACCCGGACTTTGTGGAGCGCCGCAGAGTAGGCCTGGAGAACTTTCTGCTGCGTGTGGCTTCTCATCCAGTCCTGTCCAATGACAAGATCCTCTACCACTTCCTCACTGAGGTACATGGTGCAGCTCAGAGTTAATCCAGCAGTTCATCTGTCTTCCTCTCTCTGTCTGACTTCTCTTCTCTCTGTGTATTTGGCAGGAACATGCCTGGAAGGAAGCAGTGTGTGAGACAGGGTTTCAGGCAAAGGTACAGGACACCTGTAGACATTCTGTTTCTTTTTTCTTACAGGCAGCTGAAACAAATGCTTTCACAATGCTTGACCTGTTCTTGTTATTCTTACTGCAGGCAGATTCCAGGCTCAGAGCTCTCAGTGCCACCTTCAGGGTGAGAAATCCAGATAAGTAAGTTTCCTAAACGTACTGTAAGAGGGGCTCAGTTGACACTGGGAGTTTCACCTAAGCTAATGTGCTGATTGTTGTGTGTCTGTGTGTTCTCACTCTCAGACGCTTCATGGAGATGAAGCACTACAGCGATGAGCTGCAGTCTCACACGTCTCAGCTGCTCCGAGCACGAGCAGTAAGTGTCTTTCTGCCTTTCTCTCTCGCACACACACACAAGCCGAGACACATTATTAACACTATGTATTGTAGTACACAACTTTCACCACTAGAGGCCAGTCATAATCAAGTCAGACTTGAAGGTAGAGATATATGGATACTGGACAAAGTAAACCTGGTCACAGCTATTTGCAGTTTTTATTAACACAGTATCTAGTGCTCAATATCCTGCTAATTAGATTAAGACCAACTCTAACATGAACAGGACACATAACATTGTGTGATCTGTTTTTGATTGATGAAAATGTACAATTGAAAAGAAACTACAGACAACAGAGTAATTATTTAGGAGTAGAAATTATTAGTGGTTTGATCATGTTGAGCAAAGTAGTGGCAAAATGAACTCTTACTCCAGTTCAGAGAGGACGAAAGAACATTAGGCAGCATTCATCCCCTGTTACTACTGCTGTCACCTACGTATCAACATGTCAGAGTGCATCCTCATAAGTAATTTGTCCAGTTACATGTCCTGGTGCAAGCTGTTTGTATCCAGTTTTGACAATCAAACTTAACATTTTACTCCCTAATAATTTTTTTTTAATTGACTGCATGATCTTGTGTGTCTCCTGTAGAGAGTTGCTGATCGACTCTATGGGGTTTATAAAGTCCACGGGAACTATGGAAGAGTCTTCAGGTTTGACCACAAGCATGTGACAGTGTATCTGTGTAAAAAAAAACAAACAGATTTTTTCTTGAGCTAATTTTGGATCCGTGTGTGTGTGTGTATATATTTGCATCGTGTGTGAACTGCAGCGAGTGGAGCGCCATCGAGAAAGAGATGGGAGATGGACTGCAGAGTGCTGGTCATCATATGGACGCGTGAGTATCAGAGTTTACCAGAGTTTATCAGAGACTAAATTTGGCTAATTTTAGTTTATATTTACCAAAGACAGTCTACTCCCACTATCAGCAGTGTTTGTTGGTAAGACAGGTGTGTGTTTTTTCACATGCCTGCAGATATGCTGCCTCAATAGATGATATCTTAGAAGAAGAGGAACACTATGCAGACCAACTGAAAGAATATCTGTCCTATGCTGAAGCACTGAGGTAAGATATATATGCAGAGAAAGAATGAGATTTTGTTCAAAGACAAATAATCCAGCTATTTCACAGTGCCTACAATTTAAAAGTATTAAAGGCATCAGCCCACATCTACAACTCTCTGGTGTGGAGAGATATTCACTGGAGGAATCATGTCAGTTTCTTCATTAACATGCTAGTTAGTGGTTCTGAGTTCTACAAATAAACAATCTATATTCAGTCTTTTTATTTGTTCTCCATGTCAAACATTTAAGAGCATACGTTGACCATAATGTAGTGTTGTGCACTTTGTTTGGCAGGGCGGTGTGCAGAAAGCATGAGCTCAACCAGTTTGAGCTTGAGATGAACTCCCAGGACCTTGTCTCCAAGAAGCAGCAGCGTGAGGAGCTGGCTACAGGGGTACACAACACTCTGGTCGTACAGAATTCATGGGGTTTGGTTGAATTTGTGTTCATTGTTGCTATTGCAACATCCTCTGTTCCTGGAGGCATCAAAAACATTTGTTTCCACCCATAATAACCATATTTTACACTGAGCTGATTTAAAAAGAACTAGTATCAGGACAAACAACTCTTTCTGTGAGAAGAAAATACAAGCATGTGGCTCCACACTCAGTTTAAGGGAGGAGCATTGAGTTCATTGAAACAATGTAGGTGAAGTCAGCTGTAATTATTACTAGGGAGGAGGTGACCTCACAAAAAGGAGCGAGTGGTTAGTGTCACTAACTATCTGCAGCTTTTTTTGTGTTTACATCTCATTTACCTCCACAGATAGTGCGGACATTCTCCTTCAAAGGCATGACCAACAAGCTTTTTGGCCAGGAGGCGCCAGAGCAGCGGGAGGCCAGACTGAAGCTGCTGGAGGAGCTGATAGCAGAGGGAGAGGAGAGTGTCAAGGAGAAGACAGTCGAGCGCGAGTGAGTGATGGAAACTACTTCACACTGAAAGGCTGTGTTTGAAAGTCAGTTCTCTGACGGGACACAAAGTGTGCTGTGCTTATCTTGCTGCTGTGTGTTCCTCTGTTGTGTGTCACTGCAGGGAGCATGTTGAGCGGGCGTGGGTGGACATGCAGCGCTTTAAGGAGCAGAAAGACAAAGACCTGCGGGAGGCACTCATCAGCTATGCCGTCATGCAAATCAGCATGTGCAAGAAGGTACACATCGTCCACCTGAAGCTTACAGGATGCACTGCAGCAGTCCCATGATAAACTGTCTTTTAATTCTTCTCTGTCCCTGCAGGGAATACAGGTGTGGAGCAATGCCAAAGAGTGTTTCCTCAAGATGTAAAGTTAAAGCCACGCTTGAAGGATTTCCACTCTCAGTGATGCTCAGCACTGGATGCTGGGAGATAATACCAATGTCCTCTGGTTGAGGTTTGAAAACGAACACGCTCAGTCACCAAATGCATAAAAAGTTTATTTCAGTTGCTCACAAAAAAGCTCATTTACATTCAGAAGGTTGAACATTTTTCTGCACTAGTTTACATGGATAAGTATATTAACTTACTGTGGGATATAGATTTACAGATGTGGCCATGTATCAGGCAGGTGGAGACATTTATGCAGGCACTGGACTAAATTCTCACCATGTACTGAGGTTGCGTTCCAACCTGTGGAGCTGGTTTGGTTCGGGTCAGGAGAAAGGTGCGTTTGCTCATTTAGGGAGTTTTGTGTGGGCTGACTTGAAACCTGCTACAAACCAAACACCAGACTAAAGCTGCCTGAAGAAAAAGCAAAGCAGATCAACTAATAGATGTTGTGATCCATGTATTTCAAAATGAATTTAAAATGTTTAAACTAAATATATTTTTAACAATCCCCATAGAGACACTAAAACAAAACAAAAAAAGCTTCAACTGACTCAGTCTGAAATCTGGATTATCATGTGTACTGTGCTGTACACGCCCATTGTTGTTGTTCAGAAATGATTAAAAACATGTCTGCTGGACTCTCTAACATTCCTCGCACCCTTTAAACTCAGACTCTGAATTTTGGGATTGAAGAAAAACAGCAGAATTCTCCATCAGAAATGTTCTTGATCATCTTTCCACTGCTGTGAGCTCCCTGCTACATGAACGCTTTAATGAATGAATGAAAGAGACGTTCTTTATGTTTCCTGTGTTATTTAAATAACTTTAGCTGTTTTGAAGCCTTGTCAACATTAAGCTTAGCTCCATCCAAACTTAATGTTCGTGCTGTTTATTTAAATAAAACCGTTGCACCGTTTTATTTGTAGTTTGTCTTTCCTTGTTTTGTTGTTTCCTCGCATGTCTTCACAAAGACATCCAGGAATAGTTGTCATTTGACTAACACATTGCAGTGTTTTGTGTTAAATACTTTACAGTCCACAGAGACACAGGAAGAGGGTCTGAGAGACTCTTTAAGTGAACCTCGGTTTGTGTGGGACAACAGAACAACAATACTTTCAGTGATCACAGCTTCAAAAAGTCCAGTAAATGGAGGCCTTCACAACTCTCCCACAATGCACCGCAGGCTCAGCTGTCACACTGCGTTTTCCGGTTTTGACGCCTCCTTCTCATCCACGTGAGCTACACAGACTGCTGCAGGGATGTCAACACAGCAGATCAGTATGAACGAAGACGGAGACAGCGAGGAGTTCCGAGCCTTCGTGGATCTACACGCCGGGGCCCTGCGGTCCTCGGGAGTCCCACAGAACTACTGGAGGAGCCTGTATCACAAAATCACCAACGAGGTCCGTTTACTACCGACTAACATCCGACACGGGGCAGTGCACATGGCACCGGGCTGCTAAACAACGCGTTATATCTGTGAAGATTCTCAGTCATCCAGGTCCTGGTTATCCCAACAAGGTTTGAAGTGGCAGCTGGACTTGTTTTAGTTCCTTGACAAGGAACTAAACCAAGTCCAGTTGCCACTTAAAACCTTTCTGGGCTAAAGAACGCGTTGTCAACGCGAAGAATCAGAGGCTGGAATTTGACAAAAAACTTGAAATATGTTTAAAAAAACGTTTTATTGGAGGTTCTTTATATATGCCGGAGTGAAGATCAGAGCAAATAATGCGTACAGGGTGCAAAAGTGGCTTCATAAGTGGCGTGTGCTAAAGACGACTGACAACTAAAGGTTTAATTGACAAACTCTTTAACGGAGTTCGTAAATGGAACACTAGCTTCAGCTAATTGTCTTTATGTGTCCTGTTTTCCTGTAGATTTACGATGCTGGAGAAGTTTTTGGAATCATGCAGATCCAACGAGAAGAGGACGAGGAGAAGAAGAAGGAAAACCCTGGTCTAACGATCCAATGTAAAGTGGTTGTGACTCGGGAGAGTGGACTGCAAGTCTCTGACCCGACCAGGTGAGGGCGCTAGTGTCCCACTTTTATTTTCTTTTTAGAAGTAGCTCATTCATATCATCATATACAGTCTAAGAAATTGTGGAAGATAACGAAAGCAAATTGTGGAAAAAAAAATTAAGAAATGAAGTGAAATGTTTGCCGCGTTTGTGTTTTGTTTTTCTTTTTGGGGGGGTTAACGCACGTCAAACCTTCATTCACTGTACTTTCACTACTCAGTTATGATTGTTTTTGTGGTTTTGCAGCAGTTATTGTATATTTTAAATATGCAGACATTCCCACTGCAGCACATGAGGACAGCGTGTGGACAACTTCACAAAATAATTTACTGTCACATTCTGACCGCTGTACAAAAAATCAAATTATATATAGTTAACTTGACCGTATGGAGGTGCGTCTTAAACCATCTCTGCATCATTTAGCAAAATATCATAATTAACTGTATTGAAGGCATTTTGAAGATTTAGTTTCATTAAGGACATTTAATAGCGTAACAGTTAGTTGTAGTATTACCAGTGGGTTTCATTAAAGCTGTAGAAGTGAATTTCAAACATGAGTAAGTGGTTAAAGATTTCAAATGTCTCACTGCCTGTAACATGTTTAGATGATTTTCTTTTCCCCTGCTTTTGTCTTCCCACGCGTAACTCCACTACACATGTGGTAACTGGAGCTTTGAGTGAGTCTTTCTTGGGCCATAGATCTGCCACTGTGCTCCTTAAATTTTATTCCTCAGGCAGCTCACTAACACGGTGTATCTCCAAGTGGGCATTAAGATGTCAGAGCTGCGGTGTCTGGAAGAATTTTGCTTGAAATATGCAGTAGAGTCAGACAACATGTGGTGCCACAGAAATATTTAACCTCTTAATAGTTCTACCTAAAAGCAGTTTTTGACCATGCAGTTAAGTACACTTTGAAGAATGTGAAATTCAACATTTAACACAACAGGCTAACAGTCTTGTAATCTCCTTACTTTGTAAATCATGGTAACACTCAAGCATCCATCTTCTTTCAGTATTTTCCTGGTGGACCATGCCTGGACGTATCGTGTGCAACACGCCCGTCAGCAGCTGGAAGAGATTCCAGGGCTGCTGTTGAGAATGGCTGCCCTCATGGGAGTGGACTTCCACGGTGAGGCCCCCGACCCGGACACAGTGGAGCTGGTGATGGAGCGCATGTGGAAGTACAACCAGACTTATCAGCTGTCTCAGGGAGTACGTTAGAAAACAGAATCCTCCATCACAAGTGTATTTCAAAGACCAGGTCATGAAAAGGGTAAAGACACAAATCTGAAAGCAGGTTTAAAACAGCATTTAAGGTTTAATAAGGTGTTTAACACATTTCACAACAATAAGTGGATCAAAACTTGAACAGTTGTAAGTATTGGGCCTTGGGCAAGAACATTTTTGTAATCATCTCTTGAATTTCATGTACCTTGCTCTGTGGGCTGTCACTGTGTGACTGTTTCAAAGCCTGTCTTAAATTTCTGTATCATATTTAATGTCCACTAGGGCTGCAACGATACCTCAAATTATTCAAATAATTCGATTTAAAAAAATGATCGAGACATTTTTCTAGAATCGAGGCTTTGTTTAAATCATATAACTCGTGTTAAACAGCATGTTCTGTTTGTGTTTCACACGGACTGTTACAATTGACGCGCTTTCAAAGGGGGCGTGATCAGAGGCGTCTAGTCTTCCAAAACAAGGGTGGCTAAGGAGGACAACGTGGTACAGTGCACTGTAAAACTGACATAGCGTGCCAAAAACATACAGACTTGACAAGATTACTCATGCTTTTGTGAAAGCATCCACACGTTAACCAAGCGGAGCCTCTGCAAGGTAACGTAACACCAAAACACACACATGCACACACAGAGTGTGACAGTAACCACTGCAAAAACTGTCATCATATCCAAGTAGTGGAGTAGTGAAAAAGTAGTGCAAGAACGGCGGCCAACACGTTTCAGTTGAAATAAAATTCAGGAATAACAGCCAATTGCTTGGTAATTTAAACAGGTCTTTCATGTTACATAATGCAAAACGCAAAAGTACATTTTATCTGATTACTCAAATAATCGATGAAAAAATCGTCAAAATACTCGATAGTTGCAGCCTTAATCTCCACAATTCAGATGAAGCCACTAGAAATCTCTGTGTACCTGCAGGTCAGTTTTTTTTAACCTTTATTTAACCAGGTTTGTCCCATTGAAATCAAAGATCTCTTTTGCAAGGGAGACCTGGCCAAGAAGGCAGCAGCACAACCACAACAAAACAACACATTAAATGAACACATTAAACTTTTCTCACATAAAACACATGCAAGCAACATGCAGGCAAAGTAAGTTGCAATGACATCACCATGGCTTTAAACTCCTTCAGTGTAACAAGGGCTTGAAGTTCCAGGTGTGAGGTGCTGAAAACCTGAAAGCTTTCTTGCCCAATTCAGTTCGCAGTTTAACAGCTGCAGTCTCTGTGAGGGGTCATGAGCTGGTCAGAGTGACAGTAAAGCTCTGTGATTGGTCTGTTAGGTATTTCCATTTTAAAAAAACACGTAAACAGTCTTTTTCTGGCCTCAGTGGCTTTAACTCCTGTTCCTGTAATGGATGAATCCAGTTGTGTGCATATGTAGGATCTGCTAAATCAATGTAATGTAACACAAAGAGCATAAAACAGGAAGCACATGCAGTGTTTCTGTGTCCTCACCCTGGTCTTCCTGTTGTGTCTTCATGTGCAGTCAGCAGAAGAGAAGGTCCCTGTGTGGTACATCATGGATGAGTTTGGCTCCCAGGTGCAGCACTCCGACCAGCCGAGCTGCAGCTTGTCTCCATTCTTCCACATCCAGGGCCAGCTAGCCTACAGCGTACTTTGGCCTCTGCAGGACCTGGAGGAAGGAGGTGAAAGCACAGCCACACAAAATCCAGAGAAAGTGACACATCTATGAGACACACTGTTACACTGAGTGACACGTTCTTTTATCACCGTGAACACACACTGGAGTTTGTTTTGACTGAGTTTCACATGCTGTCACTTTACTTGAACTTTGCTTCACCTGACAAAAGTACAGCAGAGTTTGATGCTACATCACACACAAAAAATAAGTGTTTTGCATCAGTTGCTCTGAGAATTGCTTTGAAAAACCATTGTCACTTAATACAGTCCACCGCTGCATCCAGAGACCTCTATTACACAAAGAGGAAGCCAAACATCAGTTCTATGCAGAAACGCTGGCGACTTCTCTGAGCCCAAGCTCGTGTCAGATTGACAGAAAGACAGTGGAAAAGTGGTTCTGCGGTCAGAGGATTCCATGTTTGAGCTCGTTTTCTGGAAAGTGAACGACGGGTTTTCAGTGCCAGCGATGACAGACACCATCAAGACTTGTCAGTGCTCACATCATGAGTAACTTGCATGTGTGTGAAAGTACCCCCGACATCATAGCGTGCTGGATGTTGGCATTTCAGAGACACGTGCTGCCTTCAAGTCTACATGTTTTCCTAGGACGTCAGCAGGACAAAGCCAGGCCTCATGGACACAGAGTGTATTTTGTTTTATTTCTGTCTCCTATTGAAAATGTATGAAACATGAAAAAAAAGATTTAAAACGTAACAATTGTTTTAAATCTTTTTCTCTACAGGAGAAACTCCTGGACATGAATCTGCGGATAGAAAGTGCTCAGACATTTCTTCTCACAGCTTATTATTCCTTCCACAGATGAAGTAACCCGTGATTTTACATATGGAGAGACAAACCCCCTGGTCAGACGATGCCGTCTGTTACCATGGATACCTGTAGATCTAGAAGGAGTCAGCAGTGCCACCACTGAGCCCCCAGATTCATACTATGAGGTGAGAACTGTCAGTCTAGTCTGAACTGTGTCATGGCAGAATCTGTTATATGTAAAGACCACAGGAAGACTGGACTGGACTGAACTTTATTACTAAGTATAGAAGACTACAAACAGATGTAGCGTGGATTGTGTCCTTCTCTGCTTTGCCAGAGGAAAGACCCTTCCCACAAAAGTGAATCATTTTTATACCCCTTCCTTCAGCATAACCCAT
>JAUBNQ010000015.1:1316779-1328159 GCA_032353495.1 Ctenopoma kingsleyae | reverse complement strand
ATATCGCGCTACGGCAACCAACAAGGACGAAACGCGGAAAAGTAGGAAAAAAGTATTGTGTCAAAAAACTCGAGTTTACAAAATAAAAATCGTTTTAAACTACAAAATCGATAAATAGATTAAATCGATTTTTTGCCCAGCCCTACTTGGGGTCAACCATACAAAGCAAAGGACAGTGCACACAAGTGGAGTGGGTTGAGACGAGTGCCAGGGGTGATCTGTGATCGAAGGCTAGCAGAAAGATTGAAAGGGAAGATTTACAAAGTGACAGTGAGACCTGCTATGATGTGTGGTACCATCATCAAGATGGTGGCATTAAGAAAAAGACAGGAGGCTGAGTTGCAGGTGGCAAAGCTGAAGATATTAAGATTTTCGTCGGAGGTGACCAGGATATACAGAATTCGAAATGAGTACATCAGAGGGACAGCTCACGTTGGGCAGTTTGAGATGGTTTGGATATGTGCAGAGTAGGGGTGTCCGATATTATAATTGTTAAGCCTCATGTTCAATCTGTTCACTCTGTAATAGGATATTTACTGTTGCTAAATAATACTAAAGACTTAACAGCACATAGAAAATACATATGTTATAGGGATGTCTGCATTACTTTTGCAAGCAAATGTACAGAAACAGGTTTCATTAATAAGAGAAATAGTGAAAGTGCACTGGACGGGACGTTTCAGTCCAGAAAGCAAATGCTGGTTTGACTTAATTATTTTTATAAAAATAGTTTTGGTTTGTGAAACGAATCATCTTCTTATGGGGAAATTTGTTTTGATATACTTCGTTTTGGATTACGGGCAAGTTTGCAGAACGAATTTTGTTCACAATCCAAGGTTCCACTGTAATTTGTTCTTTTGGTTATGTCTTTTCTTTTGGTAAACTTCTTTTTGACAAACGACACCGCTGAAGTTTGTTTTTGTGGTTTTATTTTTTATTTTTTGCCGTTACCGCTACCGGGGATTTGACAGACCTCCGAAGCTTTTCATATTCCTCGTACTGAGTTCGGTTGTTGGTCCAGAGATGGTGAAATAGGTTTGTTGTGGCGGCGGCTTTCACTGCAACCGCATTTCCACATAAAGGACAGATTAGGCTGGTTTGTCTGACGTCCTCCCCCTTAAACCAAACCATCTCCAGGCGAGAGACGAAGACCCATTGGCCAGCTCTAAAGAGGAAGACGAGGACTGCAAAGCTGTTAGCTTGTTCGTCTGGCTCTGTTTCTTCCGACATAGCTCAGCGGCGGGTTAACACTAGCATGCTGCTGCATCAACAGGCACACTAGGAAAACTTGAGTAGCACAGCGTAATACATTTTTAAAAACTGTTTATTGCCAAGTGCGCTCGATAACTCAATATGCCCACTGCCTCATTGTCAAAATAAGACATTGGACATGCAGATGGTTGGTGTAATAGAGCAGGATTCTATGGATAGAGTAAGATGGAGGCAGATGATCCACACTGGTGACCCCTAAAAAGAGCAGCTGAAAGAAGGATTTAGTAAGACCAATGGTGTTCCCTCCAGTCTTTATGGAGTGGTGGAAAAAGCTGTCTCTTGGGCCAGATCAAAAACCTCTTCCCCATATTAAGTGTGTTGCCCACATTCAGTCATCGGGTATGTGCTGGAAATCTGTGATCTGTAGTGGAAACGGTCTTTAAGTGTTAACAGTCTAATCTTTGGAATTCTTAGTCTTTAAGTATATATAGGCTTTTAGACAAGTTAGCATAGCTTCACACACACTCAAGCTGCTCTCATAAATGCACTGGAATCAGACGTTACCCATGTGAGCTGCACCTGAGAACATAGTCAGATTTAGTGAGGTCGGAGATTACCTGGACTCTATCTTGAGTACCATTCAGTCGATCTGCTCAGCACAGTCCGTATGAGCAAAATAGGAAATTGCACAGAGCTGCACTTAGGCAGGGGCAGAAAACTGCTGCTGTAAATTTTTATTTGCAGATCTTTGTCGATCTCTGATGAGAACTGTGCGTCACAGATTGTGCGCGCTGCTGTGCCAGAGCTATGAGAATGCACAGACACTGGACATAGCGCAGATGGCTTTTTTTTTTTTTAACAAGGAAGTGTCGCCCTGTATCATGCTCTAGGGGGCTGCAGCAGCCAAAACTCATTACAATCTATTGCTTTACTTTGCCTGCACATCGCACCCCGAATTATACCACATTCCGCGTTTAACAATTTTATTTGTTGAATTCCGCGATTCCGTTCATGTTTTCCGCATTGTGGAAATCATAGGGTCCTACATTACGTTTTGGGTCCGGTTTAACACTGACAGGAGAACATTTGTTTTTTCTTTTAGCAATTGAAGACAGTGACACGTCATGACAGTTATTGACAGAGGTGATATGTTTTGTTGGGGACAGAGATTACGCGCTTGTCTCTCTCCCACCCCCAGCTCTTATCAATCAGGATTGAGGATACAGAAATAACTGCGGTATATTTAAACGTATTTTAAGTACATAAAGAGGGATTTTGTGTTAAAATGAAATTTGTGTTCATATGGTACTTTGGAAATAGAGCAGCAGTCTGAAAGTAACAAGTATAATAATAAAATAATTTCTAAGCTCTCGTGGGCCACATGAAATGAGGGGGTGGGCCGGATTTGGCCCGCGGGCCTTGAGTTTGACACCTATGTACTAACGCTCTACTTTGATGTGCTGTAAACAAAAACTGATTTCTGTGGTGTACTTCTTGTGTCATGTAGTTCCTCCTACATGCTCTACATAGCACCACCCCAAAATCAAAAGTACTATTTCCCAAAGTGACAAATTGTGTCACCTGGACTTTCTCCTGCTGTGTGTCGCATGTGTGAATGCACAACTCCCAGTGATGTCTGGGCCTGATTCTCCAGACGTAGTCCAGAGTGCATATGCGAAAACAGCTTCAGATACGTAGCAAGAATCTTATTCCCACAGTTATATAGCTGGAGTGAGAACGGTGTCTATATGATTGCCACAAAGCCAAACACTTGGTGGTCCACTTATGTCAAATGACACGGTGTGACGTGGCCAGTGTGTGTAGGACTTGAGGCTTTAACAGTGTCATATTTTCTGACGTGCGCTCTCTGTCTGCTGGTGGGAGTGTGTTTACCTGTGTGCGCATGCACATATCAGCATGCGTGCGGGTGTATGGTCGCATCGTGTGTGTGATTCAAAGAGCAGAGGAGAATTGTAAATGCACGACCACGTAGAGACAGAAATGGCATGCCGTTGTGTAAATAACATAAGGGTGTTTAGTTTGTTCAATAAAAGTACCTATTCTATAGGAAAGGTAAGCTTATATGACTTCTGGTGTGATCTGGAGCTATAAAGAAAATAAAATTAGGGGGTTGGGGGGTCAGGGTGCCCCCTAATATAATGGTAGGTGGAGCACTGGAAATATGTCTTTAGACATAGACGTAAAACGTAGTTTTTACATGGTTATGTTGTTATTAAATATTGTCTGATTTAGTTCACAGATAGGGAAGTAACAGCTCTGAAAATGAGACTGAAATTGTAAAGCAAACATCTACGATCTTGTGTCTTGTTTCCATTTTCTGTAATTGCAAATAGCCCTACCCTGTTGCAAACATGATATTATGTGGTAGAGTCCAGAGCTCTAGCCTGTGACGTTTAGTCCTATTTGCACCCATTTTTGGAGACAGTGCTAACTACATTCTACAAGTAGGTGCACATTTGAAACTTATGGCCCACATGGGCAAATATAGCAATTTTTTTTCTGTCTTTTTAAAATCATATATTATGTGAAATACTAGAAGAGAGCAAGTGAGCATTGTGCAGAGAAAACTTAGAACATCAGAAGAGCACATATCACTTGCATTTGTGGCTTTACTTTAAGAAAGTAACATTTTGTTATATAGAAAAAGTAATGTTGCCGGTCTGGTGTGCTACATTCAAGGACAGTACAGTATTTAGGTCCTGTGAGGAATACAGAGAAAGTACAGAGTGTGTTTTGAAAACTCAAAACCCCCAAAAAGTAAAAACCAAGGTTTTAAACCAAACTGTGGCTTAAAAATCAAGAACTTTGGTTTTGGAGAGTTGTTCCTGCAGTTCCAGAAAGTTCCTGTAGTAGAGGAGGTCAATATGAATGCAAAACCAGCCACCAACTAATTTTGTTTTTTTGTTTTGTAGACCTGAGACATGTTCAGTTGAACACAGCACTTGAAAGATTGCTCTCCATGCAATGCAATCTGGAAGTCCACACAACAAAGGAGTTCCAATACCAGAGTCACCGCAGGACAACATTGCAACATTTGTACCGGTGGTTCAATCTGCAAATGGAATGCAAACCAACATGGTAGCCAACCAGTACCCCTTTTCTGTGTCCGAAAAGGAGATAGCCCACCCACTCCTTGCTAAAATACTGAAAGGAAATTCTCCATCTTTCAATACAATACAAGGCTTAATTAATGCCCAATCCTCTCCATCAGTGGCAACTAATGCCATCTTAGAAGCTAATAGTTCTAACTTTCCAGATGAAAGGCACAAGACTCTGCAAGTGAATTCACTGGCTGCTCCAACCTGTGAACAGCAAAGAATGAAAGAACAAGATAATTGTGAAGGAACTAATTGGAGGCAGCCGGAGGTCTCTTCTCCCTCTCTCAGTGGCCAGCTACCCGACGTACCACCTACATATGACGAAATATTGGAATTTATTGAAAAAAGAATTGCACCTTATAGAGCTACTTCAACCCAGCAAAGCAGAAAACATGGGGCCACATTCTCCAATAAGAAACCTAAACTTTGCACTAAACACAGGGATGCCACTCTCCAGTCTGACTGCAACATGCCAGAGACAAACAGTGTTGATCTACCCACAACCTCTTCCTCTTATGAAGATGTCCAGAGGCAACCTCTCAACTTTTCCCTGACTGAGCCGTACATTGCTGCAGGAAGCCAAGCACTTAAAGAGGACAGTTCAAAGAGCCACAAAGCAAATACTGCATTAACTCTGAAGTCTAAAGAAGCGGGTGATTGCACTACAGTTGCATCAAAGAAGCATTCATCAGGTACCCTAACTTCTGCTGTAGAACACTCACAATATGCGTCTAAAAATGAACGTGTTAAGAAGAGTGCGTCAATAGATTATGATTTGTCAGTAAAAAAACACTTGGATGTATCAAATGTAAGTTCTGATGGGAAACTTGTTTATTCAGATGACTGTGGGGATATAACATTTGTTGGTAGCAATGATGAAACATTTTATAGTACGGTTGATAATTACATAGAGAATGGCATGGCTACTCTTCATTATTCATTAACTGCACTGAAGGAGTTGATATCTAGTTTGGAGAATGTAGAGATCATTGCAAAGGTGGACAACTTTTCTGAAGTCATACTACAACAGTATTGGAAAGGAGACGTAGATAATGTTCATCTCTTTACATCCACAGAATATCCACAAATTATGATGAACATTGCTGCCACGTGCACAAAGAATGAAGATGAGAGTCCAGTGGTTCTCACAGCAGTGTCGGGAATGATCTTCGATGAGCCGACTAAGACGCCCAGCTGCAGCTCACGGCAAGATGAATTCCAGTCTCCTTGGTTAAATATAAACAAGAATTTAGATGACATAGACAAAGAGCCTGGTGTTTCTTGGGCTTTCATGTCCACAACCAATCAGGAAAAAGGGGGAACAGGCCCAAAAGCAGTGGAAACAGTAAGACTGCACAGTGAAGGTGTGACTGGGATCTCAGAGGAATTTCAAACCAAAACAAGTCCAGTGGTATCTGAACTCGCATTACTCACTGAAAAAGATGCAAATGCAGAAAAAGAGAAAAACACTAAAGATCCACAATATTTTAAAATCGCCTGCAAGGAAATAACAGAACATTGTGAAAAAAAATCAATTCAGATTTTTAATGTAATGTCACTTTCTGCAGACCACACTTGTGAAGGTACAAGGAATGATGTGTATACACAGGGTGAGCTCAGCGTAGAATTTTCTGAAAACCAAGTCTCCATGAACCATGAAGAACGATGCCCTGATGAGAAAACACACTCTGTGAATTATTTAAAAGATCCACAATATGAAGACATTTCAGATGATGATAAGTTCCAGGTGGTGACAAAACAGTCATGTCTCAAAGACATCCCCTACGATGATATAAGTGAAGAGGAAGATCCGCAGAATGTCATGGAAACATCACTTACACTAGTACCTAAAAACAATAAGCAGTCAACATTTGAACATGAAGGCAATGGACATATGCTGGATAAGGCTCAAATGGAAGTGATTTCAGATGAGCAGCTGGTTCCAGAGAAGCAGCTTTTTCCAAAGACAGATATTGTCTATACAGCACAACATTGCTCTTCCATTGCTTGTACAGGTTTTGCAGTACCTGATGACAGGTTTGAACATCTGTCAAATCTGCAATGTGACAGTGAGAAACATCTGGGATGGCAAACGTACCAACCTATATCATGTAGGCCTTTCTCTGTTTTGAAAGATGCGACTGATCAGATGGAGGGTGATGATGATGTTGATTGGATGGTCATCCCTGTCATGGGAGATGTTGAATTTGAACCAGAAGAATCAGCCGAAGAGCAGGGGGATTTAGAATCAGTTGTGCTACATCATGGAGAGACTGAAGTCATGGAAAGATGGGGAGCCAGAAGTCCCAAACAACACAGGTTACATCAGACAACACAAGATCCACTACCAGCTGCTAGATCTTCCCAAATAGAGGTGTTTGACACATTGGACAGCTTTGTAAAAGCTAAAAGTGTACAATTTGGTTTCCACAAGAGCACAATTTTAAATAAACCGAACCCAGAGGGAGAACCACGTACAGATGAGAACAGGAGAGGGTCCTACTCTGAAACTGAAGACAGTTGTGATTACTCATCTGCATCAGAGCACAACTATTTAACAGTGCCCAGGCAGTTGTTGAAGGAAACATCAGTATCTGTGTCCTCAGACACAGATGATTCTTTGTCTGAAAAAGTGACTGAACATAAGGTTACAAAAACACAAAAAGGTCAAACCAGGCGCTTACGCTTACACAGACTTAAAGAACTGTTGAATGCCAGAGCTCGATCAAAGTCTGGTCAACTTGAGACCAACAGGCAAAAAGTTTCAGAAAAGGATGAAGTAATCATCCTTGATTCGAACACTGACGATGAAATAGATGAGCAGGTTGATCATGCTATTAACAAACCAGATGATTCAACACAACAAAGTATAATAATCCTCGACTCTGACACAGAGGATGAAAGTGACCAAAATTATGAAAAGGGAAACGAGCAGAATATGTCTTCAGGGTCAGTGGATGGTGGCAACACCAGAAAAAGCAGACAGCTGACTGAAGCTAAAGAGCACATTCAAAAAGAGACCCAGAGATTCAACAAGAAACATGAGAGCAGGCAAACAACCTTGAAAAGAAAGAATTCCTGTGATTCTGACAAAGTGCTTAAAAAAGACTACATATACAAAAAGAAGCCAGCTGTGGAGAGAAGTGTCTCATCAGGATCAGAAGACGGTAGCAGTACCTCATTTGCAGCACAATACAGCCCTGCTGCTGACACTGTGCAGTGTCCATATGGAACTACTGGCAATAAGCCTCAAAAAACTGCACTGTCATCTAAGGACTCAGCGGACAAGCTTCCCCAGTCTGTGGGCAAGAACGCAGATTGTACTAATCAGGCTCCTAACCCTGTGATTCCTCGTCTTTTTGTTGAGAAGGCTTCTCAGTCCAACTGTTACTTGAAACTTTCAAAAGATTCCAGAGGCATGGGTAAAGGTGAAACTCGGGGGCCAAAGACTCCTGCAACCAAATCAACATCTGGAAAAGATAGACACTGTGCAACAAATAATAAGCTTCAGACCAATGCAACAAAATCCAGAATAGCTTCTGAAAAGATTTCACTGTCTAGTCAAGAAGGCTCATCGACTTCCACCAGCAACTCGGCTGAAGTCAGACGAAGATCAGCATCTGAAGGTATGTCTCAGTTTGCAGGAACCTCTGCCCTGACAAGTCTTCCTAAACCTAAGCCAGGCACATCGGTTCCTACACAACAGTCATCTTCATCCAAACTGAAGCGTTTTCATTCCTACAGCAACCCCTCAACACAAGACTATTCTCACACACCCACAAAAGACCCCTCATGCTCTACGACCACACAGTCACTCGCAAAGAAACGGGTGAGAAAAGACTGGTGCAGTAGCTTCGTCCCAACAAAGATGGACAGAAAATCTAACCAGGGGATCCAGGAGCCACGGAGAAGCATTAGCTGTGATTCAAGAAGAGAAGTGAGGTCAGGACATGGTCACAAAAGTAGGGCACCCAGAAAGAGGCACAGCTCCCAGAAATCTGAAACTCCCCTGATTAGGAGGCTCAAGCTTGAAGCCATACAGCGGACAAAGGACATAAATCGGACCACATCAAGCGAGCAAAGTGCGTTTTCCTTTTTGCCCCGCAGGTCTTAAAATGTATTATTCACTGTTCAATAAATGAATGTTAGTCAAATCAGAAGCAAGTTTTTATAAATCTAATGAACCCTAATTCTTATCGTAGGAAACGTGGGCAAAGATTACAAGTGGGCAGAGAAGCAAAGGCCAACAAAAGGTGATACTTTACACGCTGACTAACAGTTTGCTCCATGTGTAACTGTTGCTTTGCAGCCAGCTGGACTGACATTTCACCGGGTGTTGTGGCATCTAAAAAAAGAAAGTGTAATCAAATATAATTTCTTCTTCTTTCCTCTTCTTCTCTGCTGTTTTCTGCAGTAACTTCCAGCAGGGAGAGAAGCAGGTGTAGATCCTCTGCAAGACCCCATCAGTGAGAATGACACGCCAATGTCTATATATCAAGTTCCTTCCACAGTGATTGGTTGTTTAAAGGTGGAACAGTAGTTGTCATGTAACGGTCTTTGTTGCAAGGTCTTTCTTTATTACTGTATTTGTAATACATATACTATATATACGGTAATGTATACATTTGTATTATAAAACTGAATAAATTGTATTTTAATTGTTCTTGTATATACATATAAAATAAATATTAATGTTCTTTTTACTAGCTACCTCAAAATGTGTAAACATTAGCATTTAGTAAAATGTTTCATTTTTAATTTTTTTTTGTATATTTGTTTTTTTTTATTAATTAATTAAATGTTCATGTGAAATTACATAAAGCCTTGGAGGAATTCAGTGCCTGTTAGCTTGTATACTTCATTTTCACCACTAGAGGGAGACATTGTAAAACAGATCACACTTACAGCTGAGGACTGAATGGTACGCAGCAGGGCCTGAACACAAAAAGTTGAATATTACTGCCTCCAACATGATTGCATGTTAAGTGGCCACTTTGCCACGCATTTAATTAAACATTTGAACAGAAGCATGCATAAAATTAACCAAATACAATGAAAATCACTAAATTGGTGCCTTAAAGTGATTTTAATATTTTCTTTAATATGTAAATATAAAGGTGATTGTTACATCACAGACTGATGCACATGTGGCTTGGGGACTATGTTAAGTGGCTTTAATTAGAGTTCTGTATAGTGTTTTGAACTTTTACTTAAAATGTATCCAATGCCATTTATCAATTAATTTTCACATCGGTAATTTATCATTATTCATTTAAGGTATAAATTAATAAATGTGATAGCCTGTAATAGCCTTTTTAACAATGGAGGAAGCTAATGTGCTTATTTATTCCTCTAAGGTACCATCATTATTACTCTGCAAACACTAATAGGAAAATTAAGTTAAAGTGACATGTAAGTTAGAGAACCTTTTGGAATAACCTTTTATTTATATTGGGATGACATCAAATCTAGTGACGAAGTACATAAACCTATTGCTTAATTGCGTCGTCAAAAGCTCACTGGGTTCATTAGTCAGGAGACCTGGAACCTTATCAATGAAATCAAACTGGAGCAATGAGTTAACTATGTGGATCAATCGAAAACATGTTGAGTTGCTGCTCTAAAAAAAATTGCTGTCAGGGTGCTGACGCTCAGTGATGTGGCAGGACACTAACCCTACACACGAGCTCAGAGAAATGTTCACACCTGACATTCTAAGAATATGGCTGAGCTATAGCAGTGAGGAAGATTTTTTTTCTCCAGAATGTAATGATGTGATCTGCAGGAACCACTCCAAGAAGATCATGAGGGAACAAGAACTCAAAGGGTTTCTAGTAGAACTGAAAGCACACATAAATACAGACTTATTAAATATTCAATTAGTCAATGTACACATTACCATAAATCAAAGTCAAGACACACTTAAAAACATCAAACTCACACTTCAATAGGTTATAGGTTTATTAGAAAATGATTGTGTCTATTTTTCTTTTTTAATGATAATTCCACTGTGCAGTGCTTTGGAACATTGAATTATTACGGCCAATTTAATTAGGCTTTTTGTCAAAAATGTACAAGAAAATACTCTGTAATCACTTTTTAGATATATTGCAAGGACTATAGGACTGTATGATAAATATACTTGGAAGTTCCAATTGCTGGAGTACAGTTCAATCCATCATTAAGAAGTGGAAGGAATCTGGCACGTGTAAATCTACCTGCAGCAGGATGTTCTTAAAAACTGTGGACTACAAGAAGAGGACTAGGGAGGTCAGAACTGACAGTTCTTGGAACATATTCACTGCACTCAGGTGATCTCCATTTCACTACCCGTGGGTCTTCTTAAACTGCCTGGTTGCACCAGTGATGTTTAAGGTCAGTTACTTTAAAATGGGGTGACTAAAGCAATCACTTAATATATCACTTATATGTTTAATGACTATGACTACTACTATATGACTATGTTTCACTTTGACTTGAAATAGATTTATTTTGGAAATCCTTAACAAACAAGCTAAATTCAATCAACCGTGATTTAATGTTGTAAACAAAACAAAAATGAAAACTTTCAGGGAAATGAATACATTTTACATCTGTAATACTGATTGTGTCGCTGTTGTCTAGTTGTCTACTGTACAACTGAATTATTAGATTCATATTTTTTTTATCTGAAGTCAAGTAGGGTATCCTTTGTAGTCAATATTTTTATTATTCAGGACAGAATATGACACCATGAATACAAAGTCTTTTGACTCTAAAAAATATATAATAATATTTTAGAAAGACATCAGTTGTATTGTTTTATTCTAAGCTTTTTTGTTGTTTGTTAATAGTAGTATAGTAATGTAATATGTTATGTATATATTAAGTATTCACCCTATTGGAAGATATCTGTACCCCCACTAGGGGTCGCCAAAGCTTCACAGAGGGTCACAAAGACTTTATAAAATACATTTTTTACTTATTTATTTTAAGTGTTTTGGCGTTTAATTTATGTGTGCAGGACAAAAAAACTAAATTAGTAGAAGTTTGTATTATTTCTATAAGAA
>JAUBNQ010000015.1:1303432-1316679 GCA_032353495.1 Ctenopoma kingsleyae | reverse complement strand
AGGCGCCTCCACAGCTCCACAGAGGCGGAGATTCACGGCGCTCAGTCGTGTGTCGGGAATCTCCGCTGACTCAAGTGTTGTCAGTGGAGCCGCTTTGTTAAAAGCAACTTCAGTCATTTCCAAAGCTTCATTATTATCATTATTATCATTATTATTTTCCTTACAGATAGGAACCGACGCAGGATATATTTTTTGTACTCGTCGAGCATTTTTTCCCCCCACATTTGCCTTTGTCTCTGGAGATGTTTCGCGTGGAGCGACGTTGAGCGGGAGCGGACCTGCGCTGAACACCGAAGCCGGGATGAGTGGCAGCTCCGCGGTGTCCGGCTCGGCGCCTTGCCGCTTCGCCCACTACTTTGTCATTTGTGGGATAGACACGGAAACTGGACTGGAACCGGACGAGTTAGCAGGTATGAGCTCTCACTTTTGTGGCACTTCGTTGGTTTTGAAAATTGACATGTTAATACGTAAAAAAAAAAGAAAGAACCACAACAAGTCCTCCAGGCTAACAGAAACACCCCCTCCACCATGCTAATACAGACCACTAGCTACACACATAGTTAGCAACCGTAAGTACAACATACATGGTTTTATTCTTTTATTAATAGCTTCCTCTACACAACTAGAAAGAATGTAAATTAGCAGTGCATGGCATTAAAATGACAGTAAATAGTAAAAGCATGCTGAGCTGTGGAGTCTGAGCAGCACCTCTGTCCACTCATTTCAGCTTGATGAGCTTCTTGTGTCTTCCAACAGTTTGAGATCACCTCTGCTCGTATGAACAGACACATGACAGATGAGGTTTTAGTCAAACCAGTGTCCCTGTGCCCCTGATGTAGCAGTGTTCAGGTGTTGTTTGAGTTTTGCTGGTAATGCTGCCTTCACGTCCACTCACTAAAGGTGAAGCAGGGAACCGCTTTAGCCAGCTGCCTCTCTGCTCACTACTCTTATTACTGCAGTGTTGATTTGCTTTTTTTTTTTTTTTTGCTGGTAACTTTACCTTCTGGTTGTGGTTCTAACAGCTCAGATGGGGGTTGCGAGCTGAGTTGCAGAGGGATTACATCACGATCAACTTGGAGTCTCTGGGCCAAAGTTCAGAATAGTAAAGTGTGTGCATGTTGAAAGTGAGCTGGGATTGCACTTTTTGTTGGTCTGATGAAGCAGATATAAAATTAACTCTTGATTTAAGAAAATGAAACTTATGTAAGTGACACATTTTACATTTGTAGTTTGTGTGTTTGTGTTGCTTTGAAGGTGTGACACGTCTTGGAGGTGACACTGATAAGCTTCCAGCATACTGCCACACCATATGCCCGGCTTTCTGCTCTGATAACACTTGATGAGCTTGTGCAGTGTGTGTGTGTGTGTGTGTGTGTGTGAGGGCCAAGTTAAGTTAGATACAGTTAAATAGGTCTGCAACTATGATGGTTTGGTTATACATTATCTCCCAGTTATGTTCTTGATGAATCATTTTGTCTGCAAATTGTAAAAAAAAAAAAAGGTGAAGAGTTTGAGTCTTTAAATGCCTCGTTTTGTCCAACCAGCAGTCGAAAGCCCCCATGTTACTCCTATTGCTACATTTGAAGCCTGATGATCAAGTGCCTCATTATGAGCATATGTGTCTGATCTTGTGTGTAGTAGAACAACATGAATGTTGCTCCTGCTCCCCTTTTCACTTATGGATTGTACGTAATGGAAGAGTTGTGTTTGTGACTTAATGATAATAGTTGAAATAAAAATTGACCGAGTGAAATAAACTGATTGATTGATTGAATGTGAAGTCAGATCCTTACATTGTGCATTTTGTTCTGAAACCTGTTCTGATTCGAGCATAAATCAAGCTCTATGGGGTATTACGTCCCCCGTCCTGCACAACCCTGTGTCTTTATGGAGATCATTTACAATTCTGATTAGGCCTGTAGCTGTTCTCCCCCATGACGTATCATCATCATCTGTGCAGGACTAATGCTGCCCTGATTGATGTCAACATGTTGCATCTGGTGCTCCATAAAGCTCCCTTTCTTTTGTTAAGCACGTGCAGCACCTTGGCACACCCTGCATCATCATGTCATGCACCCTGAGTTGGTGGCAGCCAAAACTGCAGCGACCCACATTATCACTGTACTGTGCCTTTACTTATTTTAGGCAGTGATTCCCCTCCTCCCTGCTCTTTGTGTGGCAGCGTGGCCTTATTTCCCTCAGCCCATTGTTCTACTCTGAGGGCCAGGCTTCCTGTGGACCTGCCTTGGGCTTCATCTTGCTTTTCAGTGTCCTCTCAGTCTTTCTATCTGCTCTCTTCAAAATCATACACTATTTAACTCCTTTATTTCAACTCATGTCTTGTTTTGGATCCTTAGCTCTTGGTCAGACATCCACCCCGTACAATGCCGGTGCGCCTCAGTGGTACAACTACACCCTGGCCTGCATACAAAACCAAAAATAACCCTCTGCGTTCTAATGCCAGATGCATTTGTGATCTGCAGCATTGTGGAGCTGAAATGTAAGAGGAGTGAAGAGCTAATCTGGAGCAGGAGATGTTTGGCATGCCACTTTTCAAACTGAGGTATGAGCTCAGTGCTGCTGCAGTGTGAGATGTCTACCCCCTGCTTCAGAGGTGACAATTGTTCACTTAAGCTCAGCTGCTGCTAAAGCTGATGACTGATCATACATATATATATATATATATATATATATATATGGAATTTAAAAATAAAGTAAAATAGTGGAAAATGTGGAGTCCACAAGAAATCAAACAGTAAGTATGTGGTACAAAGTTGACACTTAAGTTTGAGAGATGTGAGCATTTACTAAGCATGAAGGATCCAATGCAGGGCTTCCTAAATGACGTCCTCTCCATCCCACTGGTTTGAAAGTATCTCAGGAGGTGGCATGCTCTCCTATCACATAAGACAGCACTGTTCCCGGGGTGTGTATTGGAGTTGAATAGTGTGTAAGATAGTGTTCACGTCACATCGTCTACATCATAGTCCCAGCTGGGAGACTTGTGTCAGAGTCCAAGGTGACATCATCCGTTTAGTTTTGTGCTCAAAAATACTATTGCAGAGGAGAAAATGATCATACTGTTTCTCTTAAAAAGTCACTCGAACTATCTAACAGTCACCTCTGTAACCAGTTGTTCAGTGTTGTGAACAACCTAATAATAGATACCATCAACCTGGATTATGGAAACTGTTTTTTTTTGGAGATTTTTAAAGATGCCTTGGGATATCTCAGCCTGTGCTGCCTCTGTTTTTAAGTCTGTTGCATGTACATTATTATGTAGACTGTAGCACTAAATAGCTAAATGATCCCACTAGAATAATAGGCTAATTTAAATGAACAAACAAAGAATGATCCCACTGTAGTCTCCAGTAATGACTTCACAGCACAGCAGTCACTGTTGTTTGCATGTATCATTAAGGACATGCATGAACGCACACACAGATGTACAGTACATGTCTTCACACACACAAAGACACAAGGAGAGGCTGTGACACCGATGCTCAGTTTCAGTTTTCACATAGTCTGTTGTCAGGTGTTGAACTCCCCTGAGAATTCACGTCCTTGCCAGTCATTCTCAGCTCCAGTCTCCTGACTGTCTTCTCCTCCCCCCTCTTTGTTGCCGTCCTTCTTTTCCTCCTTTTTGTGCTCCTGCTCTTTTCCCTTCATGTGTCTCCACGTCTTCACACCTCCCATTCTTCACACCTGAGTGTCAAATCGCTGCTCATCAAACAAAGCTTTTCATTTTAGTCAACTGTCAGCCCCCAGCAGCAGAGGCATGATGGTTAACGTGGAGAAAACATTGATATACAGTAATACTTTTCCTGGTACAGTCCTGTTTGTGACTAGTACAAACCACCATGCTGTGTTTTGGCGTCTCATAAGATTTAACCCAGAAGTGAATGAGTTAATGTAACCTAAGGGAGACAGCCACCTCTGTTTCTCAGCTAGGTGACTCTATTAACAAAACCGTTAGGAGCAGTAAAGGTTTTCTCTCTTCCTACAAGTTTCTACACGTCTGTTTCAGGTTTGATGTGAAACCTGACCATATTTACACGGCTGTTAATATTGAGTTTGTTCAGAAGGCTCCCTTGCTGCTGCTGGGATTTGGGCTGTTTCTAACTGTAGCTTTAAGTGAGAGTGGAGCACAGAGGTGTAGCACAGGACACAAAAGGATTGGAGCAGCTAAAGCTCTGTCAGGGTCCGGCCATCTGTCCGCACTCTGGCCTGGGAGCCTGTCGGCACAAAAGCTGCACACTAACACTGATGCGTGCTAATGATGACTGACACACGCCCCTGTTGATTCATGCCAGCAATGACAGATAATAGAATATGGGACATACAGCATTAATAGTTCAATAGAAGATGATTTATTGTAAAGGATGATTTTAGTTTGAATTACCGCCTTTTGAGTTTAACATTGTTTTTCGAGACAATAACTTCTCCTTTGTCCCGTCAGCCTGCGCCACACTCTCTAACCTCTTTATGCTTCTTTCTTTCATTCTTTCTTTCTTTCTTTCTTCCACGGTCATTGGTTCTTTCCTCTTCTCATCCAGCTCTGCGTTTTGTCCCCGCCACTCGTTGCTTCTTGCTCCGCTGGCTCGGCCGGGCTGCTGTTAAGCCTGTTAGAGTAATTCATTCCGACAGTCCCTCTAGGGTACACTGAATGCATCACTGTAATGTAACACACGACTGGGCCTCACCACTGTCTCTTCCTCACACACACACACACACACACACACGTATGATGCTCATAACCATGACCTCCTGCAGCAAAACCTCCTGTCTTTCTTATAAAGCCCCTCACTAGAGATTGTTAACGGCTTTTGACATTATGTTTTGTGAACTGGCTTCCGCTGGAGTTCAGCTCTCCAAAATTGAACCAAAACAAATTTACAACAAAATACAGTAAAATAAAAGGTGAAATTAATCAAAGTAGAGTACTTGTAGAGCTTAAAACATTTGAAACTCTCAGGAGCTTCTGGGGATTCTGAGGCAGTAAGACTAGCACAGAAGGGTTTTAGCCTCACATCATTTGGCTGTAATTGGCATTTAAATAATGCCGGGGTGTGTACCGTTGGTTGTGAATAGTAATGAGCAGCTGCTGCAGAGACAATAACAGGAATCAGTTAAAAGCGTAATATGCAGCAGACAAGGCCAAAAGCTTACAGCAGCGAGCACAGGCACAATGCTTCTTTTTGAATGTTGTACTGGTGAACTCAGACACACACCAGAAGCAGTTTCCAACTAGATCTGCAGCTTTTGGGGCAGGAATTCACCCGACTGTGTGGGAAGACGGCTGCACCAACAATAGACTTTTGTCATCTCAAGTACATTTTGTTGGTTTTAACTGAAGGTCCTGACAGAGCCCTGAACCTTCTTGTCATCTGTCTGACAGGATGTTGAGTGCCAGAGTTGTGCAGTGTCAACCTGTAGAAGAGGCTAGTTAAAGTTCAGAGGTCTGGGGGGTGATGGGAAGGGTGGGCGTTAATGATGGATTGGATGCCTCTGGGAGTCAGCGAGACCTATCGACCCTAAAGGATGTTGCGAGCTGTTGACTGTTAGCATCCCTTTGCAAATGCCCTCCTGTTTCTGATAGCAGAGAAGAAGAAGAGAGAGCAGTTGATCTTGGGAGGTGTGTGCAGCCGTTTCACAGCCCCTCCCTCACGCTGACTTCTGACCCTGAGCTCCATATGTTGTGTCTCTTTGGGAGAGGAATGGGGGGGACAAAGGAACCAGAGGGAGCTTGGGGGTTGTTTTGGTTTCTCAGAGGGGCCCTTTGGTGCTTTATGTACATATAAAGAGAGCCACTAAAGGTCAAGGATTGCATGACAAGAAGTCTGTAAGAGAAAGACACCTAAAGGTGAGAATGGTTATAGCAGTTCTCTCGATGGCTGGGTCATGTGCAAAGTTTGTTTATGGAATGAAAAACAGGTAAGTACGGTGAGGTGACACTTTATTCATCCCTCACAGGGGAAATTCAGGTGCCATAGCAGTCGAGTAAATGACACACAACATCAAATAGTCTGTCTGAACAGAACAAATATATAGAGTATAGTATGAAAATACAGAAAAAGGTAATAATAGTGTATATATATATTAGAGCATTTATTTGCAGAAAATGAAAAATGGTAAATACCAGAAAAGGTCCAGTGTTTTCAGACCTCAAATAATGCAAAAAAAAAAAACTGAACAAAACAAGTTCATATTAATTTTTACACAACACTTTACTAATGTTTTAACTCCAACTATTTGGTGGAATAACCCTGATTTGCAATCACAACTTTCATGCAGTGGTCTCGTAATTTTTTCCAGAGCTGTAAAAAAAAAAAGAAACCTATTGAGGGAGGAGAGATACAGTAGGTAAGAAAGGTTTTTAACTGAAGCTGCTCTAAAATCCAACTTAAACTGAAACCAACACAGCAGTGCATCGTAGATGTCTAAATATGTCACTTTTCACACCTGGGCAGTGAAGTAAAGTGGAACAGATTTGACACTTATTTTGAAAAGTTTGCGACCATTTTGATAATCTCTTGATTGGCTCAACCTAAAGAATGTATGTTTTAATGTTCACTGTGAGTTTAAGGATGTAATGTTGAGCCCAGATGATGGCACCCATACTCATTCCATGTTCCATCCTCAGCCCCTGTTAGCTGGCCTTCCCCCTGTGTGAAAAACGTGACTACTTTGCCTGCACTCAGGCCAAGCCAACACTTGACACTTTGCCAAATCGTATGTGTTGGGGAGAACCTGGGATTACACAGATGCTTCTAAAATGTTTCCTTTAAAAACCAATGAACGCTCAGAAGGTTAAAACAGAGGTGCAGGGAGGCTGCGGCTTGAGGGGAGAAAACTGACCAGATTCAAACCACAAAAAAAAAACATGAAATAAATACCTCCAGACTCCCAGGGGGCACACAGTCAATATCACTGTGACAGTGTGGACTGTGGTGTTATGTCAGGCAGCCTCCAAATCTCCTTACATAACTGGGATAGTCTACACAGCAGTAACTAAGGCCCCTTATGACAGATTAGAGCCGGCATGGTACAGGGGTCTGGCTGCTTACTGACTGACCGCCCCCTCGCTGTAAGACATGCTGGACACTGGATTGTACTTCATAAACAGCTTGAGCTGTTATTTCTTATATAATTAATTCTCTGGTTAATGAGAAGTAAAAGTAAGTTTGTAACATACAAACTCAACTGATAAGATGTCACTTCACTAACCAGCAGGCTATTTGTTTAAGTGTGGACACTTGTTGGTTAGTTGAGTAACCTCGGCTCTGTGTGTGGGTTTTCTGTCTGGTTAACTGGACTTTGATCATCCACTGATTGAGTTCCAACTCATCCATTGACCTCTGGTCTGTGTGATAAAGCTGGGTAAACAAAGCGTGACTGTTGTCAGATAAGCTAACCTATGTCATATTGTCCCTTCAACTCTGTCCAAACATTTGTTCCCTCTTTTGCTTCATCTTCACCCCCCACTGAGGAGTACATACATCCAGTTAAGCTGTACACCGTCTTCGCCTGCACAGGACAGTGAATGTAGTGAATCAAGTCAGTGATGTGTGTAATGAAGCCACCAGTCATTGCCTCCCTGTGCTGCAGCAGAAATAAGGCTCCCCAGGCTGTCTTTAAACAGCCTGGTGGCGGCCCAGTAGAGGCAAACTGCTCACTGGGGGCACACACACTCACACAAACACACAGCAGTGATGAAAGCAGCATAATGCTGCTGGAGTAACTGATGTGAAGGACATCAGCCTCAGCGTGCTTTGTCTGTGAACAAATGCGAATGTGTTGTGTGTTTTTTGTCGGGCTGACGGAGCCAGAAATCAAGCACAGCTCCGGTCAGTGGCTGAAGATTGAAGCGGTTATTTGCATTTTATCCTGTTTACATATCGTTTCAGATCTAACCTAGATGCTAGGCTATGCTTCAAATTGAATTGAAGTCTCAAAATCTGTTTGGGATACTGCACCATCACTAATAAGTAGACTTTTTGTGTGTGTGTGTGTGAGTTTGAACCTTTGTCACGTTCACTCACGGCCCAGATGAAGCCCTCTCTGCTCCCCTGATAACAACATCAGGTTACATAATTGGGGCATCGGTGGACTTGTCAAGGCCGATTATAGAGACTCAGCAGCTATTTCTGAACCCCTTGGCTTGGATTGTTTATCCCATCAGAGAGAGGGGTGAAATGGACAGCAGAGTAGAAATTAGAAATCTGACACCAGGTGATGTAATGTGAGGGATGGAGGAAGGAAGTCATCAGATTTCAACAACTATATGACATTTTCTAAAATGTCCATACAGAGAGCCGTCGAAGAGTTCCCTCTAAGTTTCTTGTATATGAAAGTGTTGTTCAGTCAACCAGAAAATGAAGCTATGTTGTTCTTGGGTGTTAAAGTCACTCTTCTATTTATGGACTGAAACTCCTCCACTGTGTGCAGCTGTCTTTATCACAGATTCAGTTCTGCTCTACGTATGTAAAGCAGACGATCATTTCAAATCACATTTTGACAGATGTTTTCAATCAGATGCAATATTTGCATTAACACATGAGTGATTCAACAGCCGATTCAGCATGTTGAATTCACAGAGGATCCGTTGGTGAGAGAGAGACCACTTGATTGGCTGTTCGTTTAAATAGGTGGAGAAATCCGCAATCAGTGACCCACTCTTCAGTCATCAGTAGTCACTTCACACACTGTTGCTTCCACATGAGCAGAAACATCAGTGTGAGGGTTGAGGCGATTCAAACTTTTGGATGTAATCGCTGCAGAACTTTCTGTCAGCTTCAGCTTTTCCTCAGTGCTGTGAGTGTGTGGAGTGAACGGACATCTTCTCCTCCCGGCATCTTGCTTTTGCTTCTCATCTCTCCAGTCACATTATGTCAGCCCTCCTCTGCTTGACGGCTCAGCTATGGGACATATGGCTGAACAATGTTACACAACTCATATAAGGGCGTTTTTAAAAACATGTCTCCATTTGTCTTTATTTATCTCTTCTAAGCAGGTTTATTTTTAACTTTAGGCCTTTCTCTGCCTGCTGGATTTTGTAGGAGCCGGAGAGGTGTACCCATTATGAAACATCAATTCTATTGTCTGCGACTTGTCAGCCCCCCCACACTGCACTCAGGTGCTCTTGTGTGGCGAGCTGAGGGGCCTGCTCAGAGGCAATGCTATTAACTTTGGGTACAAATGGGATGATGTAACCTCCATTAACAGGGGCCCTTTAGCCTTTTCTGCATGCTACAGGAGGCACAGGGGTTGCCATGGAGACAAGAGAGCATTTAAGAAGACAAATTAATTCAGTGAAAGGGGGTTGATGAGCTAAAGAGAGTACCCTGCACATTTTGCCCCATGTTAAAACTACACAGCAGGATGTGGTGGTGGGAGTGTGTTCTTTCATGAACGAGTGAGATCGTGATAGAAGAATCATATTCAGCTGAAATAAACAGATTTACATGTTTAAAGTTTGTCAGATGTCA
Source organism: Ctenopoma kingsleyae (assembly GCA_032353495.1). Lineage (NCBI taxonomy): Eukaryota > Metazoa > Chordata > Actinopteri > Anabantiformes > Anabantidae > Ctenopoma > Ctenopoma kingsleyae. The sequence continues at coordinate 1,307,191 of JAUBNQ010000015.1, read as the reverse complement.
AATGTAGGATCGAAAGTTATCACAGCAGCATCTGTTTTCTCTTGATCGGCGATGATCTCGAGGTAAACAGCTTGCTAATCTACCAGGAATGTGTGCTGGCATGTGATTGGCCCAGTGCAGCGCCACATTGTGTTCCATTAAAAAGTTAAACCCTGTTCAGTTTTTATGGTCCATAAAGTTGATGACTCGCAAAATGTGAAAAATTGTGTTTTGCAGCTGTGCCGGCGCCACGGGTTTGTCTTCTTCTTGAGGAAACCCCAACCCAACCACTTCTTTGTCCACCTCCCTCCACTTAGCTTAAAGACCTTTGGTGTCTCCTAAAGACACAAGTCTTATAGTTTGCTTAGTAAGGCTCATGTATGTCACTGTGTGCCTTGGGGACTATTTCCAGTGACAGATGAATCCATATTTGCTACTCTAATGACAGTACTGTACTGTGGGACTGAGTCAAAGTAAACTAGTGTAAGAAACGTGTCACCCAGTCTAACAGTGTGGTCCACTGATGTGCGTGTGTGTGCATTTTGCTGAGCAGTGCTGTGAAAGCCCTCTCCATCTCTGCAGCTTGTACAATAGAGAGAGGAGGTGAAAGGAGGCTGAGTCAAACATTTAGTTCTTCTATAGGCAGGTTGAACAGACCTTCACTCACACACATTGATTTGATGAGTATTGATGAGTATTTTTTTTCACATGTGGTTAAATCTTCAATAAGAGGCTCAAAAGTAGTGTGTACTACACTTTTTGATTGTTGTTGCTTCACTACAGTCGTGTAGTAAAGATTCAGTTACATTCATTGTGTCAGCTTTAAAAGGCCAGCATTGTTCCTGTCCACAGTTATAAAATGTTCACCCAGCCGACGTCTGCAGCTGTTCTCTCTCATGCTGTCACTTTTTCGGACATACTTGTTTTTCGTGCTCATCTCTCACACCTTGCCGTCACGTTCCTCGTTGTTTCTCAGCATCACTGCAAGGCTCTGATCCGCCTCTTTCTGTCTCTGCAAGTCATCCCTCTGTGTGGATTTCTACATCTTTCTGAGCAGTGCCAGTTACACTCTCCCTTCATTTAGACAAATGTGGCTGCTTTTGTCCCCTTTGCCATCAAAGCTCATGTCTTTACCCTTTGTCTGTTGATCTCTTTTAGCAGGACATCTCAGAAAGTTAGATATATTTAGATTTTTCTTTTCACAATTGATCCCTAAATAAAAGCCGCTATTCAAATAAAACAATAAAACATCAGTATCTTCTATAGAAGAAAAACCCACAAGACAGTGAACAGAAGCTGCAACTTAGTACCAGTAGCAGATTAATGGTGGTTTCTAGTTTCAGCTGTGACCACCTGGATGAACATAAATGAACTTTGAAAAGCTTGATGAATGTGGTGATGCCAGCTGTTACCTGAGCCTGACTGACTGCCTTCATAATCAACCTGAGCACATCTTGTCTCTCAGCAAAGAGCGACTCACCGCCACTGGGCACGTCATCGTCAGCACCTGGTTGTAGCCGCGCAGCTGCTTTGAGGACAGCTGTTCTCATGTAACTGCACATAGAACAGCTCAGACAGCTACTTCCTGTCTCTGTGACACAGTTATTCTTCATAATAATACAATAAAAATATTATCATGATCATCATCAACATCATGCTGTCATTATGAGTAATACTCTGTCATTACTAGAGATTAGTGAGACCACCTCTGTGCTTCTTGCTTTTATGGTCTGTATCTAGAGCAGATCCATTATTTCTGTGATGTCTTTCTTTTTCAGTTCATTCCAAATTGTTGTGTTGGCTACACTTAATTTTTAGTTTGTTCAAAAGCTGAAATTCTAAACTTTCGTCTCAAAAATAGAAGTTTGTAAGAGTTTTTATCAATTTGAAGATAGTTAGGGGAACGTTTCTGGAGGTGAATTGAGTATTTATTTTTTTACTTGTTACTGCCTTATGTTAGTATGTGTGAATTTGCAGCAGAGTGCGTCTCTTCTCTTCCTCGCAGCCCGTCTGCTGCCACTGTTGTGTCATGGGTAAAGAATGCTGGACACTTGCCATCGTGGCAACTGCAGCTTAACAGGGATAAAAGGATGTGCAGGGACATTTCCTCCTCCAAATCCCTCAGTGCACGGACGTGACAGTGTATTTTCATCAGTTATCACCGCAGATGTAAACACCTCGTCCTCTTCCTTCATCATTATAACTGCTGATTTGATTCCATGTACTGATGGTTATCTGTGCTTCTTTCACCAGTCAAAATACACACACACACCCACCCAGTCCTCATCATGTAAGGATAAGTCATAATGGTCAGGGGGTTGTTGCTGAGGTGGAGCTCCCCCCATTTCCCTGAAACACAGCCTCATCTTTAGTTGTTCTGTAGCCAAGAAGACAGACTGGACACTGCCCTCATGCTGCCAGTGCCAGGCGCTGGCATCTGAGCTGGGTGCAGCGGGTGCCGTCTCCATTTAGACAGAACGAGAAGGGTGTGTGTGTGTGTGTGTGTGTGTGTGTGTGTGTGTGTGTGGTCAGGCTGAATGCCCGATGTAGCAGGTGCTGCTGGTGGAGCATTGGGTGGTGGAATGTGTTGGTGAAGCCAAGTGGGTGAATATTATGGGACCAGTAGATCAGCTCCTGCTGACTTGTGAGTCTCCGGCCATGAACAAGTATTTTCTTTTCCTATATTCCAGTAGCAGTGTGTTGGTTGTGTTCCCCATTTATGTGTACTGCACTACAACGAAGTGTTTCAGTGTACAAAACATTCAGCTAACAGCTTCTTGTTTTTAGCAGCTGAGGCTGAAACTGCTACTCAAACTCTACAGCCTTGTGTTGCACTTAAGGAATACGGAACCACAAACACGCACTGACACACACAACTCAATGCAACAGAATGCAGCAGCGCATGAAATGTATGCGTGGCTCAAAGCATTTTTGCGCATTTGCGTGGACTGTGTTGAAGCAGACGTGTGGTTTCTGAGATGGTGGGCTGTTTGTTTAGCCTTATATTTCCCTGTCACTTCTGTAGCTTTTGTGTGTACGCTGCCGGCTCTTCTCTTTCTGCCCACAATGCGTTGTTGCTTTCACACGACTGACTGTGCACATTGAGGGGGATGATTTAATATATTCAGCAGATATTCAGCGTATGCACAGACAGATGCTTTTGAAGTAGCGCAGGACACAAGAGCCTCAGGGGCTGTGAATAATGTCGGCTGCAGCCCAGCTTTCAGATCCATGAATACAGTGTGTGTACCTTTTGTGGTGCAGGTGAAGCACCGACAGTTGGTTGGCTGCTGTCAAGTCTGCTCGGTCTGCTTCCACAGGACTCACACATACACATACAAGACTGCACAGCCTGCAGCGAGGCAACAAAGCCTGTCTGTCAATCATGCTCCCTGACTGAGAAGTACACACACACACGCACACACTCCAAGAGCACCCGGCAGGGCAACAGGCTTCACATGCATTATGCATCAGTGTCTGGGCACAATGTATGAATAGTTCCTCAGTGTTTCTTGTATTTATCTGCATGTGTGCGCTCGCGCGTGTGTGTGCTCGTGTGTGTATGCTGTAATTGGCCATTTTTACTTTAGTGTGTGCTAGAAAGAGCTTTGCATTTTACCTATTAGCAAAAGATGCCTCACACTATGTGGATATGTGCATTCACATACTGGTGTATATGTCTTTTGGGGGCATCCTCCTGGGGCTAATTGTATGTAATTGGAAGCACATTAAGTGATTTGTGGCTCTAATGATGCTGTGTGTGTGTGTGTGTGTGTGTGT
>JAUBNQ010000015.1:1286606-1298433 GCA_032353495.1 Ctenopoma kingsleyae | reverse complement strand
CAGCTTTGAAACCACACCTGTGCAGTCAATTGGCTTCCTAACAACATTCAATCAGCATAAAAAGACTCCAAGGAACAGGGCACTTGAACACATACAGAGGGACTACTGTTACTCACCATGCCAAAGACAAAGGAAATCAGTCTGGAGCTCAGAAAGAAGATAGTAAAGGCTCATGATACTACACTGTCATTTCCAAGCGATTCACAGTGTCTAGAACTGCTGTACGCTGCATCATTGCCAAGTACAAGGAGACAAATTCCGTAAGACACAAACCTGGCCATGGCCATAAGCGCAAGATTTCAAGAACTCTGGAGAGGAAAATAGTCAGAGATGTCAGCAAGGAGCCCCGGACATCTGCCAAGATGATTGTTGCTGACCTGGCCTCTTCTGGAGTTGATGTTTCAAGGAACACAGTTGTGAGGGCTCTTCATCGTGGTGGGCTTCAGGGTCATCATCCCAGAAGAACCCTTTTACTCAAAGAGCGGCACATCACAGTCCAACTGAGGTTTGCCCTTGGTAAAGATGAGTTTTGGAAGTCTGTGCTTTGGTCTGATGAGACTAAACTGGACCTGTTTGGGCACATGGATGTTGCTTATGTTTGTCGAAGAAAGGGAGAGGCCTTCAACCCTAGGAACACAGTTCCCACAGTTAAACATGGTGGTGGGAGCAGCTGTGGGGCTGTTTTGCAGCCTCAGGCACAGGGAGCCTTGTTCGGGTGCATGGCATCATGAAAAAAGAAAATTATGTTGACATTTTGAGGGAGAATATGCAGAAATCTGCTCGTAGGCTAGGCTTAGGTCATCGCTGGGTCTTCCAACAAGACAATGACCCAAAGCATACATCGAAAGTAGTCCAACAGTTACTCAAGGATACCAAAATCAAGATCCTGGAGTGTCCCGCACAGAGCCCAGACCTCAATCCTATTGAGAATCTGTGGCGGGTGCTCAAAGTGAATGTCCATGCTTGGAAACCATGCAATTTGGACCAGCCAGAACAATGGGCCAAAATCCCTCAGGAGACCTGTGCCAACCTAGTAAAGAACTACTCTTAAGAGATTGTTGTCAGTTGTGGCTCAGAAAGCGTACACTATTGACTATTAATGGCCAGGGGGCTAACAATTTTGGATATTTCGTTTTTGCCATGTCTTGTTTCAACTCAGTATATCAATAAAATATCTAATTAAACTTAGTGGACATTGTTTTTTATAGTGTATTTGTTTCCAAAATAACAAACACTTGTTGTTAATAGTCATTTCCATGAAGAAATCAAGAGTGTTATCTAATTTCATAAGGGGGGCTAATAATTTTGGCCTCAACTGTATGTGTGTGTCCAGTGGGGGTGTGTGCTGATATGGGGGGGGATGGGTAAAACAGAGAGCAGTCCAGCTGCTGACAGAGAGGAATCTCATGTATGTAGTCACAGTGGCTGTCAGTGAAACACACCATCCAGAGAATCACATGCTGAACATGAGCGTATCTTCCCTCTAACCACTGAGCCCTTTGTCCTCATTCTACACAGCTCCACATGGTCATGATTTAAGATTAATATATGTCCATATTTAAAAACTGTGTACACTCACACCACCTGTTTCTTTGTCCTGTCATCTGTCCAGGTGAAAACTTTGAGCAGAGTCCCCTGAAGAGGACATTCAAGTCCAAAGTTCTGGCACGCTACCCAGAGAATGTGGCAGGAAACCCCTTCGATCAGGATGCTGTCAACATGGTAGGTGGACAAAAGAGAAGTTAAGTGAGGACGAACAGTGTAACTGAACATCCAGCAGGGTGTGAAGCTGAAGCCTGGCATCTTTTGCTGTAACTGATGAGCTGAAGTTACAGGCATTACTTTTATTCTCCCACTGTTAAAACCTTCTCAATCTATTTAGATGATTTCCATCTGGATTTTCCAGGGTTTCTGCAGGTCTTTAAAAGTCTGAAATTCAGTAGGTCTGGATTCAGCTAGCAGTTTCTAATTTTTATCCAGCGCTTATAGTCGCTGTTACAGGTTCAGCTGTCGCTAAATGAAACTTAGTAGTGTACGTGTGTGTGCTCTCTGCAAGTCTGTGATGAAACACAACACCTCTGTGTGATGTATGAGACATTCTACTACACTGATGGGTCTGTGATTCAGTCATGTGCCAGTATAGCTTCACAAAGGTCAGTCCATTCAAGAAAAAAAACCTGACCTCCAGCTTGTGCTTCACTCTGTCACTACTTTGCCAGCAGCTACTATGGAAAACAAATCCACACCTGTTGTATGTAAAGTAAGTTTGAATCATTTGGCCTTCTGCTGGAAAAAAAGACCTTTCATTATTCTGCTAAACGCACCAATATATGCTTAGTTTACACAGGGAGGAATAATGTATTCATATAAAATGTCAATATATATATATATTCATTGAATCACTCAATATGAAAATGAGTGATTGAATGAATAACTTCAACTACATAGATAGTATGTGAAGTTAAAGTGATCTATAATCTTAGCCCTAGTTGAATGTTAGTCCAGGCTCTGGTTATCACTCTCTCATGATGGAAGGTCACTGCCTTTTTTTCCACCTGTCCTGGCGTCAGCACTGCTGAATAATTCAGCCTCGGTTCTCGCCTTACATTGGCATGGAAACCAGCCATTATGTAGCAGTTCGCCTGCTGAAACCCGACTCCCACAAGATTGCGAGCTGTGAATTGAGAGACATTCTGTCAAAATGGCATCATTTCCCTGTCTCCTTTTTGTTTCAGCCTCTCATTGTCCCCTCATCCGCATCCTCCTCCATCTCTTCATCCTCTCCTTCACCTGCTGGGAGGTGATAGATGAGCAGGATGAGGCATATAACCACACTTCCTGTACCTGTAGCCCCCCCCCCCCCCGACCACACATGCACACACATCTAGTGTCAACATAACTGCATATCTATAAACACTGATTCCTGCAGTTTCTCTAATTAGCAATGTAAGCTAATACTGACTCTTTATTCTCATTGTCATAATTATCAAAATATATATTGATAAGTACAAATATCAGTAAAATCACGTAGAAATAATAGAAAAAACTTCAGATGGCACATTATGATTATCAGATTTGAACCCTAAGCCATTCTCATTGCCCTGTTTAGTTTGGTGACATTTCCCCCCTGAGATTTTCAATTAACTTCTACCAACAGATATCGCTAACAGCTTCTTACTGTAACAATGGCCTCAGAAATTTTCCTGCAATGTGTCGTCCCCTGCTCCTTTTGTCCTGTTTTTCCTCACATGTAAACAGTTGGATGAGGTCATTCTGTACTGTGACTTCTGTGCAATGGGGTTCATTTGTTTACTTGTTCATACCAGGACATCACATCTGCTCTATCACGCTGTCCCGGTCCGTTCCGCAGGCAGCCAGTTGCCAAACTTCATCTCGTTTCTCATGGCTCTGTTTGATTTCATTATCTTCCTCAGCTTAGTGGCGCTGAGAGGTGAAACACATAAAATGTGGCTGTGGTGCTGATGATGATGTGATGATCTGTCAGTTCTGATCAGTGAGATGTATGACTCATTCACAATCAGGTCATCAGGCCTGTGTGTGTGTTTCAGTTGTTCTCAGTTAAAGCAAAATGTGCACAACAGAGAAAACAAAGACAAGCATATAAATGTCAATGTATGAAATTGTTTATGTATGCAGACTTTAAACCTCATACATATGTATTTGGTGTATATGGTGTGTTCTAACACACTATGCATGTTTGTGTGTGTTGGCAGAGAGCAGCTCTTTGCTCCAGTCAGTTCCAGTTCAGCTCTTAGCAGCCAAACAAACATAATGAGGATCATAAATCAGATTTATTGCAGGCTGCTGTTGACTGTTACTGTGGATTTGGCTGAGAGGTTACCTGTGAGGGAACACACACACACAAAAACACAGTTTAAATATCAATTCAAATATTGTAGTATTATTTAAACTTTAGATTTAGAGGTGAAAATAACAATTATCTTTACTACTTATCAAACTACTTTTTTGGTATATATTATATATTCAGTCTGTTTTTTGTCTGAACAAATGTTCTTATTGAAGAAGCTGGAAGCAGGGAGTCTTTGGATCCAGCAGTTCCATTTTCCACCAGAATAATATAACCCATGCAAATTTCCATGCCAACCACATAAGAGCTCACTGACAACTGCAGATCACAGATGGCGTGAAACAAAAAGAACATCATCAGCAAAAAGTAGAAATTAAGGCTTAACTTTACCAAAGTGATAGCCATGCCCTGCCTGTTGCCCTGGCTGGAAGATACCATCATAGATGAGGGTGGAGTGGGAAAGACAAAGTGAAGGGGCATCTTCCAGCTTCTGATTGAGTGAACACGCCTGGTCCAGGTATTCAGCAGTTGGCAGGGCAGGGATAGTTGGGAAACAAGCAGGGCAGTGTACCGAAAGGACTGGACTGTTTTCTCCAGAGTTCCATAAACAAAACATGAATCATTCAATCAGTCAAGGTTATATAAGAATAATAATTGTTTTAATGAGAATTGACAGCAGTCTTTGAAGTGGTGACTGACCCCTGCTCCCTACCCTCTTCCTACAGCTGTGTATGCCTAAAGGCCTGTCATTCAGGACCCAGGCAGACCAACGTCCTTCTCAGTTCCACTCCTTCATCATCACCAAGGAGGATGGCTCTCGAACTTATGGCTTTGTCCACACCTTCTACGAGGAGGTGACCAGCCCTCAGATCTGCTCTGCCATGCAGACCCTCTACCAGATGCACAATGCAGAGCACGCCTCAGCCAATCCCTCTTCCTCATCTTCCTCATCTTCCTCCTCGAGCATGGACTCTCTGGCCAGCAGTTTAGACGAGGTGGACTCCCCCACATCGTCATCCTCCTTGTCTTCGTCTCGTGTGGCAGGCAGCTACGACTCATCGCGGGACACACTTTATGTGTCTAAAGCTTTGTGTCTGATCACCCCGATGCCCTTTATGCACGCCTGCCGCCGCTTTCTGTCTCAGCTACACAGGGCTGTTACAGCAGCCTCGGCCCCTCCACTGCCGCTGGAAAGCTATGTTCACAATATCCTGTATGAGGTGCCACTGCCCGCTCCAGGTCGCTCGCTCAAGTTTCACGGTGTCTACGAGCCCATCGTTTGCCAGAGGCCCGGCCTGGGGGAGTTGCCACTAGCTGACTTCCCCCTTGCACAGGCCTTCAGTCTGCTGGGAGTGGAGAACCTGGTTCAGGTGTTCACCTGCACCCTTCTGGAGATGCAGATCCTCCTGTACTCACAGGGTAAGTCCACTTACACAGAATGTGTTGCTGTTATATTGATATCATCACAACCATAGGTAATCAGACTGTATTCTTGGCCTGTCATGCATATCTATATATATCAGCCATCAGCCATTACAAAAAATGTTGAGGACTGTTCAGATGGAAGACGTTTTGTTCAAACATAGAGGCATGGTGTCATCTAAGTAATTTTCTGCCATGAGACAGGAAAACGTTCGTGCCTTAGTGTTCCATTAAAACTCAGGTGTTCAGAGACTGTAAGAAAATAATGGAGAGTGTTCTAAATCTTAGTGAAGAATCTCTGAAGCTCAGAGACTGAGATCCACAGCGATCTGGTTTCTTCTAGATTTCTCTTCATCCATTATTCACAACCGCAGTGAGACTGTCGAAGGAACCCACTTACTAAAAAATCTGCATTCTACCACAGAGATCAGCTTTTGTCCTACATTACTTTTTCATACTCTCTCTCAGTTTCACTGTGCCTCCTCCAGTCTGCAGCGCACCCTATAAGTACTTTCTTCGCAGTATGTTGTTTATCAGCACAGGATGAGTCATGTAAATAGAAAAGGTTAGTGCACACACCAAATCCTGTGTCTACAGTAGGTTGCAACATGCAACTCTGTAAGAGGTCCTGTTTCTGTGGTGCAGATCAATTACAAAAGGTGAACAGTATCAGACTTTGTAATGACACCAAATGACTTGTGGATAAGATGCTTTAAACCGATTGACTGACTGCACTGCTCTGTATTGCACCGCAGCATAGTGGCTCCTCCATAGTGGGAGTGATTTTTGGCTGTCATTAGGCCACAGGGAGAGATTAGAAAGCAGCTTCAGGACAGATTGTGTGTTTTGACGCTAGTGGGATATACTATACTACTGGGGCACTTCTCTTAGTAAGTTCACTGAAACTGTGAAAAGTCGGTGTCTAAGCAATAATCTGGGACACAGTCACTCTTATCTGTGTGTTAAATAAAAAGCTGTGGCTGGAGTCAGGATGTGGTTAGCCGATCTTAGTGTAAAGACTAGTAAAGGCTTGACTCAAAAGCCTGTTTTCCACTTAACACTTTAGAGCTCAACTGCACAGAAGAAATGAGGCTGGCCAAGCTAGCTCTTTGAGTACGTTTTCTAAATTTTGGTATTTACTTCGTACCAAAGTACAGATTCTTTTGTACATTCCTAAATGTCACGTTTACCTACACATGGTTTTCTATCATTTTGCACTTTATCTGGAGTCCTCTTCTTCTGCCTTTGTTTTACTGGCACCAAATGAATTTTCTCAGTCTGCTTAACAGTACAGGGACACAAATTAATTAGTATTTTCTGGAAACTTGACTACTTGACTTGGAATTTGTCCTAAATTTGAATGGAAATCTGACTAGTGTAGTCACCAAATGACAGAACTGTCACCACGCTCATTAATGTGATGACTTTTGCTGTGGGATGTAGTGATGTGCTAGATTTTTCTCAAGCTTAAGACTTATTTTATATGTTATATAGACAGTAAGCATAAAAAGGAAAAGATGGCATACTTATGCCAAGACTTTTAAATGATGTAACAGAACTCCAAAATGTCTTCAGAAAGATATCTCAAGAACTGGGACTGTGTATCTACTAAATTGGGGGAAATTGGAGGCCACACAGCATTGAAAAATGTTAACTGAAGCGGTCTCAGTAGACCAAGAAGAAATGAGCAAGGCCTTCCGCTTCCATGACTGCTTTTCTCTCATCCCATCGTTATTTCATGAAAAATAGGTCTCAGTGTTTTATTCATCACTGTCAGCGTAGGGCAATCAGTCCTGGAGGGGAAACAATAAAAACCAGATCTCTCAAGTGAGAAACATCCCTGCTTTGTGTGTAGATCATTTTTCATTGATAATGACTGTTGTCTGTCCAAACGAGCTCTACTAACTACTAACTGAGTGAAAAATCAAACTGTGCAGAGGTTTAACAGCACATAGATGATAGACGCGTTACGTTAAGAGCAAATGCAGAGAATGTTCTGTTGATGTTAATGAGACCCTGCCCTTCCATATGTTCCCATGCTCCTCTCAATCAGTCCCTACCTGCCCTCCTCACAAAATCATCAACTAATAAGTATGGGAAGAAAGTAATAGCCAAGTGACTCCTCTAATTATGGAGCACAGTAGGTGTGCCATGCAAAAATGTCATTATATGGTAATCTGTGTTACAACATTTCTCACTCACATCAGCCAGTAGCCAATCTGCTGTAAAGAAAACACACATTAGACACAAGCTTGTTGTAGGACTAAACTAATGCAACATGATCACAAATTTAATAGTTGTGAAATGATGATGAGGTTATGTGGAAGCTGAGTCATGGTAAGTGGACATTTCTGTCAGGTGCACAGCTTGACCCCATGGACAATGCTGTTGTGGCTAAAAGGGAGCACCCTGCACCCACATCCAGCATCTTTTGGGAAACCTGATACCAAAAGAGTGGAACGTGATGTAGTGGCACACCCAGGGTTTCCTGCACAAAATCTATTAGTAGAGATCGTTATGACTGAGTGACGTTTTAAGACGTTTTAAAGGGTCAAACATACTTGCAATTGAGCACCATGCAAACTTCTTTCAAATGTATTCACACTCAGACAGACCCTGCTCTTCAGTGTAGTGCGTGCTGTGTACCAGCCTACTGCAACATACAGGAAGGCTGCTGTAGATGAAGAAAGCAGGCAAAGCCGAATGTGAAAGCCTTGTATTAAAACTATTAAAACTGTTTCAGTATGTAAGTCGAGTTCTACTTGCTTTTATGTTTCTGGTTTTCATTTCAAGATATTGGTTATCTTTTGGTCAGTGCATTTTGGAAGGAGTCGGAAAAGGAAGTGGTTGTTTCAGTGTTCCTTCCCCAAGCAATGAGCCAGTCATCAACGAGAGGCCAGTAGTGCAGGGTTCTGCCTGAGACACAGATTGCATCTTACCTCCAACTGTTACTGACTTCAGTTTCTATGTCAGGGCTGTTTGATTTGATTGATTGTTGTTTCTCTGCCATTTACTCATTTGTATGACCAGTTTGGTTTTCTGTTGATGTTATTATTTAGTCTTCCCTGTGTCGCTTGAACAGTAGTTGACAACATGATTTTTTGACCTGCTTCTTTGATTTTTGTCTTGGAACGAAATGCTTCTATAAGCCTCTTTGATTTTGATGTATTTTTAATCTTCCTCTCATGCAGTAATTTCCTGAGCCTTTTATTATGCTGCAAGGCATCCAACACAGTCAGCTGTTTGCTTCTTCCCTTGTGAGAGCGAGCTGCCTGTTTATCAGCTCCTGATGCACCATTACAGTTTCACAATGACTCGACATGTCCCGTCCTGTTTTTCAGAAGCATGCAGCATCCCTGAGCCCTGTCTGCGCTGGGGCTTTCTGCAGCGCCATGCGCTGCCATATCAGATTTCTTACTTTTTGCATGATTACGTGTCTGCTCACCTATCACAGGCACTTACATTTGTCAAATGTCAAAGGGAGTTTTCCTCAGTTAAAGATGAATCAGAGCACATGTATCAATTTCTTTATACAGCAAAAAAGGTAAAATGATTCTACTCAATTTAGCAGGAAACAAAAAATAAAGTCACTCTCAGTGAAATTTTTTCCTTATCATCTCCTTATTACCCACGAAGCCTCGCTCTGTGAGCTTTGATGCACTTCGATGAGAAAAAGGAAAGAGGGTGAATTTCATGAGGTGTGAAAGAATATCGCATAGCAGAGGCACTTTTCAAAGTACGTTAGCTTCTATGAACAACGCTTATGAAACCAGCTGAGACGCTGAGGCTCATTTTATGGTGGTGTGATGTGAGCGTGAAGGAGAACAAGTAGAAGAGATTTGCTGCAACCTGAATAAAGAAACAAGAACATTTCAGTCAGACTCCCTCGCTATTTCCCACAGAGGGGGGTGTGTTGGTGTGTGGGAGAAACTTTGAACCTGTTCAGACTTGAGGTAAAACAAATGCAGTACAGAGACACATCCACACACATGTTGGTCTTTCTGTAGTAGTGAGGACACTCAGTGACATAATGCATTTCCTAGCCCCTCACCGAAACCCTAAGCCATGTGTGACCATAAAAGCAAGTCTTAAAACAAACAGCCCTTTGAAGGTTCCCTCATGATGCCAAAATGTCCTCACGGCTATGATTCTGTGCTAAAATTTGTCCATACAAACTTAGAAAACATCCCATGTCTCTGGAAACACACACAGGATAGTCCTGATATGTTTTAAATTCGGTTTAGGTGTAAAATGTTGTGGTTTGAAAGAAACAATGTTATGAAAAGCTCTGTGAGGCTGTACTTATACAGAGAGGAGAGCGCTAACGTCAGAGTGCTGATGTTCAGCAGTTACTGTTTACTATAGTCACCGTCTTAGTGGGCAAGTGTCTTAACAGCTGTTAATTAGTGCTACATGTCTTTAGTTTTGCTGGTTAAGTGTTGGACACATTAAAGCTTAGACTCTGGCCTTCTGGGTGAGACTCCCTCTGGTGCCAATTGGAGTTCTTTCATTAAAGTGTTTTATTCCTAATTAATCAAGTCTAACCATTTCATAATACTTTATTGTTTCAAGATCAACTTAGCTTATGCAGCACATCTCATGTTTGCACCAAGGTGCAGGTGTTGAAACGACTGAAACCAATGCAAAATAACTGATAGCTCACTTCTTTCTCTTCTGCTGTTACACAACTGAAACTGAAAGGTGTTTTAATGGAGCACAGATGGGCGGTTTTTGACAGCTGTCATTCCAGGAGCAAACATCTGATACTGATACCTGTACCAAAATATGTGGACTTGTTGCCTTGCCTTGTGACATAAATAAATTAGCAAAATGAAGTGTGTTTATATTCACTCAAGTAACCAGGTTACAACAGCTTACTTGAGTAAGCTGATTTGTAAATGTGACTCATGTAAACGGGAAACCTGGTTACTGTAATCGCGGTAGGGAATTAGAGAAACCTGATTTTCCCAGGTAGATTTCTTCCAGAGACCTCTGACTCAATTACTCTGCCATGTTTACACGTAACCAAGTGTAGTGCAGCGGCGTTAAAGACAATGTTCAGTGCATGCAGATTGTTCGGGATGAGATTACACCCAAGTAAGGAATTAAAACAAGTTGCTACAAAACATGATGCACAGAAAGAGAAAGTTGCGTAAAGAATCTTAGAATTTAGTTATGGCACCAAACAAAGAGCTACAGTTAAATTACACACACTCACTTTTATTTCCCTGTCCCAGCTTGTTCCTTTGCTGTAATCACCCCTGATACTCAGCACTGGCTTCTAGATGACAAATAGGATAAATTAGAATCATTTGCTTCTCTGTTTGTAACAGTCAGGGGCCTAATGACTTTGTTCTTTGGCCCTTTAAAACCGCTGATTTATTTTTTTATTTTTATAGTATTTTGTCCTTTTACTCAGCCTCTACAATGGAACTGCTGTTCATACAAAGGGCTGCAGCGCACGCACACACACACACACACTCAGTGTGCTCTGTGGTTAAGGCATTGAAATGCTTAATGCATTTTCAATGAAACTGCTCAGATTCTATATGTGCACATACTGGAGGACACCCACTGCACTAGGTGGAATGAAAAGAAATAACATAGAGAGACAAGGCTGACAGAATAGCAGAGGATAAATTGGTATAACTCTCAGTTGTTGTTTTTTTCTTTCCTGGTGGTCATGCATGTTATTCATTCTGGCCATCATAATAACATCTGCTGAACTCAATACCAAAGGCATCCTACAACCACTGGCCTTAATCTGTTTTAGGGAACAAGAGAGGCAATACACAGAAATATGATTGAAAATATTCAATCAGATTTCTAATTCCTCATGTTATTAAGCCTACCTCACTCTCAGATTCAAGTTAGATTTTCACTTGAGTCAAGCCCATATTGGCACATTATCATCTCACAATATATTTAATACTAAACTTTTATATACCACTTCACACAGAACCCTTATAGAATAATCTTTCTAATATTGATCATTGGCCTTGCTTAGGTATTTCAAGCTTTAATCACTCATTCGTGTTATGCTATTGCACATGCAAAACACATTTACAGTATGTGTTCTAATAGATAAATTCCATATTTTTCTTACAATCATCAAATCCGAAGTACAGAACCAAGTGCAGTTGTTGGTGGACTCATGTTCCTGCTTTGCTTATGCTTCTTACTGCATTTATCACAGACCGCAAATATAATACTAATTTGTTTCACATAAATGGATGTCACCAAACAATAAACAGGCTATTGACAAGTGCAGTAAAACACAGAGTTGCATAAAAAAATGTAAATCAGATATTAAAATGTTTACCTTTAATTATAGGGCTGATTTTAATACAGTTTGAAACCCCTAGAAACTACAGTTTAATATCTAATCGCTCACCTCTTATCAGAATCAGACAAAGTAGCTTTCATGACCTTTCATTTTCAACGGTTTGCACCCTTTGAGTTATCAGAGGTATCAATGTGATTGAAGTTTCGTGGTTTTGACCTTAAAGAGCTCCTCAAGCTGTGGCACAGTGATAAACTGTTTCTTTTCTCCATGGATTTTGTGAAGTGTTTCTC
>JAUBNQ010000015.1:1251463-1269238 GCA_032353495.1 Ctenopoma kingsleyae | reverse complement strand
TCAGGCCCAATTCACACGTCCACCAGGTCGGCCACACTTAACGACCCACTTAATGGGGGCAGGAGGAGCTGCCAGGGACGTGACTGTTACATCTACCCACACCCCTCCCCTGCCTTTGTACTCCACTAACAAAACAGTGGATTTTAAACAATGTAGAACTTTATACTGTAGAATCATAAATGTAGAAGTTTTGTCCAGATTTGTTAAAATTCTTACTAGAATGAACAACACATTACTCAGGATTGCTGCACCTTTGACCAAGTATACCTGACTGTGGAAAAAAAATGGGGCAATGCCGGACAGGGTTGGGTTGGGTCAGATGTCAGTCCCATACCATATGTGGAGTTTGCTGCGGTTGGTCACGTTTTTTTATTTCTTGAAACCGTATTGATTCCAAACTCGACACCGCCCCATTCTGTCTTCTGCAGCCAGTTACTTCACCCTTTGACTGCTGTGGTCTTTCCAGGCTGTCATAGCAGACTTCCATCACCTGAGGGCGCTGCAGGACAGAACAGGCCAGGAGAAGCAATATTAAATAAGTGTGTGTAATGTCTCATTTTATACTAAGATATAATGCGTATTGTTGGTGTTATTAGTTTTTATTGTTGTTGAGTCATTATATGTTTCTATTATGATGTAACCTGGGCTCCAGGACGTGTAGTTACTATCTTGGATAACAGGGACCCAAATAAATAAATAACCAACAAACATTACTTTAACTTTTCATATGAAATGCGTTACTGTCAACGAAAAGTTTTGGTACACACAGTACTACTCAACTTAAGTACTATAAGTATTTGCTGTAAAATGTACTGCACAAAAGTCCAAAAAGAAAAGGTTTTTCCAGGTTTTTCTGACAAACTTTAAAATAATGAAAATAGTTTTAAAGAAAAATGAAGAAAGAAGGACAAACGTCTGAGTTACTATGGTTACACCTGCAAAAAGTAACTAGTAACTAAAGCTGTCAAATAAATGTAATGGAGTAAAATGATAATATTTCCGTCTGAATTGAAGTAGAAAAGTAACATAAAATGCAAATCCTTCAGTAACTGTACTTAGATGTAGATGTAGACGTAGACGTAGATGTACTTAGTTACTTTCCAGCAGCCAGTGATTATTGGCTATTGACTGATTATTGACTCCAGATTTAAAGCTACACCGAGCAATATTTTTAAACCAAGAAGCGATTAAAAGTAGACATAAAACCAAACATTAAATCACTGCTGGAATATTATGGTGATTTTTTTGTTGTTGTTTGTTTGTTTGTTTGCAGTCGGGGTCATGCGCGCGCTCCGTGGCAGGTGCCAGAACCGGATGTGGCGAATGTGGTCAGGGGTGGGTTGTGTCTCCCCCGGCCGGGGACCGTGTGTGTCCGGCAGGGTATATAAAGCTGTGAGCTGACGCCGGTGTGGCCTCGCTGTGTTCCGGATTGTCCGGTTTCTGTCTCCTCACGAGACACAACGCGCACGAGCCACAGACACGAGGTGGGTCAGCTGTGTTTTGTTTTTTTTTCTGTCGTGGTGTGTTGAATGGAGCTGTGACGTATGTGGAGATTAAAAGTTAAAATCAGTGAGAGTCCGGATAATCCGGACCTGATGCAGCGTCATTCTCCTCGTGTTCAAGCTTTAATTGCTCACATCTTCCTTAATTGCTTAACTTCCCTTTCTGCTGACGTCACTCCCCGCACAGCTCGTGCGAAAGGACGCAGCGCACGCGTGTGCATGTATGAAATCCGGAGCAGCACGTCCAGAAACCGGCTTTGATGCTGTAAGTGCTCTGTGTGCTCCGAGCGACAGTTCGCTGCTGCTGCTTTCATGATTCATCCAGAGACAGCGCGCTGCTGAGCGGCGGATGTAAATGCAGTGTCACGGGGTTGGCAGCTGCCCAAACTCGGCAGCTCCATCTCTGTTCAAACGCTGATCCTCGGCAGCATCTTCTCTGTGTTGCAGCTGCACACAGCTAAACATGACCCCCTTCTCTTCCAGTGTGGAGCTCAACAACATGGTGCAGCTTTCTCCTTCACCCACCCTGGACGTCACCACCCCACCTGAGTGCTCTGAGGGCCCAGTTATGGCTGGGAGCCCGAAAGTGGGCTCGCCCCGCAGGCTGAGCGCCCTGCACCTTGACCTGGAGGTCTCCACCGCCTATCTCGGTTATGAAACCTACATAGAAGACGGCCTCATCTGCCTCAAACATAAAGTCCGCAACTTGAAGAAGAAGAAGGTGGGATGTTGAGAGGGGGGTGAACCGCGGTGCTAAAAGCTGGATGAAGGTCTGATTTGTGTGTCTTTGTCCACAGCTGAAACTGGAAGACTACAAGAAGAGGCTGGAGCAGGGTGAATCATTAAACAAGGATCAAATGGTGAGACCTGGCAACATGTGATGTCACTAATGTGAATGTCAGTGTTTGGGGAACTTGTGCATTTGTCTCTGTCTTCCAGGCAGCTGTGGAAATGTACGATGAGGTGCTGCATAACCTGGAATTTGCAAAAGAACTTCATGAAACCCTGGACGGCCTTACTCAGAATGTGAGTGTTTAGTGGTCTCAGTTCCTGTTGGATATGTGTGGTTTTTTATTTTATTTTTTAGTCATACACTTGGTTAACACTTTTGTTTGCATGTCCTGATAGATTTGCCCTGGTTGCTTTAATGCAGAAATATCCTAATCGGACCTTCAGCTTCCGTCCATCATATTTCCATTTCCCCACATGAATCTACACTCTGACACCTATTTACAAAGTGAAACTATAGTTGGTTTCACACTGTTAATTCAGTAGTGTGTAGAAACCCCTTTGGCAGCAGTTACAGCTGCTGAGTCAGTCTCTAGAAGCTTCTCACATGTGGATTAGGCAGTTTATCCCAGCCTTCCTGACCAGTCCTCTCCGGAAGAAGACTCTTCGCATTGGATGGGAAGTGTCTGAACTATGATCTTCAGGTCTCTCTAACAGGGTTCAAGTCTAGAATTTACCTGGGCTATTCAAGTCGGTTACTGGTCAAAACATTCCAGCTTTGTCTCTGCTGTTTGCTTTGTGTCGTTGCCGTACTGAAAGCTCAACCATCACACCAGTCTCTGTCCCTGCTCCTGAGAAGCCTTACAAAAACACAAAGATGCTGCCACCACCCTGCTGTACCGTATGGCTGGTAGTAGCCTGATGATGAGCAGTGCCTGGTGTGTGTCAGTACTTGAAGTTCTCCTCAGTTTAATTTAGTCTCATTTGTTCTCATGCTCTCAGTCTAAACATGATACAGTTGACACTGTACTTTGAAATTGAAACTCTTCCAAACTCTAACAGTTCAATATCCTGTTTCCAAACTGGTCTTAAATCATCTACTGCAGTTGCTGAGAGCCCAGAAGAAGGCAGCAAAGAAGGAGCAAATGGCGAAGGTGGAGGTGGAGAGGAGGCGTCTGAGTACAGTGCTCCAGGTGCAGCACCTGCTCCACAGCCTACAGCAGGACCATGTTAAGAAAGACCTGCTCACTGGGCACAACCAGGCGCCCCACATCCCAGCCCAGCAGCTGCACAGTCTGAGTCAGCTCGCCACCCTGCTGGGAGTCAATAGGGATAACAGACTGAGGCAAGTGTCATCAGCAGCACGTAGTTTTCAGTCAAAACTCTACAGTAACGTGTTTTGTTTTTCCTAGTCCATTTGTGTCCTTAGGTTAGAAAGGCTGAGACACTCTTCTGTTCATTAGTTGTATTTATACTTAATGCTGTGCTTCACAATACAGCAGTAGAATGAGGACGCTTGCACTGTGTGGTCAGGTCAGTATTTGACGTACCTGCTGGACTAAATGGTGCCACTTCAGCTGCATCGACATCTCATGAGGGTAATTTTATTATAACAAAGGCAGTTTGTGAAATTCAACCAGCATGAGTGGTTTGGGGGGGAGGGGGGTTCTTCCAACAGTGAAAATTAGCTGTGCTGTGCTTGAAGTTGAACGTATTTTGAACTTTTGGTGGTACAAGATGATTTTCAAGTCAAACTGCAAACGCGTTATATTCTGTCTTTAAGACTAAAAAGGCTTGTTTGAGCTATTGTCCCTGCTTCCCTCCTGTTCCCCCCTCTGTTCTGATTGGCCAGCTTCTGGAAGTCTTCCTGTGGGCTGAGCCATGCCCAGTTGGTACAGCACATAACACATTCACCTCTAACTGTATGGGCACCCAAAAACACAAAAATATATATGTAACATTGGCACATGAAGTGTGTAATGACTTTTTTTTTTTTTTTTTTTAAATGGGATGGCAGAAATTTATATTGAAAACATAACAGTAATGTAACTTATTTTGCAGGTTTTACGCATTATATAAAGATTGCAAATCCTTAATAAAATGAACATGAATTGCTATTTGTAGTTATGTGGTTTGAAAAAAATGCACTGCCTTGGGTTTAATTATTTTAGAGCCTCAGCTGCTGAGTGGCACAAGTTTTTAGTTTTGTGCTTATTGCTGACATTTTCTGTCTTCTCTTCACTGTGTTGTAGTTTAGCGGAGCAGATGGAGCAGGCTGCTCTGGTCTACTTGGACCTGCTAGAGGGGAGAGACAAGCCAGTGGCTGGAGCCACATGTAAGTGTATATAAAACATATGTATAGAGATGTTTGGAAATTGTATAAACCTGTCTTTGTAGATTTGGACTTCAAGATTTAGACTTTGAAGAACTTTCTGATGTCTTTTCAGTTAAATTGTTGAAAGAGGAGCTCACCCGGCTGTTAAATTGTAAGTACTTCCGGTGTCTTCCACCTCCACCCAACAAGACTCCAGAGGTGTTACAAAGCTCCACCAGCCACAGCAGTAAGAAAACCAACCTTGCATTTACTATTAGCACTGTTGTGTGGGTGGAAATAAACATTGCTAATCTTAAATTGACTTAAGCTACCAGTGACATTCCTGTACACCCTGGCCTGGTCTAAATGTTGAATTCCATATTTGTATTTCTTTTCTATCCCCATCAGCCACATTAAAGTCAAAACCAGGTGATGTTTCTGAGGAGGTAAGACAAAGTAAATCTTATTTTTGTTTGAAGTTGTTTACGTGACTGTAAGCATGCCCTAGGATCCACTGATGCTCTGTTGGTGATATGGCAGTCTTTCAACAGACTGTACCTGTCTGACATGGAGACTCCTTCCACTCAGAACTGGAAGGAGGACTTTGAGGTGGACTTTGAGGTGAAGAGGGAGCAGGAGCCTCCTGATTGCTGGGATATGGAGTCCCCAGATGGCCCCGCCTCACCCCAGACTGCAGTCCACAAACCGTGGAGAGGAGCTGCCACTTTAATCCCCAAAGTCCCAGTCACCACCAAGAAACGGTCTGACTGCAAACAGGTGAGGATATCATCAAATGCTGTGGGAACTGGTTGGTTGCATCAGAGTTGTCCATGAAATACACTAGATCATATCCAAAATTTCAGCCTCCACAGTGAATTAAATATTCAGAACATTCTGACCCACAGTTTGGTTCATACCCCACTGATGACTTACACTTTGTGCTGTCCCTGAATGCCTCACAACATAGATGACCTACACTCTGTTATGTCCCTGCCTGAATACAGTACACCAAAGGAGCAGCTACATGAAACCTACATGGCCCTATGTGGAAAAAGTAATTGCCCCCTAAACCTAACTGTTTGGGCCACCCTTGACGGCAACAACTGCAATCAAGCATTTGCAATAACAGCCAATGAGTCTTTCACATCGCTGTGGAGAAATTTTGGTCCACTCTAATTTGCAAAATTATTTTAATTCAGCTACATTGGAGGGTTTCTGTGCATGAACCACCTTTTTAAGGTCATGCCACAGCATCTCAATTAGATTCAAGTCTGACTTTGACTAGGCCACTCCAAAACCTTCACCTGCCCGGTCAACAGATTTTTTTTGGTGGTGCACGCGTGCGCACAAGTAAAGATAGCAGATTTCTGTCAAATCACAATCTGGTTCCAAATCCTTTCAAATATCTTATGACTGGTCGAAGAATATGGTGTAATACTGATGACTCATAAAAAAGTAACAGAAGTGCTTACTATAGTGTTGTAATTCCCCAGAGTGAACTCTGGAGGGGAAAGAAAAGAATTTGTTAGATGACTGTTAAGCTATGG
The DNA here is from genome assembly GCA_032353495.1 of Ctenopoma kingsleyae. NCBI lineage: Eukaryota > Metazoa > Chordata > Actinopteri > Anabantiformes > Anabantidae > Ctenopoma > Ctenopoma kingsleyae. Next base: position 1,263,146 of record JAUBNQ010000015.1, on the reverse strand, counting down.
CGTCCACGCTGTAGTAAAATGCATCATGTTCTCCCCAGAGAAAAGAGAGGAAGATCAAAGGCGAGCAAAATGCCAAGTGGGTGAGTACCAAACAGTTTTACAATGTGCTGACGTCTCTACTGTAAGCAGTTGGTAAACTGTCCTATTGTGATTCCTTACAGGCAGTTCATATGGACATGCCTGTGGAGGTTTTCAGCTCTCCATCTGACTTACCCCAAGACCCCATCCTAAGGAAGCAGCACCTGGAGGACCTCATGAAAAAGATCCACGGCTCCTTCAGTTTTATGCAGGTGGACTTTGGCTGTTTGCAAACTCTTGATGTTTTCTTCTTTACCGTCCAGTAATGACTACTTAAAATGACCCTGTCATCTTTAGGAGTCTTTCCTGGATGGTGAGAGCTCCCCCAATAATGGCCACCCTAGATTGAAGAGACGACCATCTGGATCGCCCTCTCCTCTGGGTAACTTGAAAGTCAAAGCAGTGTAATCTTTCAGCAGTCCAAACTGAAGATCCACTTACTAGCTTTAAATCGTATCTCATGGTCTTCATCGGTAAATGTTCTCGTATTGAACATAGAAATGGATTTGAAATGGTGATCAGAAGCTTCCTTGAGCAAGTAGTAAATGAACATTGCTGCTTAAAGCTACTATGTGCAACCTAGTCTCACCCTAGCATGAGACTCGATCAACCCATTTTGCCCAGCCCTCCGTCTCTTCTTTGATTATTCATCAGAGTATATACAAGTTACCTTCTATCTTTTGTCCCGATCACATGTAATGTTTCCCAGCTTGCTAGTTGTGAACATGTTTGTCTTCAGGTATTGTCATTATCAAATTATAATAAATAACAGGCTGCAAAACTTGCTAATCAAGCAGAAATCATCTCCACACTACTGCCAGAACTGTTCTGTGGGTCTGAGTTCATGGGATGCATTGACAGGAAGTCCACAATAAGAATTTTCACTTGCAGATTTAAGTTTTCTTTCAAGCACTCTGGGATATCACTTGGATCTTTGGAACTGTAGGCCATTGCTCTTTATATGTTTAACAAAAACATAACTCATATTTTCATAGGTCATATTTTGATGTGTAATTTTCTGATTAACTTTCCCCCCCAAATCTAACCAGCTCAGAGAGACTTGAGAAGCCCAGCTGAGGGCCTGCCCACCGTAATGCATGTAAGCTGTTATTTAGTTTTTCTGTCTAAGTTAATCAGGACTTAATGGAAATCACTTGAACTTGTCAACACTTCATCCTCATCCCCCACTCAGTCCACCCCACTGCCTAGCAGGCTTATGGAGCGCAGAGTCAGTCTGACAAGTGGGGACCAGTGCCTGGAGATGTGTGACTTGGAGCTTTCCTCAAAAGACCTACCTCATGTAAGAAGCAGCATGTTTGCTATGACATGTAATGTGTGTGTGGTTTTTTTTTTTTTTTTTTTTTTAAACCCCACAACTCTAAGTGGCTCTTCAAGTTTTCTCGTCTCGGCAGGAGCCCAGTCAGTCGGCTGAAAGAAAGGGATTTTCCTCACCGTCACTGTACCGCAGGGAGTCAACCATCTCCATCAGTCTGGAGGAGGAGAGGCATCCTCATGTAATGGATCCTGTTCGGAAGTCAGACGATTATCATCATCTGCTGTGAAGTCTGGTAGATTTTCTATTAACAATACCTTTCTAACCTTTTTGTGTTCCAGACGCCAGTAACTGAGTCAGGGAAGCAGTCTCCATGTAATGGGGTGGCATCTTGCATCTCCACCCCCCCTCAGGGACAGACTTTCTCTACACCCCCCACAAGAAGAACACTGACCTCTTCACAATTTCAGAGCATCCAGTCAGTAAGTCTTATTTTTGCATTATTCTGCTATGGAATTTCTCCTATTAAGCCCCTATAGTTTGATAGTAAGTTGTTTTCATCAACCTGCATTTATTTTTGTCATATGACATGATTGTACAATAATGGTGTTCCTACCAACGCAGCTATAATTTGTAATGATATTTCAGGATAATCTAACCCTGTGTACAAATTGTGCTCTCTTAGGGTATTATTATTATTATTATTATTATTATTATTATTATTATTATTATTATTAGAGTGAGTCAGTGAACCAGTTTGTAAACTACCCTTGGTTCTGTGTTCTTTTGCACGGAGCCCTGGACAGGACATGGGAGGGGGGGGGGAAATTACGGGTGGGGGTGGGGATTTAACTTTTGCGCAATAGTTTTGCAATCTCAAATGCAAGTTTTGCGAGATCTTGCAAAACTATTGTGCAAAGGTTTTTGTAGTAGTCTTGTCTGCTCATGGATGTAGGGGAGTAACAAGAAGCTAAGAATTTGAGCCCGATTGAAGTTCTTTCTCTCAAATGGGGTCTTGCACATTTTCTGGAAGCTGCTTTGATCATTCCCTCTTACTGTAGGTGTTCAAGGTGAGTTCCTCTTTACCCCAGAATGGGGAAATGAACTACAAGCCAGAATCCCCAGTTTTCTCTGAGCCCAGGTACAGCACTGCGAGTACCCAAACACCGCCTGAGTTTGCTCCCTCAGAAGATGAACAGCCAGGTATTTGCCCAATTTTCCTCTCCCTTTCTCTCAATCCTCAGACTGAATGATCAGCAGTTGTCTGAGACTTCTGTGCCACATTATCTTTCTAGTGTACCAGTCAGATTGCACTGGGGGTAATGGTGGGCAGATCTTCCTGTCCCCTGACCAGTCAGGTGGAAGCGTGGGTCGTCCAGGTCAGCCGTACTACACCAGAGGATCTGTGAGAGGTATGGCACGTGGCGGCAAGGGACCGGCACAAACCTTTCGCTCTTCTGGTTGGCATCGAGGTATCTATCCTCACCTTTTCTTTTCTCCTTTTGGGTTTTTCACCACTCCTGCATTTCTCTCCAATTTTGTGCTAGGTATCTGCTCAAGATAAAATTAATATTGTGTAGTCTGTTAAGTGCTGCAAAGAGACTTAATCCTGTTGAGTTACTTCTGAACCTTAACACAGATTTCTGTTCTTCAGGAGGATCCTACATCCCCCAGACTCATCTCAGGGACTCAGGTCCTCTCCTCTATACTTCTAGAGTGAGTAAATCCTCATGTAATGTAGTGGCCTTGTTGGCTCAGACTACTGATTAGTGTATGTAAAGTTGAATTTCTTTAAACTAGGTTTGGAAAACTAGTAGGTGACCCCTGTTTAGAGTTTAAGTCTTGGCTTTGAGTGGGCCACTCAAGAACAGACTTGACCAAAGTCAGTCCAGTGTTGTCTTGGCTGTTTGCTTCAGGTTATTGTCACACTGAAAGGCCAATCATCACCCCAGTGTGAGGTCAGGTGCAGTGTAGAGAAATTTTCTTCAAAGAATTGTGTAGTTGGCTGCATTTACCTGTCCTTAATTCTTAGCAGTCTCCCTGTCCGTTCTGCAGAGAATTATAGTCTGTTACATGTTGGCTGAAGTTTGGTGCCACAAAACAACTTAATCCTGTAACTGAGGCCTGTTGGAATACTTGGCATAATAGTTTTTTAATCCCCCTGAGCAAAGTCTCCACTTGACATGTGGCCAGAATCTAGGAATCAAACCATCAACCCAAGGGTTCAGACTTGCAGCCACTCACACCAAAGCTAAAGCAACTTTGATATTTGTGGGGGGTTTTTTTGTTTTGTTTTTTTCAAGCAAGGTTAACTGTGGTGCTGAAACTTTCTGAAGGAGAAAGTCTTGTGGTCATCAGCTAAACACACATTATCAAAATGTAACATTGATGAAAAGCCCATACATTGCCCACATGGGTATCCAAGAAAGCTTCCAAGAGGGTTATCGCTAAAAAGACACCTTAGTGGCCAAACATCAGCTTATGGAAAAAGATCTACAATGTGTAACTATCAAAATACTCCTATCAGAAAAAGCAATATGAAAAGTATAGAAATAATCCCCCAGAATGGTCCTTAAAATCATAAGTTGTCGTCAGAATGCTCAAAGGTCATGCAGCAAACAAGTAACCAAAAGCCAAGAAATCAGTACACATATAGGGTGTCTAGTGCTGTCTTGATTTTGTTTTTTGTCTGTGTGTTTTTTACATTTTTCTGGTATTTTCTCAGGAGTCTGGATACCAACATAGCTACAGGCGTGGAGGCGGGAGGCATAGCTCCAGTGGTAAGAATGCAAGCTGTAACTCCAAGGTTGTGGACAATTTGTCCCTCAGGGAAGATCTTTTACACAAAGACCTGCTTAAGGTGTGATGGTTGCTGGGAGGGATGGGTATTGTCTTACTAAAAGTTTTGAGTATATGTATCAGAGTTTCAGTACCCAGCCATGGTAGCTGGCAGAGAAAATATTTTCTCAACTTTTTGTGCCAACTCTGCAGTGGCCTGGAGTGACTCTTCCCAGGTGAGCAGCCCAGACCGGGAGGGAGCCTTCACAATTGTGGACTCAGGCCATGGGGATTCGCTGTCAGTCTCCACTGTGGAGGTCCCACTAACTCCCCACAGTCACCACCACCACGCCACCCTGCTTCCCATGCAGCTCTACCCACTGTCCCAACCACTGCGAGTGGCCTTCACTGCCTCTCGCACTGCCAACTTCGCGCCAGGTAACCTGGATCAGCCGATTGTGTTTGACCAGCTGCACAGCAACCTGGGAGAGATGTACGACACACACATTGGCCGCTTCACCTGCCCGGTCAACGGAACTTACGTCTTCATCTTCCATATCCTAAAGCTCGCCATCAACGTGCCACTCTACATCAACCTCATGCGCAATGAAGATGTCATGGTTTCGGCATACGCCAATGACGGAGCCCCAGATCACGAAACGGCCAGCAACCACGCCATCCTGCCTCTCTTCCAAGGAGACCAGGTTTGGCTCCGGTTGCATCGTGGTGCCATTTATGGTAGCACGTGGAAGTATAGCACCTTCTCTGGCTTCCTGCTGTACCAGGACTGAGCTGCTGTCAGCTAACAGCCCCCTTCTCCCATTGTCTGAACTGTTGAATCACCAATGAGTTCTAAGCAAACTGACATTTCAGTATTGTGGTCAGACTGCATGCCAGTGCCCTTTTTACCATGAAGCACGCTCATACCATGAGGTGCATCAGTGGCCAAATGGTATGTGTATTTACAGCCATTATCTACATAGGCATTGTGACTACTTGATATCTACCAAATGAATCTGATTTCTGCCATGAATGTGTAGTTGAGATGGCAGAATTCTGTGTGACATGACTAATACAACTGGGCTTTGATGTCATCTTGCTGTAAAGCATAGAGTACCAGCTGTTCAGTCCAAAGGTCACTGATCTCAGTGAGAACTCTAATGCAATGAACTTGTGCCTTTTTGTTTTCTGAATGGCTCTGGATGACTGATCACATGTTAAACGGCTAATTGGCTAAATGACTTACTGAAAAGTGAATACCATCAGCACTTTGCTTGCTTCTATGCATTCAGTCCCACGTTGCGTGTGTGGACACAAAGCTAAAGAATGGAAAGACTGTGGTGTGGGTGGTGGGTACAGTGACAAACACTTGAGCCCAAATTGTTGCACTAACAGACTACTGTGGAGAGATGGAAGTGGTCCCTTGACGTGCCTAATGTTGAATAAAAGATGAGCAGTGAAGTAGGTGCTTCATCTTCATTTGTCATGCTTTTTTTTTTTTTTTTTAAAACAGATCTGCAACACAACATTTATTTAGCTAAAACTCTGAAGGTACTGAGCTGTAGGGTTTAGAGGTGTTTCTATGTGATGGGGTTATACAGTAAAACGCAGTATTGTGAAGTCTGGTTTCAGAACTGCATAAAAAGGCAGTTCCCTCATGTGATGAGGGGAGTGCTTAGTCTAGTTTTGGGCCTTTGAGCTAAATGCTAATATCTGGGGACTAACGAGCTCCCTATGGCCAGGTTAAAGGGCAGGTTTACAACTTATCCAGTCTGACTTAAAACTATAGTCAGGTGTCCATATGAACAAACTGAAATGGGTCTTATTTGCTCCAACCATTCCTGTTCATACTGGCCATGAGGTGGTGGTTTCTAAAGCCTTTAAGTGGAAGTGATGCATTGGTCAACCTCCAAAACCTGGTCCTGTAATTACACACACTCAAGCCGTTTAGTCACAGATTCAGGTGTGTTAAGCCAGTGGACCCTAATGTAGCGTTGATCTTTGATACTGCAGACATGAGTTTCAGGTACAAAGGTTTGACCAGCTCACTTTTTTTTTCTTACTCCACACCCCCAGTTCTTTTTACTTTTCCATTTTGTTGATGCTCAACTGATGCTGACTCAAGTGATATCACCTGGGGATGTTTATTAGACACTTTTAGCTTTAGACCATTTTTTTTCCACATAGGCACATTTTAATGCCACAAAATTTGGCGTTTATCGTTATGTACATCGCTGTTCAACATGCAGGCATAGGCTAATTTGCATTAATGACAAAATGCTAACATTCTGAGAAATTTGTAGTGAAGTACTGGACAAATGTCAACACCCACTTAATAACGGTTCTAGAATTCCTTGAGTGTACAAAATGTTAGTGGAATCTGTCCAGTTTTCTACACTGGTGTTATTAGAGGAAAGGTCAGGGATTACCAAAGTCAGTAGGATTTATCCTCAGAGTACCATGAATGTCTGTACAATACTATAGTTTCTATACAGATGGATGGCATGATGGCAAAAATGTTTTGATTAGGTCATGAAACCCCTGCATGTCAGCAGATGGAACATTGACAAATTTGTGTCACTGGTGTTCTGTTATTCCTGAATTTGGAATTTTCCCAGGGCACACTAGAACTCTAACTAGTAATGTCTATGGGTAACTAGCAAAAAAACGTGAAATCCAAGTGGATCTTAAATGTAATGCATAATTGTACTGGGGTTTGTTTGAATCTAGTGTCACAATCAAGTTCTAGTTTTTGATGGTCACTCACTTCTCTGAGTTGTAGATCAACCCTGGCAGTTGGTTGGTTGTACCTCGCCTGAGCTTACTTTCTTTTTAGTTTATTGCCGAGTATCCTGCCTGTATGCCTTACTTAAGCCTCAGCCACAGTTTACTCAATGCCACATTGTGTCTTCGCACTGTGTTGAGTTCTCAAGCCATCTGATTGTCCCTGAACCCGACTGCCACCAACAACTGCATTTTCATTGCTTTGCTGTCTGTCAACACATTAAAAATAAATTTAAAATACAATCTACCTGCAAAACACTCATTCCTCTGAAGATTAGCAGCTAAATCACTGAAAAAGCACATTGTACTGACCTTGTGTCTGTCTCCCTAGGAGGGCTGTCTGTCTTACCTGTTCCCACCACTCAGGGTTTGCCATCTGCCCTCTGGTGTGTCTCTTAGTCTCACCTGACTCCCTACTAATTACATCTTTTACAGTAAAATATCATCAAAGTTATACTTGGTGTCCTTACATTTGGGTTACAACATACTTGAATAAGACTACACTAACTGCTTGGGAAACAGTTGTCCTAATCACTGGTGTCAGCATGAGGCCAATGAACATAGTTGAAATGGGGACGGTCACTTTGTGGCATAAATGACCCACAAGATTAAACCTCTTTAAGACACCAGGGACCACCAGAAGCACCCAGCTATTCTGTCTAAACATTATCCAGTCTGGTTTACACCTGGTATTTAGATGTCACATGGGTGATGGATCACAAATTCACACTGCTAAATACAAATGTCAAGAGCCACAGAAACTGTGGTCCTAACTGTGCAAAGTGTTGTGGTTTTGGTGAGAGATGCTCAATACTAAAAACAAAGAAAAAAAGCTTTGAGACAAGGATATAGCCAGAAAAATGGGAGAAAACACGTCTTGATATTGTTATAGTGACATTAATTTGGCTTTTTAATTAGTGTCATTCTGCAATAAAAGAAAAAAGGACATGAAATATATTTTTTTAAATAAAAACTTCAGGAATAAAATAACAAGTTGCCTGAAATAAACCATAAACCGTTTTTCCCCATCGTCGCCTCAGAGCCTGCAGTACCGCGCCAGCACTCGAGATGACACTAAAGTGTCCAACGTAGCACCGTGGATGACCGTAGCGAGGAAGAGCAGGAAAACCGTAAACTGTCTGTTTGCTTTGCTTTACGTCCACCGACAGCTGGTTACCGGTAAAACGGGGCAGGCTTCTGCAAAGCTAGCCAAAGTCTGACAGAGTGAGCAGTGAGTCTGCCTTTAAGATAAACTCACCGGAGCCCGTCGAGGCATGTATACGAGGAGTCTGCTGACGAGTCTTTTATTTTGAAAGCAGTGAGCGGAAGTTTTGTTCGTGAGACGGATGTTTGTCGCTGATCGGGCCACAACGCAGAGATCATAACGCTTGGTTGAATTTAGAGCAGGAGCGTTAGCTAGCGCTACATGTATGTGATCGTAAAACCACAGAAAGAACCGCGGAACTGATCACATATGGATCCCAACCGGATAATCCAGGCTCTGAAGGGGACAATCGACCCTAATCTGAGGATAGCGGCGGAGAATGAACTCAATCAGGTGGGTGAGCTAAAGTAGTTGATTGGTTTTTGTTTTGGTTGTTTGTTTTTTTCGGTGAGGGGAGCGAGGGGTGGAGGGGCATCCTGGACGAGAAATGACACCGGTGTTTGTGGACGAGGGCAGGGCGTGTGTTGCTGATCGTGCTCGTGGAATCTTCATCCCTGATTTTGTCATTTATATCGGGCCTGTGTTCAGCAGTTTGACCAAAGTGTTCCCCACACTGAGTCAGGCAGCGGAGAACAATGGGAGTCTCATCAGCAGCATCACCATCACGACCCATCAGCGCCAGTGGTACCCCATCTTCCTCATGTCAACGCTGGAGTTCATAACTGTTGCGGATGTCATATTATGCTGCCCTGAAATGCTAAAAGCACAAAGTACAACAAAAATATCAAACAAAAAATGACATTCATAAAAATGTCTTTCATTGCAGCATCAACCTGTGTAACCTGAAAGTGTAATTCAGAAATATCTCATAGAACCCCGAGTTTACATAGCAGTTTGACACCTACATCGTTTTTAACCATTTTTCATTATTACCATGTCATTTAACAGTTCCAAAATATTTGAGTTATTGTATTTTTTTTTAACATATTCTTTATTTTCTTGACATGAAAACAGTCTGATTGGATGGCACTGATTTGAAAGAATCAAATATGTGCCTGTAAATTATCTGTACTTCTGGTCTTAAAGCTCCGAGTACTTCTTCAGTTCTGTTTGTTATGTCTCTTCTTTGAAGTCTGTAATTATTCTAGTCTGTAGACAGCAGGTACTCATTAATAAGACCCATTGTTATTATTAGAGGATGCAGAATAAGTGTTTTAATAGGTGTCTTATATGTTGTAACAATGGATCCACTGAACACATTTTTATCTTATACACACACTAAAATATATAATATTTAGATTTTAATTTTATCAGGTCATGCATACATACATGGAAAATGCAGCTGCCGGTCTGGCTTCATTCAATAAAACGATTGTTACACTGTTCTTTTCTGGTTGTATCTCACCATGTGTGCTCTGTGTGTTTCAGTCCTACAAGATCATCAACTTTGCTCCAACCTTGCTTCAGATCATTGTGTCTGAGCAGGTGGAATTTCCTGTTCGCCAAGCAGGTAAGATGCTAAAGAGTCCAGAAAACCGTACTCCTGTTGTCATCTCATCACTGAAGGTGTTTTTGACTGTTGTTATTATTATCATTATGTATTATACTTTAATTGCTTAGCCAGTTGAATTTAGAATTACATTAATGGCTAATTTGTTATTTGGCTGATGCTTTTTATTAAGTGACAAGTGAGGTGCAAAGCAAGCAACATGTCTAAGTCAGGGAGAAAACATCTGAAGCCATGTGGCATGAGAAGTTAAAATTTTTGTTTCAAGTGTAACATATAGAGTACACATAGACATATAGAGTCAAATAAGGGAGAATGTTTTTTGTGTGTCTTATGAAGGTGTGGAGAAGAGATTAAGGTTGCTGAGTGAGCAGAGTTAGGTAGCTCATTCCACCATTGTGGGACCACTGATCTGAAAGTTTGCTTGGGATCGCTTGTCTGCCATTGGGATCGCCAGACACAGCTCGTGGGCAGGGTGCTGTGGGTGAGAAGGATTGCAGATCTGGATTAGGGTGCTCAGGTAGGAAGAGGTGACTACTCTGAGGGTCAGAGCTGAGTGAATCTGATGTGGGCAGTCCCTGGAAGTCAGTGCAGAGTTATGAACAGTGGTGTGACATGTCCTTTTAAACTGATCAAAAATTAGATGTGCTCCTGCATTTTGGAATTGCACATGCTGGCTGATCATGTCAGTAGGGCATTGCAGTAGTCAAGATGAGAGCTGTACCAGAGATGCTTGCACAAAAGCAGAGAGTTAGGGTCTGGTTTTTCTGATGTGGAGGGAAACATCCATGCCATAGAGATGGAGGGGATGTGCAGATGGAGCAGATCAGCAAAGCTTAGTTAATCCTCAATGATGACCTCCAGAATCCTAGCAGACTTTGTAGGGATAATTGGGACAATTGATACCAAGTTGATGCTGATCTAGAGAGTGGAGATGTCTCTGTCTCACCCATCAGAGATGTCAGCGAGACAGGGAGAAATAAATGTGTGACAGTCAGTAGAGCTAGAAAAATAGGAAGAGTTGGGTGTCATCAGCATAAAAAAAAGAAAAGCTATGTGACTAGGTGATGGTTTCTAGGGAAGTGGTATAAAGTAAATGGAGAGGAGAAGAGGGCAGAGAACAGTGCCCTGTGGCACACCTGTGAATTGACCTGTGAAAGATTCGCCCAGATAGGTAGGACTTGAGCAGTTGAGAGCTGTACCAGAGATGCCCAATTCAGAGAGTCAAAGGCTGTAGACAGATCAAGTAGGATTAATTTAGTTTGGATAAGAAGCATTTCATGTATTTCATGAATCACTGTCATCGTGTAAGGTCATATCATTAAAGGATAATGCTATTGTTTCACATTTTCTTAATATCAACATTTATTAAAGCATTTGTTAGGGACTATTTTCAGCAGCAAATTAATCCATATTTGAGCAAAATTATTATTATTATTATTATTATTATTATTTAATATTTTGCAGCAGGATAGTGTTCATGAGAGTGAGATAAGCTACATTCACTGCCTGTGCAAAAGAAGTCACCACCTGAATTTCACTAAGCAAATAGGTAATGGCATTCCATAGTACAATTACTGCAGTGATTAATGTTTCATCTGACAACACAATATAGTGAACCACCAGGTTTTTCCATCAGAGGATTTTTTTCTTCCCTGATGGCACAGGCATTTTTCAACCAAAACTAGCAAGTTAACTGGTAACAGGTGAGAGGATCTGGTTTGGGTAAAATGGGTACAGTTGGGTGTGATGCAATTTTTAATCTACTGTTGTGGTACATTAATTTCCCCTCTCAAGAGGTCAGTAAATGGATTCTAGGAATTTCTTTTTGCCTATATTTAGAAAATACAATTAATTTGGTCAGTGAAATAACTGAAAATCATTTATTTGAACTTTTGTCAGATAAATAAAGATTCCAGTGAGTTGACAAATGTTTTGTTCTTATCGCACTTTAGAAATAGAGTTTGCACATGCTTACCTGTGCGTGTGTGTGTGTGTGTGTGTGTGTAGCGGCCATCTACCTGAAGAACATGGTGAGTCAGTACTGGCAGGACCGGGAGCCGTCTCTGGGCGAAGTCGTCTTTCCCTTCAACATCCA
>JAUBNQ010000015.1:1188737-1200231 GCA_032353495.1 Ctenopoma kingsleyae | reverse complement strand
ACTCTAGCTTGTACGAGTGAGTGAGGAGATAGAATAGAATAGAATAGAATAAACCTTCATTGTCCCACAAATGAGAAATTTAAATGTTACAGAGCTCTTACAACAAAAGGAATATAGGAGAAGAACAAGCAAGTTAGTTATCTACATATACAAAGTAACCCTATATACATAAGCAACCAAAAATCTTACAAGATATACAGAGATATGGACACAAGTGTGAGGAGGTGTGAATGATCCGGATTAAAAACAGATGTCAATATGTCAATCAAAAAGGTGATAAGTAAAATAACCATGTTAAACTGCGTTGTAAAGTCTGACAGATGCTGGTAAGAATGACCTGCGATAGCGTTCTTTCCTACACTGTGGGTGTAAAAGTCTACTGCTGAATGAGCTGCTCAGTGCTCGTACAGTCTCATGTAGGGGGAGGGAGGTGTTGTCCATGATGGATGTCAGCTTGGATAACATCCTCTCCTCCCCAACCTATTCGATGGACTGCAACGGACAGTCCAGGATAGAACTCACCCTCTTGGCCAGTTTGTTTAGTTTCCCCCTATCCCTCTCTGTGATTCCACTACACCAGCAGACCACAGCATAAAAGATATCAGATGCTACCACAGTGTCATAGAAGGTCCTTAAAAGAGCCCTGTTCACCCCAAAGGATCTCAGCCACCTTAGCATGTGAAGACGACTTAGACTTTTTTGTAAAGTGCATTTGTATTCATGGAACAGTCCAGTTTGTTGTTGAGGTGAACACCCAGGTATTTGTACTCCTCCACCATTTCAATGTACAGACCCTGGATGTTCACTGGTGTAATAGGGGGTGACTTCTTGCTGAACTCAATCACCAGCTCCTTCGTCTTTCTGGCATTGATATGAAGATGGTTCTGTTCACACCAACTGACATAGTCACTGATGACCCTCCTGTATTCCAGTTCGTTGTCCTCTGACACCCGATCAACAATGGCGGTGTCATCCGAGAACTTCTGGAGATGGCACAGTGTATAGTCCACAGTATATAGGTTAGAGTGTAGAGATGTTATATATTCATTAGCTTTTCAAACTTTGAAAATCTGGATAGTTTCCCTACCTGGAACTCAGTCTTAATGCTTCAGTATAAATATGCATATTTTAGCTTTCCAGTTTCCATTAACTGCCATTACACAGAAATTATTAAGAGCAAAGTGGATGGAAACTTGCCTAAACACACACCCCTACACAGCTTGATGACTCCCAGACTGTGGCTGAATATAAACACGCTCTGTCATTAAGACCAGATGGCGTCCGTTTCTCTTATTGTGATAAGGAACAAGATTGGCAAAGACACACACAGGCACAGAGTTTTTGTGCAGACACAAACTGGGGGAATAAAGACGCTTCTCACCCACATGATTTCCCACAAACTGATCTCACGCTTGCTTTCTCAGATGAACTCCTTGCTTTCTCACCCAGTCACATTTCTGAATGACTCTGAATTCTTTCCAGAAGAAACACATAAGGTTGTTGTGTGTGTGTGAGAGAGTTTCTAAATAGAAGCAGCCTCCAATTCCATCTAAATCTAAAGAAAGAGAATTTAACACTTCGTGGCCATTTGCCTACTCCTAATTAACTGCCAGGACACTGGTCGGCTCTTTGTCTTCAGCCTTTTGCCTTCGACCAGTCAGATGAACACAGTTATGGGCCGGTTATTACAAGGAAAATGTAATAAACGCTTACACTAATCAGCTACAACATTAATACTACCTGGCTGTATTTAATGTTGTGATGGACTGGGGTTCTATAGGGCTGTCCACCATATCTGTGTTAGCCTTAAAACAGCAGCAGCAGCAAAAGGATGCCTTTAACTATTGGGTTGCACATGCTTTTCTTCCTCGTCATTCTTTTTCTAGTGTGAAGTTCAATAATCAAGCTACTCAAGGTTATTGCAGCTGTAATTTTTCGTTGGCACGCCGTCTCATGTTTTGCTGCTGAACCTCAACATTTCTGTGGCAATGCTGTAAATTAAGTCTCGTCATGCTAGTAGAACTGTGGAACAACAGCTTCATCCTACATAATGAGCACTGCACTTTGTTGCCCACCTTAGTAAAGTAACCACACACTTCATTTATTTTCTGAAACTTTACAGAAACAAAGCAACCTCATAAAAATATAAGGTTGAAAACATAAACCTATTTAACTTAAAGTCTGACGAAGCCTGCCCGAACCATACCATGATGTCCAAATTTCTGCCTGAATCTGACCTGAACTCTCAGGTACTGGCAGATCTTGTTGGGTTAGGTTTGGGTATCCAACCTCCAATCCCAAGTTTATATTCTACAATTGGTATTTTGAATCAACTCTGCATAAGTCGACAGAAATCAGTTATATTTGTTAGTCATGGAGTGGCCTTATCTGATTATGTGATTTTAAGTACATACCCTTCCTTGTCACTCTTTATATGTCGTTCTTGTGTTATTTTGTCATGGCCCTATGTAATGGGATAGTCAGTTTATGCCACAACATTTTGTACAGGCAGACATGTTGCCTTGCCCTGGTTGTATTCTTTAAGCTTTGGTGATGCCCTGAGATGCCCTGAGCATGTGTTTATTTCAGTGTTTCTGATGTTATGCAGTCTACCAGTCTGTAGTGAGAAAACCCCCAGTCTCAATATCTGTGAAGATTCCCAGTCTCAATGTTGTTTTCGCCATTTGGAATAAAGAGATGTTTAATGAGAGCCTTGGGGCTGTTTGTATCACAGTTTGAATATTTTCTTCTTCCTCCAGTTGTTCATTATTATGTTGCATATAAACTCAGACCTCAGCAGAACCAGGGTCCTGTGTCAGTCTTCTCTATTTTCTGTGGCCAGTTTGGCTATTTTGGCAGTTAGTCAGTCCATATCCAGTGAATAGGGCTCCTGTTTCAAAGCTGAAAAGCCTCCATTCATCCATACCTCCTCTGCTCTTACTGCTGATAGACGCTGGCCATGTGTGGATCCCATCAGCCATATGTGTGCTGTGTTGTGGGCCCTTGCACACACACACACAAAAACACAAAATGTGTGTGTTTGGACTGTCAGTGACGACCAGGATGAACAGAGGTGAGGGATAGGCAGCTGCAGATACACAGCTTTTTCCAGAATGTGCCCAGGGTAAATGCTCAGCCTGTGTTTGGGTGTGTTGCACTGTACTTTTACTCTTCCTCCTCCTCTCTGTATTTGGATTTGGATGAAGAGAGGCAGCTGCAGCTGAGCAGATTCCAGCTGAATTATGTAATTGGTGTAAATTAGAGAGCGGTGAGAGAATGAGACTAAGGTACATTGTAACTTTTAAATTAACTCACCATGAAAATGCTCCATAGAATTACTTTACTTACTTTAATTTTACATTGATTTATTTTATTTTATACTTTACAAAGAATTTCCCCAAGGGGAACAATAAAGTATCAATTATTATTATTATTATTTATTTATTAAGCCACATTTTAAGATCAAAAGTTAAGAGATAAAAAAGTGTCAAAATCACTACTCTACAGTTCTCTTACTGTATATACACAGTGAGCTATTTTAATGTTTTTATTAAAATTTTAATATATTACTGTATAAACTGTATGTAGCTTTTTAATGTTCTAAAATTGTCAATACTACAAATTAGTTATTTATTTTTATTTATCTTTATATTTACCTTTCTTACCTTACCTTATCTTGTCTGTGTGCTGCTGCAGTGTGAATTTCCTCCGTCTTATCTTTATTATTATCCACATTCTTTCTGTGCAAGTTTTTAATTCTGGAGTTCAATAACATTTCCTGGAGATTCTGATTTTTGTTGTGGGTGTCTCACTTCCTCCTGTCCAGTAACAAACTGCTCACATACTGTATATGGAACAGTGATAGGCTGCAGCTCACTACAAATGGGACATGGCATTAAAATCTGGCATCAATTTCCTTTTGTGTAGTACAGTGGACTGCTGTACTGTAGATTGCTGCTAATTAGAATTTGTGTGCATGTCCTGGCAACTTATCTCATCTCATTATTCAGTGTCACACATCTCTCGAGGATAACCCACACTGACATTGGCCTTCCCCTGAAATGCACATCTGTTGGAAAGTTTTCGAGCTCTGCATACCTAACTCGCACATTGAAGTCACAATAACAGATAAGATAACAAGAACACTCAGTAATACCATGGGTAAACACAAAAAGTTGTGATGTCATTATTCAAATAATGTATACATACAGTAGTATTCGTACTCTTTGGCATATTCAGTGAATATTTTGCTGTGCAGTTTGCACTCTATGCATCTATGTCTTTACATACATGAATATTAATATATTTCATAGCATGAAGCAGCTAATGTTATCATGTGTTTTGGTAACACAAGATCAGCATGTTAATTGTCAGTACAGAGGAAAGAAGGCCAGGGAGTGAGTAAATCACGATGGTGTGATGGGGTCAGAAGGTTGACACAGGAGGAGGAAGGAAAAAGAGGGAAGAGTCACAGCCAAAGGAAGAATAGGAGGGACAGAGCAAAGGAGGAGGGAACAGTGTGTGTGTGTGTGTGTGTGTGTGTGTGTGTGTGTGTGTGTAGCTAAATGAACAGTAAGTCTGGCAGCAGCTTATCTTCCTCAGCTTCAAGGAGAAGGATATGTTTACTGCTGCTTACATTCCAAACATATTACTATTCACTATGTGTCTGTTGAAGGAGAAAGAGGATTCATACACTTTTAATATATTCATGTGTCTACCCTGTCTTCTCTCACCCTTGACTCATCCATTAATTTTGCACCTCACTGCATTTCCTTCAATCTCTCTTCATACCTCACTCCCTCCTCTGTTCTCTTCCCTTTCATCTGTGTCCATCTCTGGGCCCTCAAAGTATTTGTGGGGGACTAAGCAAAGTCTTCTTCTCTTTCTAAAGCTTCCAAACCCCTTTAACTGTAACCCAATTCTAACTTGAACCCTGAAACCAAATCCTAACACTCAAACAACCATTTTGAAGTGTTTTACTGACCAAAATGTCCTCACAGTATAGGTCTTTATTGATCTGAGGACTAGAGATCTGAACCTGGACCGAAGTTATATTCTGCTCTGCTCCAGTCTAATTGAGTTGGGTCTGGTCTCCTTTTACTCTCTCGGGTGTTGCGTCTGTGTATCAGTATGTCCCTAATGGATTTGAATGACCCAGAGCCTGCACTTTGTTAACTGCTGATGACGAGTGTATTACTATTATTAGGCTATAATATTCTCTTTTCCATGTTTCCCTGTTTGTTAATTAATTGATAGTGTATCAGTGCTGCTGGTGTTTGTGTTTGCTCTCTGTTTGGGTCTATTCAGGTTGACCGCACTATGGATCGGGTCTAATTATATGAATTATATGACACTGGCACCATGCTGCAGATGCCGCTGCCTCGAAAATACAGCCGGCTCTGGGCTTTTTTATACAGTGCCTCACAATACCAACATGTGCTCACAAGAATAGTATTTCTACAGAATTTGTCCACACAAGGAAATAAATATATGCATTCACGCACACACACTTTCTCTCTCTCTTTCAGTGGCTTAAAGCACTTTGAATCAGTGAGATGAAAGGAGATTATTTACATCCTTAAGTAAATGGACTCTGAGTTTTAGTGTTAGAGTTAGAGGTGAGTGTGTGCGTTTGTACAAGTGTGAAGCCCATGTCCCGCTCTCCATGAAGGCTGCAGCTGCTTCTAATAGAAATCCCTCTGGGACACACCCTTCCTCTGTAAATACCAGAAAACATTTGGCTTTGATTGTACATGTAAATGAGCAGTCATACCTAAAATACTTGAACAAAGTTGAAAAATTCCATATTGTCTGTGTGCCTTACTTTTTTGATGCCATATTGTCAGATTGTGATTACTTCTGAAAGAAAAAAAGAAGGAAAGAAAGATGTTGCCAGGCAACCAGCCTCTCTTCTTGACTGCTGGTAGCCAAAAAGTAGTGTGTAACTCCCTGTAAAACACTTTGTGAGTTTAACATTTCTGTTTGTGTAGAGGTCAAACTAATCTCATAATTAGTGAACTACAGCGATGTTGTAAGGGAAATTTTTAACCAGGCCAGACTGGCTGTTTCATTGTGGTTGTCTTTATGCTAAGCATCATGTGTGTTTTAAAGTCCTCAACCTCAATAAATGGAAAACAAAACAAAACCTGAGGTATGAACTGAATCTTGGATCAGAAATCCGGGTTTGAACGTTGATAGACTAACTGTGTGGCATGAGATTGATATTGACCTTCTTGTCTGACTCTTGTAAAGAAAGCTAAAAAGTCTATTCCCCAAAGCTAACAATTAATTATTGTTAATAAGTAAATATTTTAACAAAAATAACCCCAAAAGAAAAACCCATTTACCACACAACTTGAAGTAATAATTTCCTGTATAACTTTATCAGTCACTCACATCATTGTGGAGGAATTTTTCCTGTCCTGTCCTTTGGCTGCAAAACAGTCTCAAATCACCACTCCTCCATCATCTTGCTTGATGGTTGGTATAAGATGTTTCTGCTGATATGTTGTGTTTGTTTTTTCACCAAACATGGTGCTGGGCATTAAGACCAAACAGCTCCACTTTGGTCTCATCTGTCCATAGAACATTGTTCTGAAAATGTTTCTGGTCGTTTGTTAAATGCAGTTTTTTGAACCTCAGTCATGCTTTCATGTTCTTTTTAGACAGAAGAGACTGGTAACCTTTTCAGACTAACTCTACCTGTACTTGTTCTGACCTAAGGGTGAATGTACAAGTACATCATCCACTCCTGGGAATACTGGCAACTTTCTTGAATGCTTTCCACTTGTGAATAATCTTTCAATGTAGAACGTTGAACTCCATATTGTTTGCAAATGGTCTTATATGCTTCTGTAAGACCATTTCTTATGTCTTTTTCTCTTGGCGTTGAGATAACACACACCTGAATGCTCCAGACCAGCAAACTCCCAGAACATCTGCTTTTATAGAGGTCTTCACATCTGCTGATGATCAAGGGCAGATAATTAGATGATTAGAAACACCCGGCTGCTTACCCCTTTAAATCCCGTGGACACATTTTTTGTTTTTGACTTAATTTTTGTTAAATAAATAATGGTACATCTGAGATTGTATTTGCCTAATGTTAAGACACACTATGACTGATAAACGTTTTTATGCTGTTTTAACACTAAACACACAGAATTAGAAGAAGGGGAACATGACTGTAGACTTACATCTAGTGTGATTACAAGGCTACTTATTTTAAAGAACACACCAAAAACACTGTGTTTTTAAAAACAATATGCTTATGAACTTGACATTACTTAGGAACAGACTGCTGTTTGGAGCCTAGCAGGTAACATCAATCTCAACTCAAGGCCCACTTAGCTGTTCTAG
The DNA here is from genome assembly GCA_032353495.1 of Ctenopoma kingsleyae. Classification (NCBI taxonomy): domain Eukaryota; kingdom Metazoa; phylum Chordata; class Actinopteri; order Anabantiformes; family Anabantidae; genus Ctenopoma; species Ctenopoma kingsleyae. Next base: position 1,192,872 of record JAUBNQ010000015.1, on the reverse strand, counting down.
GCCTTCTAATCATGTTGATTGAGCATGTATAGGCTTATTTGTAGCAAAACTACCAGATATCAAATGGTATTATTTAGGAATAATCAGGCCACAGCTGTGCCAGTCGATGTGATTTTAGATGCAATGTAATGTTTTTGCTGTGTCATTCAGTTTCTGGTTACAAACAAATAGGTTTGACTACATATTATATAGGGCTGCATGATTTGGGAAAAAGTCATATTGCGATTATTGAGTTCATTTTTGCGATATGCGATTGCGATATGATAAAGGGTACTTGGTTGCAGAATTACAGTAAACACATAGTTTACTTCAAACTATAGAAGAATTTACACATTTCAAGATCTGCTGTTTAATTTTCAGTCAGTAAGGATGTTGTAATGATGTAAATGATGTAAAAGGTTCAACTACATTATTAGGTCCTGTGCATTTTTTACTCTGTGTCACTAGAGTTTTGATAGTGAAGACCAGAGTGTCACAGTATTATGTTAAGAACAGTAAAAAGCATCTTATAATATTAACACTCCTACACAGACCTCATTCATGATCATTAAATCAACATGAGGCAAACATCATAGTCTTTACAAATTTTAAACAGCTGATTTTGAGATTAAAATATTTCATAACTGAATCTGCTAATTATGAATAACATATTAGTAACTATGATAACACAGGTAACCTACAGGCAACTTATATTTTTTTGACAAAACAAAGGTTTGTCTTGTCTTGTTTTGTCTTTTGCTTTTATTGGACCTAAATTCTGCTACTCTTATCAAGTGTTGTCTAGTTTTATTGCAGTTTGTGTATGCTTTTTGCATCAGTATGTTTGATCCTAAAGCAGGTCTACTGTTCTGAGGCAGAATGAGAACTGTTGATTTCACAGCAGTTTTGTTGCGATGAGGGTACGGGAATGAGATTATTTTAGTTGCCTACAAAAGTTCTCCTTAGAACATTTGAGTTCACCCAGCTGGCTACTTCATTCATGATGTTTTGGTGGACATTACTGGATCTGCTCATATTATGATCGGGTCTTCAGGTTGGGTCTGACTGTTCATGGTCTCTTTTTGTGAAAATAAATAGTAGCTTCCAAACCCCTATGGTTTGACCAAAATCACTCACGGTCACTGTTCATTGTCTGAGTTTAAGAGAAGTTAAATAGTCAGATTTCTGTGGTGAACATCTAGAGAAAGATTTGAAAGTTGACCACTGACATTTTGGAATTTACTAATTTCTTCCAACAACAGTGTGGCAACAACATTAGATATCATAACTGACACACACACACAGAGATGTAAGATGCTTTTTTAAAATTGGAGTGGTCAAACTGTTAAATTGATTTGTGAATGATTGCTAGTTTTCAGGTCAGTCTGTCTGTCCTATACTCATGAATCCTATATCTCAAGTACGCCTTGACAGAATTTCTTCAAAATTGGCACAAAATGTCCACTGGGAAGATCAAACGATTTGATTTTTATGCATTAAAATGGCATTTTGACATCTTGTTTTTGTCTTGAAAAATAGGTTATCAAATAAAATTTGTCCTCGTGGTTTTGTTTGATGAATGAGCAAACCAGTGAATCTTTAAGCAAACATATATTTAAAATATGCAATTTTAAGATATTTCTCTCTGGAATAAAAACTCTGTGCTGTGTTGTTCTCTCAGTATACGAGTACTCCATTCAAGTCTAAACTGAATAAATAACAAAATCAAGGCATTAGATTACAGATTTTGACACACCATGTCTTGGCAGTGAAATCTTTTTGAGCTTTCTAGCCAGGCCTAATTTTGTCCTGTTGTAATTTAATAGGCCTCCTCTGTTCTTTTGTTTCCTGTTCATTCCTTGCATCCTTGTGCCAGTTTGTGTGTGTGTGTGTGTGTGTGTGTGCGTGTGTGTGTGTGTACATGTGCATGCACTCCAGTCTTAAGTTTTCCATTATATCAAAGTATGGTTTTTGTTATTGATAGACTGTTCTACATCTGTAACTTCATGTTATGTACCTTCATGTTGTCAATTAAGGCCATTCTGTTGATAATGGAAAAAAGGAAGAAAAAATATGACCACTAGAAACATAATACTACAAACTGTGGAAATCAAGGCTTTTACAGATTCATTCAGCAAAGGAAATATTAGGGATGTAGCTGTCCTTTTATGAAAACGAGGCTCAAACTGTGACACAAATGTCCACCATGGCCTCCTGTCATGGTTTGTGTAGATGGAATTGTAACACTCGCAACTCTACCATCACTATCACCACAGCCATCCCACTGCCACTAGTATCCCACATCCCGCAGCATATTTCTTGTTGTAAGAGGATCACTTTCTTTGTGTGCTTTATGTTAAGAAACTATTTTTGTTTACACCTGATATTAAGATGTGTCATGGGCAATTGGCTCACAAGTGGACAGGTATATTGCGATACTCTCAAAAATAGCTGGATATGATAGTGGTTTTCATGCACATCACTGTTTATTTCCCTGTTTCTTTCACTTTTTTGACCCTTGCCTGCATCGATGATGTATTTTCCTTTAACATCATTGTTGGGGACGCATGAGGACGCATTAACATTTAAACTTCAAAAGGGATGTGGTCAGATGTGTCCCAGTCCACCTCAACAAGTGAATTTGAGTGATCAAAAACAAAACAAAACAAGAATATATGAATTGAACAGTTGCTCAAAACTCAAGATCCAAACTCAACTGTGGATTTGGAGAATTGTACCCCCTTAGGAAATATACGAGGCATAAACACAAAATACTAAGATCTCAAATATGAAGTGAGAAAAAATGAAGGACTACAAAATTAACTACTTTTAACACTTTATTTAAATTCAGAATAACATTAAGGATGGGTTCAGGTGCTGGCAAAATGCATTTTCTTTACATTTATTGGATATAATTGCTGCTATAAAGTGTAGTCATACAATGTAAGAATGTATTCTATTCTGTAAAACATTTTTATCATTCATAAGAAAGGTTTTAAGTATATAGAAGAGACAATACAAGAAGGTTACTCTTCCATGAACAAATACAGCAAATACATATATAATCATACATGATCTCTTATGTCCATCCTCTTCCTGCTGCTCTCCTCTCTGTGCACTTCTCCTGTTGCTCCTCCCTTCACTGCCCTCCATCCTCACTCCCACACAGCCTGCTCTTTATCTGTGTCTGCTGGACATGTTTACTGCTGCTTAGCCAGGCTGCGGCCTACTGCCGCTCTACCACACACACAAACCACTGGCTGGAACTGTAGATCGGCTTTATGGAGAAATGCCGCAGAATTTCGGAAGATATACAACACACACTGTCTATTACTCCCCAGGCAGGAAACTAACACTTCTGTTCACGTTTGCCAGTACATCCTGAAATGTTCCTGATGCTAATGTGGTTGGTAGGGCAGACAGCCAGAGCTGGGTTGTTTGACTGGATATAAACTGTCTGATGGACAGACAAAATGTAGAACAAATATTCCTAGAGATTTGATTCTGTTCATCTGGACAAAGTTTTTTAGTGGGAGAAGTATTTCAAGACTCATCCAAGTCTCCTCATCATTCTCACCTGACTGTAGGTTTCCCCAACCTTATAAACAGTACCTTTGCACAATCACAGAAACTCACACCATTGACACCATTGACCATTGACTAATACTTGAAACGTCGTCAAGGAACTAAAACAAGTCCAGTTGCCATTGAAAAACCTTTGTTTGAGATAAACATGACCTGGATAACTGAGAATCTCCACAGATATTTACCCAGTTCCTTTTTGACGTGGTTTTCTTCTGCTCCCTGGCCGCTGAGTCTGTGGGGATGGTGTTTGCTCTATGTTGTAGAGTCCTGATGATACCTAGTTTGTGCTCTAGTGGATGGTGAGAGTCAAACCTTAAATACTGATCTGTATGTGTGGGTTTACAGTACACATCAACTTTCAAATGTCCCCCATTGGAGATGGAAATTTCACAGTCTAAGAAGGCTAGACTGTCATGTTTCATGTCCTCCCTGGTGAACTTGATGTGTTTGTCCACTGAGTTGATGTGGTCCATGAACTGTGGTACATCCTGAGATTTGATTTTCACCCAGGTGTCATCCACATACCTGAACCAATGGCTCGGTGGAGTTCCAGGATAGGAAGATAGAGCCC
>JAUBNQ010000015.1:1175947-1186343 GCA_032353495.1 Ctenopoma kingsleyae | reverse complement strand
CCCCCCCCCGTTACTTTAGCAGGATTAAAAGCTGGAGTTTAACCAACAACAAAAAGCTTGCTCAGGAAGACGGGAACTTGGATTTGAGATTTGTCTTGAATTTTATGTTGATGAGATGTGAGACTTGACTATAGACTGAAAGAAAATGCAGCATCTAATGCTAAAAGAACAGCAGCCAGAGCTGTAGACATGATACTTGAACTCAAGTCAGACTTAAGTCATAGGTTTCACCTCTTCAGATCCTGGCCAAAAAATAAAAATTTAAATTCACTTATAGGCTTATGTATTAGTTGATTTCAGTTTTTGAAAACACACTTTTAACATAGTTTATGAAAGGACACTGTGTTACTGACCAGTCCTTTTCGTCAGCATTCAGAGACCTGAAAGACACAGCCTTGTAATTTTCTTTATCAGCGGACTTGTGATTTGACTTGGACTCATAGAGACTAGACATGAAAGTCATAACCTTGTAATTTAGTCCTGACTCTACATTGACCTGCACTCACTGACTTGATACTTGTTATTACTAATGGCTTGAGACTTGATTTGGTTTTACACTCAGTGACTTTTTGACAACACTTAATCTGACTCTAAAGAATTGACAAAATTTGAATTGGTCTCCCTACATCTCAATTGATGTTGACTGACATCTTGAGACCTCTTTTAAACTGCTTCATTCTGGAAGCAAACATCAGATTTGGGTGTCAATCCTTGACACTTCAAGGAAGGACTACTTTCTAGAATAGCAAGTGTGCAATACTTTATTCTAGCTTAACTTGCCTGTAAGGTAGTATGATGTCATGTGGCAGCATGCTAAGTTGTACAGTCAAATACACGTCCACGACGAATTGTTCTGTAATGTCACTGCTTCTAATGCAAATAATAATGACATTAAACTTTAACATGAAGTCTGCAACTCTGCAGTTGTAATATTAAAACAGGAAAGACAGTAGAATTACATTAGTACTCTATTACAAATGATATTATCAATGACATCTTTGGAAAACTTTGTTTAATGTCTCACAGGTGTAAGCAATTCAGCATTTGCTCATTTGCTTGCTGGTGTTAACATGTCTGTAATTTATTCTTCTTTTGCAAAAAATAAGAAAGCAGTGAGGAAATATTTTGATAAGACATGTTAAAGTTGTTAAGAGTCAGACAATTCCTGGAGCACCCTGAACACAACAGACTGCAGTGATCTAACAATGTCACAGACGTTTCCTTCATGGGTATTGTAGATACTGAAAGCAATCAACTGAAAGTCTTTACTGTGTGTGCCTGTGTGGCTTTACATAGATGCCATTATCCCTGTCCTACTTTTTACCAGCCTGCTGCTACTGCTGTTTCTCCATTCCCTTTTCGGTCCTTTTAAAAGAGGCCCACAGTGATAATGGAGGACAGATGCCTGGAGAGCTTCAGATAAACAGTCTATTTGACCAGAAGCCAACTTCCTTGTATTTTAATGGACCATATGAGGTGTTTTGTATGTTTTAGCCCATTAACTATGAATCACAAATATTTCACATTACTCCTGGCTGTTTTCCAAAGTACACTATCGGTTTTTAGATTGATGCCTTGCCTTCCAGGCAGCCTTTAGTTTTAGTTTATTTCAGTACACCAGGCAGGAAAATCAACCTACAGGGACTTAAAACTTGATAAAGATGTAGAATCCATCATAGAGATTATCACAGAGATTATTAGTCACTTTGTTGGCAAAGCTTCCACATGCTAGTATTTCTACAGTCTTTTCAGTTATGTACTAGTACAATCACAGTCTTTCCTTAGGTATGTACTGTATATTAAGGCCAACAGAAGATGAAGAACATTGTGTTAAACACGGAAGCTAGGGACAACACATCATGCACTGAGCTAGTTGACTCACCTTGTATTTATAGTGAAAGGACAAATGCAGTGATTTTCCTTTCGCTTCACCATGTTTTCACTGACATAAAACAAAGCTGTGTTGCCTGCTGTGCATGTGCCCCTGCATCTGGGAGTCACTTAACTTTGGTAGATGTTGGATAGTGTTGCATTGAGGAGTTTTTCAAAGTTCAATAATTAATCATTATTTTAATCATAATTCAAATTTGAAACTATAATACTGTCTGGAATTTTACCATGGTTTACTGTAAAACTGTTTTTATTTTGTTTGTTTTTGTTACTACACCTGATCCAGAAGTGTTCTAAAAGCCACATGTGGACGCTCTCACTGTTTTGTGGTGACCTTGATATTTTCTGTTTCTAGCTTTATATCCAAACATATCAGTGGTTTCTCAGATGTACTACGCTACAGAAAAACAGGGTGATTGTTATGCAGAAACAAGAAACATATTTTTACGGACACAAAAAGTCTAATATTTAGACTTATAACATGCTTCAAGACAGAGATCTGACTTAACCTTCATTCAAGAACTTGTACTATCTGCACCTTAGTATGCTAAAAATAATTAATTGATAAATCCCAAAAGCAAATAAGTATTCACAGTGATGGAGTATGCAGCTCTGGAAAAATCAGGGTTATTCCACCAAAATATTGATAAAACATTAAAACATTAGTATTGTGTTGTGTAAAAATGAATGTTTGTTCATTGTTTTGTTTTTTTTGTTTTTTTGCATTATTTAAGGTCTGAAAGCACTGGACCTTTTCTGCAAATAAATGCTCTAAATGGCAATATTTGTATTTGAAATTTGGGAGTTATGTTGTCAGTAGTTTATAGAATAAAACTAAAATGTTAATTCTACTCAAACATATACCTTTAAATACCAAAATCAGAGAAACTGATAATTTTGCAGTGGTCTCTTAATTTTTTCCAGAGGTTTAAATGGAGCAAGTCTCTGCAAGTTGACTTTAATGGTGCGCTTTTAATGACTGCCTGCAAGGTAGGAAACATACTGTACATTCATCAATCTACATAGAGGTATGCTTTGATAAATTGACAGCTGTGATGCGCAGTACAGACATCTGTTTAAATGAGAAAACAGCAGTGCACATCTTTGCTGCAGTGCTCATAGTGAGATTTATCCACAAGAATGTTTTTTGTGTTACTTGTATTATTGTGTCCATATGTTACTGTAAGCCTGATAAAGATGTTCTCCAGTCAGTGGGGAGTAAGCAGTGTGTGTATGGGGGGTTTGTGTGTGTTAAAAGCAATGGGGCTATCCTTGGGCTTGCAGCCAGTAAAGAGCTACAGTTTACAGCTGTGTCTGGCTTTCCAAGAGAGAGAGTGTGTGTGTGTGTATGTTAAGCTATGAATGTGTTTCTTCACATTTGCATAAGTGTGTGTATGTGTGTGACTTTAATCTCTGAGACTGGCCATGCCAAAGCCAGGTCCACATGTTTTGGGAGCCTTCCTGCTGTTTAAGGCAGACTGGAATCTTCTGGAATTAGCTTGCTGCCTCTGAGCTGAGCAAGCTGTGCTGTGTGCTAGGGGTGCGTGTGTGTTTATTACGTTTAATCGGTGCTAGAGGTTATCTTAGGCAAACTCACCTGGGGCATCTGTCAGTTGGTGGCATCCCTAAGGCTGCAGGTAGGGACAGGGTTGAATAGTATTTTATCTGAAACCAGTTCTGAATATTTTAGAATCCCTTATCGAACCTATTTAAGTAGCTAGTTTAACTCTACTGCTTTTATTTATTTGATAATAGACAAAATATATAATAATTAATGGAATATTGTCTTTCTAACCATTTTAATAACACAGTTGGTCATTTTAATTGTGATTTAAGAACCAACAACCTGCCAAGTCTGGAAGCGACACTATAACATGAACCGTACTCAAGTACTTAATGATAATCTGGATACAGTTTTCGTGTGTGATCACTTATAAATTGGTTAATTATTGTCAAATGAAAAGAAAAAGTAACCAAAATATTATGGAACATAAGTGCGCTCAATGGGTTTTCACCCCGCATCTTCTCATTGCTCTGTGACTTTCATTAACCCTGTCCTCACTCATTCTGCTCCTCACTGAATAAATTGGTCATTAAATGTGATCTGGTCTGCATCAAAGACACAAATATCAACAAAAACAACACTTCTAAGCTGATAAAACATAAAGCAAAGCAAAGCAGCAAAGCAGCCCCACATCATGATACGCCCTCCACCATACTTCACTGCTGGGATGATAATTTCATGTTGGATTGCAGTTCTCTTTTTATACCATGCTTAGTGTTGTTTTCTTTCCCAAAAAATATTGAAGAACACCTGAAGTTTGCCAAAGACCACCCTGACACTCCACAACACTACTAGGAAAATATTTTGTGGCATGATGAAACGAAGGTTGAATTGTTTGCAGCAGTACTCATTGCAACTGTAAATAAAAACTAAACAGCGACAGCAATACAGTACACAGTACACTATACAGTGTAACGCCTGTCTTATGCTGAGGTCAAGCACTCATGGTTCTCAAGTTATCAGCGGTCTAACTATTACTAGATACTGTAGATATTTTGTTGTCTAAACACACTCAAATAAAACAGCAGTTATTTATTTGATATAGTGTTTGATTAGACAGTTGTTTTCAAATTGTTAAGTTCTCTTTTTTTGTGTCCCGATAACTTCCGTTACATGGCGTATGAAAGACACATTGTAAAGCATGACAATCAACTTTTTCGGCTCCGGTTTCAGCTGGAATCATCATGATATAATCATCTGTAGCTGAACTTTGTCAGAGGATATCTGAGCCTTTCTCCACTTTCCTCTGTAGTGTAGCTGTGCTCCTGTTCTTTCTGAATCGTTCATGCTCTGCAGGGTGTGCTTTGCTGCAAAGCCGGCTCTCGTTGACAACAGAGGTTGTTGCTTCTCCAGGCTTTTGAATCTATAGTGATGAAAGAAAGTGGTAAGGGTTAGGGATAAGGATAAGATAATGACAGATTGTTGTTTATGACAAGCTGGAGCTTATTTCTACAATTTTGTCCATTATCTATATTATTAACATAAGGGATATCACTTAAATGCCACATTATACAGTTTTACTACTACTACTACTTTAGCTACAGATTTAAATTTGAATTTGCACTGAATCCAAAATGCTCCCTCACATTACCTCTCAGATTATTTGCTATGGTGAATATCCATTCAAAGTCTTTAGTTCACTGATGGCAACAGGACATGCAATGGATCAGACATACAGTGCCCCCAACCCTGCCCTGCCCTGCTTGTTGCATTTAGTTCAGACAGATAATAAGGGATCAATATTATTATTAAGTTATTCCCCAAAGCCAAATGGTGCAGTAGTTTGTGCTTTGAAGAAAAGTGATGACACATCATCATCACATGACTCTACTCAGAGTAATGACTGACGTCTGGGAACATGGTGATGCTTGTGCTGGAATCAGTCCAGATTATGTAACCCACAATATTTGGAAGTGAAACGGAAAGTAAGCAAAGTCATGTTAATAATCCCTCATTGCAGGAAAACTGCGTGCACTCTGGTTGTGCTTCATAGTTTTCATTTGTAAGATGCTTCACCCAGCCATGGCGTGTGTGTGTGTGTGTGTGTGTGTGTGTGTATGTATAATACAGTATCATGCTGATCCACTCTGCTTCCCATGTCCCTAAGTCTGAAACCAGGATGGGTTTCAGCCACTGGCGCCTGACTCGTCTCTGCTCTCAGCCTTGTTTATGTCTTCCTCCAGATTAGCGCCAGTCACTATGATAACCCTAATACTCATACACACACACACAGATCAGTAAGCCTGTGTAATAGTAGTGGTAGGGGTGTAAAGCTCGCAGAGGGCTGCTGCACTGCGATAATGTGGGTTTGGAGCAGGCAGCCAACATCTGAAGAGGGATACAGATGTCTCTCTGCAAGATTTGGACTTTTTTTTTGTCTCTGTGTCTTACTCTCTGTCTGACTCAGAGCTAAAATCATGGTAAACAAACTGTGTTGACTTTGTTCCTTCCTTGGCCAAAATTACAAGTGCAGTCAGGTGGGTGATGGCTTTACTGCTGCTACCTTTCAGCGTTTGGGTTGTTTTTGGATCCTGGTTTCACTCAGCTGCAAGGTGGTCTGCTTCCTGTGAGACAATGCACACACGTAGTTCAAAGAACTGGCATTTTCGTACTGATTTTTACACACAGTACCCACACACGTTTTCATCTTTTAAACACTACAAAGCAAAGAGATTCACAATTATATAGCAGTAAATTTAAGATCTGTGGTAGAGGTGGACTCCAGTGAGATCAGATAGAGGGACAAGATGGTGAGCCTTGGAACAGGCTGGTTCCCTTGAGAGACTGTTAAAAACAACTTTCTGGTTTTGTTCCACAACTAAGAAAATCTCATTAAAAATTCCATTCACATTTGTAATAACACAATAAACTAAAAAACAGCCACTAATTTAACAGGAGGACAGAGAGGAACAAAAGCTGTATGAAAAAAGAATGAACTTTGTGGATCTGGATGAAACCAAATTATATATATTTAGATGGGATCTTGTTGAAATCACAGTTTATTTTCAGTTTCCATGGTATGTGACTGGTATACAGAATGCAGAAGGACATAAGAAATTTTGCAAAAAGGAAACCTTAAGTAAATACAAAGTAAATATTTTTAAAAATTACTTTTTTTTTTAGTTCTGCGCACAGATGAGATGTGGTTTATTGCAAATATTGACAAATAAATGAAGCTGGATAAAGATGAAGATTTGGTGCTTTAAATGTTGGAATAGGAGACAGACAACTTACATTTGAAATCTTTTAGTTACTTTATGGTAGAATTGAATCATGCTTACACTGAACTTACAGTAAGCTTACAGTAACTGAAATAACTTCCAGCATACATGTTTTTTTAGTTCCTTGAATACGTTTTTCCCTCCATTCCAGAGGGCTTTCTTAATTTGGAATTTTTGGGATAACCATGACCTGGATGACTGATAATCTTCTCAGACATTTGATTATGTTTCTTTAATAATAATGCTAATAATTGATACTTTATTATCTCCCTTGGGAAATTGCCTTAGAAAATTTGGGGATTTAAGGTGTCAAGGGTTTGGCTTCAGTGTCTTATCCAGGAACACTTTGGCATGTGGCTAGAAATTGAACCGCCAATCCTGTGGTTCATGGATGACTGCACTACAAGCTGATCCACAGACATACTCGTGCATGTGTACATTATATTTATCCATGTATATATTAATCTTTCTGAATTATATTGTGGGTGTTTGGACACACTATAGAAATCATGTTCTGGTTCAGGTAGGGTAAGGGGAACATACAAGGTTTCAACCCATAAGTCAAGCACGAGGGCCATACTACAAAAGCACTACACAAAGTCAACTGTGTCAGGCTCGAGTTGGGTTCAAACAGAATAATACAGCCTGTATTCTGATTTTCAATTCAATAGTTTTCTCCAACAGCTCACTATGTGTTGGGTGGTCAGGAGGTCAATATATGTTGTTGTTCATGGGTATATGACAGATATGAAAATAGAAAAGTATTCAATCATTCATTTCTACACTTGAAAATTCTAGGCTGAAGTGTACAGAGTGCTTATATAGGGCAGAAAGTATTGTGAGTAACCCTCATTTCAGCAGATAAGCAGCAGGCAGCCAACGGGGACTCTCTTTATCTCTCTTCGTTGGTGTGTTTACATGCAGGCTAATAATTTGATTACAGCCAGATTAACCTCTTGAACCCCACACACTCACCCTTTGGCAGGTTCCTAATTACACACTATTATTGTCCAACACTTTCATCTACCTAACCTTAACCCTTTAAAGCTGCTTTGTGCCTCATTTTCATTTTCTTTTTTTATGTCAGTACATCAAGAAATGTAGATAGGCATATGATAATTAAGTTACACAGGTTACTCAGAAATACTGAGCATAATGATCACAACAATGTACGACAAAGATGAAAGATTTTAAGCATGCAGTACTGGTCTTGATATGAACAAACACTGGAGAGTATCCGTGTTTCAGAAATGAGGTGACACTGTGATGACACTGAATGGTTGTGGTTGCTGTTAGTTACAAAGACGTTCCCTCCTCCGAGAAGGAAAAAGGGAGGAGCTAACGTCTTCCCTCCTTCCCGCATCTCTTTGAAGACAGAGCAAGGTTATAGTGGTGAAAATTCAAATCATCTGTGGAATTTGCACAAGATGATCAACAGCCACAAAGCCGGTGTTTTTCTTCCTCTATCCCTCCTGCAGCCTGCAGACAAACAGCTTCTGACAACATGCAAGAATAATAATACAATGTAATATGAGAGCAAAGTTGAATTTGTCAGAGTAAGGCTGGCTAGTACTACAGTGTGTCTTAGTAATCTTTTGGGATTTGCTGCAGGGAGGCATTATGGGATGTTGGCAGCATCACAGACTGCCTTGTCCCTGTTTGGTATCCAGAGAAGATTAAACTGCCGCTGATTTAATTTAAGCCTTAATTAAAGCTCAACAGCTGTCAATGGATCCTCTGAAAAGGCTAACTGGTTGACAGATAAAGAGAGCAAGTATCTGTATATTTGTGTGAGAGAGAGAGGTCTGGAAGTAAGATGATGTGAGATAATTAATATTTGTTATTAACAAAACTACTGAGTGAGTACATCTGAGCAGTAACCTGTGTGCAAGTCAAGATCTGAGTGGCTCTGGGTGCATGTGAATGGCGAGAAGGATGGAGGAAAGAGTATCAGCTAATTTCAGGCAATGACAGAAATTTAGAGGCTTACATGGTGACAGAACAAAATAATCATCCAATCATCTCCTCTCCCAGTGTCCAGGATCAGCAGTCCCAGCACATTAACCGCTAACCCACTTCTAACTGGAAACGTCAGTTATAATTATATACAGCAGAACAAATAAATCAAAAAGTGTCTTTATTTTTGCACATGCTGAGCCCTTTGTTTAGCAGCTGTTTGTTGTTGACTGGAGGCCTCCCACTGACTGAGATAATGAAGACTGTGTACACTGTAGAAACTGTCAGCTTACAGACTGATGGGCCAAACCTTCACTTTTAGCATCTTCTTTTTAGCATTATTATAATGAACACTGAGCATCATTTTGCTTGTCCTACCAATTCTGGTTTCTTACATACATTCCTGTCGGGTTGTAGTCTGACCAGCAGTGGAGAAAGACAGAAGTGTACCACCTCTGAGCAGGTGGATCTCATTCATTATCAACTGTTACTGTTGTGAAAAGGTGAGAAGGGTTTCTGATGTTGGTTACTTGTAACTGGTCTCCGTTTAAAGAGGTCATATTATGCTTTTTGAATTTCTTTGCTGTAACTTCACTGTAGTAATGATTGGTGTCCATCAGACTTCTATAACATGAGTTGAACATAGAAATGACACAAAACCAAACAATGAATGTCAGGAGTCAGTGTCCACTCTTTCCCCCACCATGCCTACACAATTGACCTTTTTTTTTTCTGATACCATGCAATATACACTCATTAGGACATAATGTTGGGAGTCTGTCAGGTGCCTCTCCGTGTCTCCTCACTGCTTCAGTCTGAATCACTTCTGGGGGCTCAGGTGTTAGGTGGGTTAAACACAAGCTACAAGTGAACCAGTGAATAGAAGCAAACACAGAACATCTGGCTGGGGGTTGAAGACCCCCAAATATGGGCCATGGTTGTGTCACATTACACATGATAAGTTCCAATTCAATCTTATAGATTTTAAAAAGTTTTAAATAGAAATGTGTTAAGCTTACAATTTTGTTATAGCTGAGACCACACTTAGGAGCCTTATGAGAATATCTGTGGGACAATATTCATACAGTGATGACATTGTGACATATTTTTCAAGGCAAATTGAGTGCAGCAGGAAGTCATGTGGACTGTGCTCTTGATGAAAAAATTAGCAGTTTGTTTCTAACTGCTGAGCAGTTCAAATTGCAGCACCCACTTGAGAGTTTATTATAGTTTCATTTCATATATTTTGTTATGTGGATTTTATCTTTTTTTCTTAAAAATTGTTTGTACATAAAGACAAAGTAATGAAGACATCATTAAATGTTAATTTCATAGCAACTGTGAGTAGACACATTTATGCATTTACACTTGTTGAGAAAGTGGATTTCGTGCCTTAAAACCACTGGCTGTTAAAGCATAACTAGATCCAACATATAAAAGCAGGAGAGCAGCGAAAAGGAACCACAACATATTAGGTTTTCATATACCATTCTTGTGGAGTAACCTGTCTTATTACTGAAAATGTAATTTTCCTTGTTTATACAGTTTCCAGTCTTTCTTTGTTTTTCTGTCAGATCTATCTAGTCCATAAACAAATAACCAACCTGACAAAACGTGGCAAAACTTACTGACTTTATCAAAACATGGAAAGAACATTATATTTAGTTGGCCTGGATAATCAATGTGTAACCTCACTCTTGTCAGTGTCATGTCCTCCCTGGGCCCTTGTGTGTGTGTGTCTCTCTCTCTCTCTCTCTCTCTCTCT
>JAUBNQ010000015.1:1102239-1115271 GCA_032353495.1 Ctenopoma kingsleyae | reverse complement strand
TAGATAGATAGATAGATAGATAGATAGATAGATAGATAGATAGATAGATAGATAGATAGATAGATAGATAGATTTTGACAAAGACAAAAATTTGACAAACCAACAAGTTAACAAAAAGTTAACAGAGACAAAAAGATGAAATAAGTTCACAAAGAAACAAAGGAAAAAAGGTGACAAAAGAAGAAAAGTTGACACAAAGTTGACAAAAAAGAAAAGTTGAGAAAGACAAAAAGGTGACAAAGAAAAGTTGACATAGGCAAAAAGTTTATACAAAGTTGACAAAAACAAAACATTGAAAAAAGTAGAACATGTAGTGACTGAGTTGTGTTTGTGTGTCTGTCTGTGTGTAGGCTAGTGTGTGAGTACTGTTAAAGCCAGTAGAGAAGATCAGGGTGCTGTTTCCAGCTCCCCCACAATAAAGAGAAAAAGAGGATCTCAATAGTATACTATACTAGATAGATTTTAGATAATGAACCCTGTCAGTTTTACTAAATATTGTACTAGTTTAACATGTAAACAACATTAGCTGTTCAGGGTGCTGCTATTGAACTATCATATTACCTTGTAGCCCTTGTCAAATGTCAAATACAGAAAATTAAGTTACCCTAGCTTTGCTTAAACATCAGGACACTTTGCCAAAACCTGGCAGATCACTAGGCAGATTGGTAGGGCCAGTAATTAAACGAAAATCATACTACATTTGACTAATTAAGTATTTAGACCCTCCTTTTTTAGCCTTTATAAATATTTCCTCTGAAATGACAGGGATGTCTGGTAGCAACAGTGTGAGGCCCTCACCAGGCCATGTGCCAATTCTGCTCAACAATTCAAGGTTTACAGATTAAATATTTATAACATGTATTTTGTAAGTATTCCAGGTCTTGTTTGTTGAGGCTGAATTTACATTGTTATATCTACTTCAGTGAGGTGTTAGTAGTAATGTTAGCTGCTAAGTTAATCTAGCATATCTGCTTCATCGTGTCGGTAATGTGACCATGTAGCAGTTATCACTTGCAAATGAAATGAGCTGATACATGGTGTCGCTGTGATAAGGACAGCTGAGTCTGTGCTAGTTTCAAAGTTGTTTTGACAGGCTCCACTGACTGAGTCAGACTGAAAACTGCTACAGGTCATGACACCTCCTTCTGTCCCATTTTCACCAAACTCATCAGGAAACGTGTACAAAGTTAATGGAGCTTTAAAGTACAGTGTCATCAACTAAATCAAGATCAGGTACTGTTTTGCCGTTTTCTCAGGAAAGAGTTCTAACACATAATTTTGTAAAATCAGAAATTATCATTTTTATCTGTGTGTAATACTTTACAATCTCCCCTTCTATGTCCTCTCTTAGATATATTAGAAGGCAATATGAGTATACTTGCCGGATTCACCCAGAAGCAGACTAATAATTTGTACTTTCAGTTTGCAGTTTGTCATGATTTTCTGTAGTTTTTTTGTGTTTTTTTTTCCTTTTTGTCTAACCTCCAGCATATTCATTATTCTTTGTAGAGAGTATCGACAGCCTCTGGGCTTTATTCCAGGAGCAGAAATTAAACATCAGTATTTGGTCTGTCAATGTGTCCCATGTTTCACAGGGGTGAGCAGACTGAGCTGGACTGCGTTGGAGATGAAACAGGGATTGAGAGTGCTTGTCTGTTCAGATCCAATGAGTCTAAATTTTCCACACATATTCACAAATTGCCTTTTAATTCTTTTTTTTCTCTGTCACTGCCAGTGTGGTTGTGAAAACCTGACACTACTGTTTCTTAGAAAGACAGGAATAAATGATCTTCACCTCCGTCCTCCTCCTCTTTCTGTCTGACAACTCAGCTCTAGATCAGTGTAGACTTTCTCTCTACACTCTGCATCCTCAGCTTCTTCTCATCTTCCCTCCATCCCTCTCTCCTTCTTGGTTCAAAGGAGTAGGTAGTGATGGGGGGGTTTTGCACAGCCTGCTGTGTTTTCTGCTGTAAATCAGCAGTGACTCTTAGTAGTCGGGCCATGAAGTGCACTCAAGCAGCAGGACACCCAGCTCTAACAGAAGGGAGATTTGTGTGTGTATGTTAATTTATGTATTGTTTTGTGTGTTAGCTTCATGTATTTGTGTCGATATTGACTGCATGTGTCTGTGATAGGCTCTGGATGCTCTGGACAGGGCCCTGCAGCAGAATCCCAGTGATCTGACAGTAAGAGCAGAGCTGTATTTCTCCAAAGGAAACCAGCTACGAGAGATGAACCAGCTGGACCGAGCCTTTGAGGTACTGATCTCTCTTCCTCTTACTGTTCTTCCCTTTTCCCCATCCTTTCTCTGCTGCTACTGCTGTAAGCAAGAATAGATTTTCTATAATGTGAGCATTGATCGGCACTCTTATCTCCTGTACTGTGAGGAAAGCAGTAATGTTAGCAAACATGTCTATAGGACTCTACTGCAGAAACTGCACCATTACCTCTGCTCTGGTCTCATATAGCTTGATTTATAGCAGTAATGTTCTCTCTGGAGGTATTTTGATGTTAATGTAACGTTAAAGACATCTAATGACTAATGAGTCAACGTCATTATACTCACCGTAGCACTAAATTCCCACTTCCAGTGTATGTTCGGATAGTACGCATATTACAGTATCTTCAGAAAATATGAGTGCTATCAACTATCAAATGGGTGAACACATGAGCAGTCCAGTGCAATAAACTATATTAGTGTCTATACATGTTCTTAATAAAAATGTAAGATATTTATATGTACTGTATTTTCAGAAACTTTTAGGACTGACAGCCTACACTGGTTAAAAATCTCAGCCTTACTGTAACAAAAGCGTACACATTCATGACCTCTGCATAAAACTATCAATCAATAAAGCATAATTGTGCTATTGTTCGTTTTAGTGTGCCATGTCTATCCAGGGAAAGGATTTCCAGTCCCAAAATACTGTTTGTAAATCCAATAAAAAGCACAAATAAAACGAACCAAAATGTGTCATGAAAAGTATGTGAACATTTTGGAATTAGAAAAACAAATGTGATCTGATCTTCATCTGCTTTAATTCATGAGTGTAAAGATAGTCTTTATTGATCATATAAATCATGCTGAATGGGAAAGTTAATCTGACCTGTGTTGGCAGTAATAATAACTCTTTGAGGAGTGACCTCATGGGGTTAAGTTCTGGCTGGGTTGCTCCAAAAGAGGTCTTAAAGTGGACGTATTATGAATAACTTCAGATTCATATTTTAATTCTGGCACTCTTTTGATATAGTTTTGGATGATTTACAATTCTAGAAATTTAAATTATTTTTCCTATAATCAGCCTTGCTGCAGTACCTCTTATGTCTGAAAGCAGTTGTTTGAGCTTCTGCTGATCGACCATCATTTGAATGATGATCATTTGAAATGTCATGTTGTGAATCCAGTTATACATGTTTGAGCTAGAACCGGATCCGTATCAGTGTTAAATTTTTGAGGGGAAAAACAAAACTGTATCCACTATTGTCTAATATTTTCTTATTTGGGAAAAGAAAATAAAGCCAAGTAGGTCCATTTATGGAGTGACAAGGGTCGTAGATATGACTGTCTAGAGGCATTTTTGGGAGGGTCCAGGGAAAGTCTTGGGGAACCCCAGAAAAATATTGCGGTGCAGTGGATAGAGACTTGAGCTTTTGTGTGATTCCTTCTACATATATTCAGCCCATATTTAATATGAGCATCTATCATCAACAGTATAGATGTAACTAAAAATGCAAAAATGCATAATATGGACCTGGAACTCACCCAAACAATCTGGTTTCATTAATTGGACTCCAGGTTTGCTAACTCCTGGAATAGCCTTTGTTTATGATATTAGCATAGGATTGGTCCAACCTACACCATGTTTGATGATGTATTCAGTATGTACAAGAACAATACAGTGATTTGTGTTAGTCAGAAAATAATATTGTTTGTTCATAATTGTAAGTTAGAAGGAAATTTTTTTATATTTTAACATACATTTATAATAATTGCAGGTAATTCTGAAGGCCTCGCTTACTTTTTCCTGCCACTGTGTAACTGATCCCAGTCATTACTGCAATTACTGTCAGGCAGAACTACCTCGGCCTGCCCCTTCACTTTCACTTTGAGAACTACCATTCAAACTGCTGGCACACTCTGAATAACGTTTCTGAGGACCCATGGCCCAGATTTAATCTGTGAAGGATGTTTCAGTAAGGCACTTTCCTGCGCAGAAAGCTTTGACTGACTTACAGACAAAAACGGCTAAAGAAACAAGAAAGCAAACAAACCAAAGAGAAATGACTCTGAGAACTTTGTCAGAAACACTGACGGAGTGGAAACACGACAGGAAAAGCAGAGGAGGCCATCTCAGGTCAACATGGCTTTGAAGACTGCAGAGTCTGTTCAGGGAAACTGTTTTATTAGTTGCTGCAGATAATAGTGTGAGGGGTTATATCTCTGGGGAAGGGCAGAAAATAAACAAGTGGTGAGTAGCCTGAGAAACTGTTCGAAGTGCAGTTTTAAACTGGTTTATTTTAGGATCTGTGTTTTCTGTCTTAAGTGTGACCGAGTTGAAAGTCTGGATGTTGACACCTACATCCACAGCCGTGTTCTAATCCCAGCAGAGGTGAAACTTAAGAGGTGCAAATGCAAATTTGGAAGATTTTTTAATACTTCTGATTGCTGCCATTGCTGTTTAATAGTCATATTTTGGCCTTGAAAATATACTTCACGGGGTCTCCAATCCCAATCGAGTCAATTTCCTTTGTTGTCCCTGGCTTGTGGAATAACTTGCCCTGCTCCATTCCACTAGCTGAGACTATCACCACCTTTAAAAAACATTTGAATACTCACTTGTTTAAAAAGTATTTCAAATGAGTCTATCACGCACACCCACCCACACACACACACACACACACACACACTCACAAAAATTGTCTAGCATTTAACAATTCCTGGCATGTTCTTTATCTTGACGAGTTGAGTCTTATCAGGGCTCTTAGTTTGTAGTAACTCAGAATTTACAGAAATCGAATGGTAATTGCTTGTGTCTTCTCCTTGTAAGTCGCTTTGGATAAAGGCGTCTGCCAAGTAAAGTAAAGTAAAAGTAAAGTAAAGAAAATATAATCTTAGCATTTATAGTTAAATTTATATTTTAAATTCTGTTTTTAAATGATGATTTCATTTATTAAGGGATAAAGCTGTCCAAACCTGCATGGCCTATGTAAAAATAAAGATTTGCCCCAGGAGGAACTTTGTGCTATTCTTCCTTAAGGTCACTCTTCAGCATCTGTATTGGGTTAAGTTCTGGCCTCTGGCTGGGTTGCTCCAAAGGAGGTCTTAAAGTGTCCGTATTATGAAAACTTTCAGCTTCATTTGTTTGATCTGGCTCTCTATTTATATAGTTTTGGGTGATCTACAATTCCAAAAATGTAGCTCATTTTTATTTTAATCAGCCTTGCTGCAGTACCTCTTATGTCTGAAAGCATTTGTTTGAGCTTCTGCTTCTAACCCCCTCCCACCCCCACCTGCGCCAGATCGACCATCATTTGAAATGTCATGTTGTGAATCCGGTTATATAACATATTGCTATTAGATTGGCCAGATAAAAGCAATTAGCTAAGGAAGTGAGACAGACCATTATAACCCTTAACAGTGTCAGTGTAGGTGTTGTTGAACAGCTTGCGGAACTTTATTTGATTTTTAATGTTTTGTTAAATGTGCAAGATGTGTCTACTTTGATGAGTCAAAAAGTACATTGAGACTATGTAATGGTCATATTTCAATAAAAGCTGGGAAAAGTAAGGTGTTCTAAAACATTTTAACTTTTTCCATTATGTAAGTTTACTACTTACTGTAGAGTAGTGTTATGTAGTGAAAAGTAAAATAGTGTCCAGAATCATTGTCATTGCTTCATGACTCAGTGAGCTCACCAGTGCCTGGAGTCCAGTTCACTGTCTAGTGATTTAGTACTACTCAGCTGAGGAGCTCTTTGACACTGAGCCACTTTCAACCAGATAATGACCACTAATGAAAAAGATATTCAGATTTTATACAGTGGAGGTTACTCATATCCACCTATATTATATCCACAGCTGCTGAATATAAAAGACTGATTGCAATCACACTTGGTATCATTGTCCATGTTCAGTGCTATCTCCAGTAATCACTCGTATTCTTGCACTTTTTCTTTCCCACTAGAGTTACAAGCTGGCTGTAGAACTCAAACCTGACCAGTCCCAGGCCTGGATGAACATGGGAGGGATTCAGCACATCAAGGTAGCAAACATTACTTAATTTCTACACCATTTGTACACCAACATACACCACTGCGACTTTCGGTAAAAGGTGAAAAAACTTTATAGTTGTTTTTCTTTAAAGCAATCCATAAAATAAGTGTGCTTGCCTAATGAAATAAAGATGAAACTTGCTAAAAATGCCAAAGGGGAAAAGAGTAGCAAGGGAGATGTGGAGACACAAGGTGACAAAACAATTTCCCAGTTTCCTGATTTCATTTGTTCTACTTGTTGAAGACCAGACTAAAGTCAGAGAGACTCCACAACAAGCAAGGAGTCTGCAGTGAAGATGTGGAAGAGCATCACCAGTGACAATATGAAGCATCTGCTGAAGTCTGTGGGTCTAAGACTCACTGCAAAGAACTTACAGAACACTAAATATTAAATCTAATTATTTTGTTTGACTTGTCTGTATCTGTCCAATTACTCTTGAACCCTTTTGAGATATACCTCACACACAGTTGTTTCTAGAGTGTTAATATAATGTCTAATATTTTATTTCAAATGTACTGAAGCGCAGAGCCTGAAGGACAAAAATGTTGTAATTGTTCAAATACTTAAATCTGTACTTCATAACAGTGCTGTCTTCATAAGTACTTGTGGGACTCTATAAAACTGTATTAGCCGTAGAAATACTTTGCAGTACAAACCCATATTTAACAGCATAAAGTTTAATGACAGAGCCCGTATTTGATTGCAATGCGTGTATTATTCTTTGTGTGCGCAGGGAGACTATGCAGCAGCCAGGATGTACTACCAGCGAGCCCTGCTTCTGAGCCCAGGTTCAAAACTTTTGAAGGAAAACCTGGCCAAGCTGGATCGACTGGAGAGGAGACTAACAGGTGGTGCGTAGGTCATAAACAGTCCCACAGACGCTGTACCCTCCTGGGCACAGATCAGAATGGCAGAGTACCATTCTGCCCTCTGGAGCCCAGTCAATCAGCCTCCAAGCTGCTGGACAAAATAGACCTGGTTACTAGGACAGCCTGTCTGTGTAAGAGCAGAGGACAGTGGACTTGTCAGGACTGCAGTGTGCTTGATGTGCTGGAGCCAAAGAATTTAGTCAAGCCACAGTCCAGTGTTTCCTGCAGGAAACAGAAAAGAGTAGCTTGTCGAAGACCGCTGAGCTCCATGCATTGCCCTGTCTGCACCAGCTTTATTTCAACATGCATATCTGCTTTATATGTGTGTTTGATCAATTTATTAATTACTGGTTTACATGAAGTAATTTCTTTTATGTCACTTAATGACTAATGATTAATTTAGTTCTCTGCTTCAGCACTGCGAAAGTGAGTGGAAGATGTTATTATTTTGAAAGGAATGAACGTGAGAGTTCTTCATCTTTGGGAATATAATGTGTTAACCACAAGGCAAAGGTCATCTTCAGTGAATGGAGGTAGCTCAGGTGTCACTGTGTTAACATCAGTCAGAGGACCAGAAAAGATCTGTCAGGATCATGTGGGAAGGGGCCATAAATGAGGAGACAGCTAAAGAAAGATTCACAGACCACAGGCTCTGTGTAGTCAAATTCATCTTTTTAGTTTTGGTAACCTTTCTTGTAGTGGTAACAAATGAAGCAGAAAACTTAACCTTGTTTAGAAAATAATGAGCCTCCATTAAGAAAACGATCCAATCATGAACAGATGGCATTCATCAAATAGAAAAGAGAAATTTGTGTTTCAGAGGATTTAGTGAAACTGTCTTGATTTTAGAAAATTGTTTAAAAAAAAGATTACAGAAATGTTCCTAAATAGTTTTAGAAGTAAGTAAGTACCACTTGACCTGATGCGTCACATTTGGTGTCACTTCCACTTGTGGTCTTTGGCTGAGCACATACAGAGATGGCTCAACCTGGTTAACTTATGGCATCAATCAGCAAAAACAATAGTGAGAATCCAGCTTCCGTGTTGTAGAGCACATGACATTCTCTATCCATAGAGAAGGGATTTCCAAACCAGATCCATGAGGCCCACTGTCCTGTCTATCAACTACTACTGATGACCTCAGTGAGGTATGATCAGTCAGTCAGAAGCTGCAAGATAATAATTTACTTTGACCTCCCTCACTTCATCCACCCACGCTCACCGCAGGGGTCCTTAAGGACCAGTGCTGGGAATCCCTGCCTTAGAGCTTTGATTCAGGTTAAGGCCACCCCCTTTTAAGAGGAAGTCTTCATGTTTGTGCCTCCAAGTCACATGACATCTTTTAACAAAGACAGGGTTTACAAACTCTCCAAATGGACAACCAAAGCCAACTGCATTCACTGAAGACTGTGAGATATAGATGAAAATTGAGATTAAATCAATGTGTGAAGGGAATGTTTTGTGTTGGATTGTATCCATACATATGACAAAAGTGACAAGCTCTCAGATTATATGACATTTTAGAAATTATTCACAACAGCTGCTTTCTCCCTAGACATAAACTATATTATGTTCATTGACCTCAATTTCCAGAACTGGCTACAGTTATACAACCTTATGTTGCAAGTGTTCTGCAAGTATAATAAGCTAGTGTGTCTGCTCCTGTGTGAGGAGCTGATACTTGTGGTGTTGTGTATAACCTCTGGAGATTGCTGTTTGGTTGCTTATTGTGGTTTTGTTGACGGTGATGTTGATTGTGATTACATTTTTGCTGTGGAATGAAATTGAGATGAAAATGAAGTGACTAGTGCAGTAAGTGACTTGCACCATGAAAATAAAGTATATGTTTTATTAAATGGTGTGTGGAGTTAATGTCTTTGTATTTATGCAGATGACACTCAACTGAACTTTTTTATATTGTAGTAGGTTTTCCTATGTTTCATAGGATAAAAGAGATGTGGAGCACTGTGGACCACTGCTGCTGTGATGTAAGTTGGAGACTGATCATGCCTGACTGGTGGATATATCTTAAATCAACCATCTGAGACAACATGGTGAAATAATTTCTGTGCTCCTTCCTAAATTCAGCTTTGTCATCTAGGAGTCTGAAATTTTCAAATTCTGCACCTACAGGGTCTTTGTCTAGACACACTACATACTGTCAGACTGGCAACATGCCGGAGAGCTGACTGCACCTAGCCTGTCTGTCATGGACTAGGTGTATTGTACTCTCACCAAAAAAATTACACATCATATTTATTTTCCTGTAGAATTGTGGTCAGGGATGCATCAGGATGCAATAGTCTTTACAGTACAAAAATATGTAGTCAGATGGGTCCTAGGCCACCTGACCCAATTTCCTAAAATTCATTTTTAAATGGATCACTGATCAACTTCTAAATATCAGGGAGAAAACACAGAAAGTGATATACTTTTAAAACCATATTAAGCCAACTACTTATGGCAGTGGTGTAACATTATGCATCTGCCAACAACAGTATGTTGCTTACAGATCATGATTTAGCCTCAGTAAAAAGTCAGTCGCCCAACTGTCTAAGTTGACTAACCTTTTGCTTAACACTGGTTTGTTTGCTAGAATAGCGACTGTTGGGCAGCAGCAAGTCACTTAAGTATAACTTAAGTATTAAGGGCTTTTATATTTCCTGCTGTTCATGACCCTTCTGAGTGTGGTTCCTGCTCCACTGTCTTTGACAGGTTTAAGTCGGTAAGTTTGTCTTCTTTTACAGGAGACTGTCTTTTACAGGAGGTTTTGCTTACTTTAGGCCCTAAAGTTTAGGGCCTTGTGTTTTTAAACTGGTAAATAGCTGTCTATCTTCATATGTGGTCCCTAAAGATTTTAAACACGCAGTAGTCCAGCCTCTAATTAAAAAACCTTCTGTTGACCCCACAGTTCTTAATCATTACAGGCCTATCCCTAAACTGATGGCCTTTCTGGAAGAGCAAAATATTTTTAGTTTTCAAATATTTAGTTTTTTAAACTATGGAGACTCTGTCGTGAATATGAGCACATTTCGCCAATTGTATCCTCACTCCACTGGTTGCCTGTACATTTTAGGATTCATTTTAAAATCCTTTTATTTGCCTTTAAGGCTGGTCTTGCCCCTCCCTACCTCTTCGAGCTGTTACAGCCTTACATACTGTTCTCTCAGGTCAACTGGTCAGCTGCTTCTGAGTGTGCTTAAAACTAAATGTTAGCTTAGAGAGGAACGCGCTTTTGCTGCTGCAGCTCCTAAAATGTGGATCGACCTGCCCTTGCATGTTAGACAGGCTTCGGCTCTCGTCAGTTTTCAAATGCCTTTTGAAAACTCATCTCTTCTCCTTGGCTTTTGACACCCTGTGAGATGTTGATCTTAGTTGTTTTTATCTGATTGTATGTCATTTTCCTTTTGTACATTTTACTGACTGTTGTTTTATCTTCATTTAATTGCGTTATCTTAATTCTCTGTACAGCTGTACAGCACTTTGGTCCTGTGAGGTTGTTTAAAGTGCTTTATAAATAGAGTTGGAGTACTGTTAAGTTTGTTAGTTTAAGTTTTCATTGACTGCCTTCTGCCAACTGTTTTTTTTAAGAACACGGGAAGATGGTGTGGAGCTGCTGCAGGTCCTCTGTCTCTGCTGTGATCAGACTTAACTGCAAACTCAACTGACTCATATAACTGCAGATTGATTTGCCTGACTGCAGAGCTTAAGGCACTTCTACTGTATCTCACCTCCCTAATTATGTTTCATTTATTATTTTCTCGTTATTTGTATTACTACTAGTATCCTGTATTTTTGTACTGTACTCCAGATTTATTCTGTTGATTATTATTTTTATGTCATTTTTACCGCTGTGGCATATGAATCTCCCCTTTGGGGAATCATCAATTAATAAAGTGTTACCTTTATCAGAGAGTGTAGAACATGCTATCCATACTAAAGCTCCACTTATCTGTCATACACAGATCAGTTTTTTTTAATGGGGCCATGAACTAAATGTAATACACTTGTGACATCTACTGGTTTGGAGTTGCAAGAATTAGATTGCCCTGTATTTTCTTTCCTTTGAGAGGTTTTTGTATGCTCATGCATATCTTTTCATATTGCTTAAACTAATAATGTTTTTTGTTATTAAAAGAAAGATGTTGACAGGTTTGACTTCCAACCAAAAAAAAAACTCCATCCAGAGCTTAAGTAAGTTTTTAATTCAGGACATACTAAACCTAAAATTATTATATAAAAACACTATTTGCAACTGCTTTGTGCCCCTAATTGAGGAAAAAGAAATAGATTCTGTGACACTATTGTAGGGAGCACCACAGTTTCATCCATCAGGCCTTCAGTTAGTGTTTCATAGACAATCCATCAAAAAGAAAAACAAGAAGCACCTATAGAGCTCGCCAGAGGTCTGTCTGGGAAGGAATACTCCTGTTTCTTGCTCTATGTGGACTATGCAGATGCTTTAGTCTCAAAATATTTTAGTAGAATTAAATGTAACTCAAATATCTCTCAGATTATATTTGCTCTGTAATGTTGAAAGAAACATCTATAAACCATTGGGAAGTGTTTTTGATACCTCTGGAGAAACAGCTGTGCCAGAGTATTAACTTTGATTTGCTCTATACCAGGCATGTACAGTACTATTTGTTGTCTTTGTTAGCTCAACTAGTAAAGAAATGCTCCAACATGGAGCAGTTCCTGGTTTGCAACCAGCCTTGGCCATGAAATTTTTTTTTTGTTTTATCATTCCTGTGTGGCTTCATTGACATTTAAAAATTGTCACAATTATAATAAAATTGTTTTAGAATAGTACATTTGTATATAACTTTTGCTGTCAAATCTTTTTCTGAGAGACCCACAGGAATCTTCACATCATCAAATCTATCCATCTTTAAAAAAGTTTGGACACCCCTGCTCTATACATAATTAGGTTTATTATGTGATAAACCAAATTGTTGAATCTCATAACACAAAATGTAGACACATTGGATCTGATTTGAATCTTTTTTCGTGATTTTGCCTGTTATTTTAAAAATCTTTGATTTGCAGGTACCATTCTAAAGTTTGTAAGCTTCTGCACTTACATGGTCATAGAGAGGTAATTTTTTTTACTTTTATTATTTTCTATAGTCTATTGCTTGGTTACACTTGATTTTTTTCTTTGTTGTTTTTATTTTCAATTTTGATAACCTACTGTGATGCATTGCCACAAATCATTGAATTGTTTAAATTCCTTGTATCGATTCAAAACAGGGGCCCCTTACATAGGTCCAGCAATCACTCGTTACAGGCAGGCAAGGTTAACTTCCTGAGGCAGACAGGAGTAAAGTAAATTTATTCCACAGGAATTTGACATGGTTTAATAGTTATTACATCCAAAAGTTTAGAATTGGGTTCAGAAACTGCTGGTTGGGAGGGATGTAAAGGAAGTCAGAGGTTCTTGAATAAAAATGAAAAATAAACTAAATGCAAATGTCAGTGTTCATCTAATAAATCTTGGATTTTTTTTCTTTAGTTTGTGTTTTCAGAAGTAATTCCTGCTTTGGATCATTGTCCCATTGAAACCAACCTCTTTTCACTTTCTTGCCTAACCGAAAGACAAACAAACTCTAAGTCACTGCAATACAAAGCAAGTAAACCCATTATTACTGTTACAATTAGTGCCATGGTGACTGTAGTACTGACAGATAGTAATGGTTACACAAGAATAATAAGATGCCAGAGAACTTACTCTAATATGCAGTTTTTGAATACAACAATTGCCCTAAATAGTCAGACATCAACACAGCCCAGAAGATCACTGGCTGCTCTCTGCCCAGCCTGGAGGTCATTGCAAACTCTCGGTACCTCAGCAGAGCTGGCAATATCATCAAGGACTACTCTCACCCCA
>JAUBNQ010000015.1:1061297-1076354 GCA_032353495.1 Ctenopoma kingsleyae | reverse complement strand
AGATAGATAGATAGATACTTTCATCACTCTGTTTTATCAGCTTAGAAATATAGACATTTCAGGACCAATTTGTGCAGAAAACCAGTAAATTGTAAACAGTGCCATTACTTTTTCTTGTGACTGTATATATATATATATATATATGTTACATTTAAAGTTATGTATTATATACCTTTTGTAGTATTTGTTGCATTCTTGAACAATCTCTGAGTCTTCACTGACTTCTTGACTTATTTTTGCTAATATTTCATTGGCATCTGTGCAAATGTGCAAAATTGTTTCTTTATTTAAACTTCCTTTTTGTTTCCTGGCTTAATGCAATGTTTTGCTTGTCTTTTATTTCATCTGTATTTTCTGTTACATGAAATATTTGTCCTCTGGATGACTTCAGTGTAAGGATAGTTTGAAACGAATTCTGTCTTGAGTCTAATTAGTTTTGTGTTGCATGAGGTTTCCTACATCAAGTGAGCTGCTCTCTCTGGGAGGCAGTGAACTCAGCTTAGCTTGTGAAGACTCGTGTTCCTTGCTGTTTGACAGCCACTCATTTAGTCTAATTATTCTCCACTCAAAATAATCACTGCTAGAAAATCGTGACTCATGGTCTAAACAACATGTCAGCATGCTGTGTTTATCTAGAGCTGAATGTGTTGATTTTACAGTGCCTTCATGCACAACAGATTTACACTGGCTTGCTGTCAGCACACCGATAACAGTGTTAGTATGTGATTGTGCTGTGCGTTAGTTTACCTCTAGACAAAGACCATTCCTCAATGATCCTTGGTTTGTCGGAGTGCTTTCTGTCCCTGTAGGGCTTTGTAATCTCAATCCCCAAAGGTAGTGTAGTGCCCACAGGTGGTAAGCCTGAGTGGCTGAGGTTTAGCTTAGTAGTCCATCATTCAAGGATCTTACGCCACACTGTTGATTTCCTTCAGGATGGAAAATTGAGTGGTAGAAAGCGTGCAGCCACATATCCTGGAGGGAGTGAGAGAGATACTGACAGTGCTGCTCTGCCTCCCCCTCTCTCCTCTTTGCTCTGCTTCTTTTTCTGTCGGTCTGTCTCTGTCCTGCTTCCTGCCTCTCTCTGTATCTGCCTCCAGTAGCCCTTCCTACTCATCCATCGCTCCCTCCCCCTCCTTCTCCCCTCTCTGAAACTGTCTTCTCTTTTTTTTCTTCTTTACACCCCTGCACTTGACTAATTGGACTCACAAAGCAGATTTAACACTTTCTTTGTATTTTTTTCACTCTCATTCCTTATCTGTTTTTTCTTTTCTTTGATATATTTCTTAGTCATTTGCTGCCTATACTTCTACTGTAACTGTTTCCAGCATATTGGAACAACACAGAGCCTTATTGTCTTTGAGTCCTTCTTTCTTTCTCTCTTGCTGTGAGCCATCTTTCCGTAAGTCTGTTTGCCTTCATTAAAGGGCAGGGGTTTCCAGGTAGCAAATGGTGACCATGACAATAGTAAGAATGGCATCCTTCCTCTCAGGACTTTGGCCACGCCTCAGCTGTTTGTTTTTACATAGTACCTGCCGGATGGTACATACTTAATTGTCCCAATCTGGCTACTATTGGAACAGTTGCTGTTTTGCCCTTATTGCCTGGTGAGCCTATCTGCAAGGTAGCTAGTAAGTGGACTAATTACAACTACTTGGCATTGGCATGGCAACAACCGCACCGCTAGCCAAAGCAAACACAGACTGATGGATCAGAATTCAAATCAGGGCCTGTCTGTTGTCTTGCAGGATATACTATTCTCCACTCATATACCAGAATTCTTGATTTTTCACATCTTCCCAATCTGGTCTTTGTATCTCGACTCTTCATCTCTCACTCTTTGTCTGTTTATTCAAGAAGTATAAAGCAAAGATGATGGTTTCCAGTCCGACTGTTTTACTGACATGCGCAACTCAGTGGGAGGCATGTTTTTCCCCAGATACAAGTCGTTAGTGAAAGAGAGATACTGTAGATGGCAGACAGCAGGTTTATGCAGAGCAAGAAAAGACAGTTGCACACTTTCATCTGAGCAAACATGCATGATGTGTGAAATGCTAGTTTTGCACCTAAAATTGCTATACGCACAATAGAGTGCAACAGTAATACTCCATAAATGTTTAATGAATGCATTAAAATTGCAACATGATATGTATGCTGTCTGCTTTCAAGGCTGAAGGCTGCTGTAGTTTGAGTCCTTAGCTGTGCTATTTCTAACAGAGGTGTGTATGAGTGAAACCAAGTGCATGGCTGGGTTTGTGTGTGCTTTGTGGAGCAGTGATGGACTTAGGGCTTAAGTCCCTATACCTCACCAGTGTATGCTGGTACCTTCACTACGTAGCAGTGTTCCAAACAGCTTTGATCTCAAGGTCAAGTTTGAGATCGTCTTTAGGGTCAATAACTCACGTAACAAATATGGGAAAGTAAACATGGGCAAAATAGGCTCATTTGAAATAAGGTCTATGTTAACTTTAGACACAGCAACACAACCCATTAAACCAAAGCTCAAGTCCCATGCCGTACGTTCTTACCGGCAAGCAGCCAGGGATTACTTTGATGCGTGTTATTGTTAGAAACACATGAATCAGCAACTGTTATACTGAGGCTAAGCTTGAGTCATCAAAATTAGGCTGCCGAGGGAGTATCATAACACAACCTGTTACCTTAAAAAAGAGGTAGCAATACACTTTTAGTAAAAGAAAAACAAAATCATACTTTATGAAGAATTTAGAAAAAAGTGTATATTGACACTGGAGATATTAAGAGATGATCATCAAATTTTATTTGCATATTGCATCATAAAACTAGTGCTATAGTTTATTTCCTTCAGGCTAGTGCTGCAAGAATAATCTAATCACAATAGCTCTGTCAGGCTGTGTGATTACATAACCGCAAAAGGCTGTGATTTAATTAAATAAATATGTGCATGTGTGAACGTGACAACCTGTTCTCTGTGTGCAGTTTACTCATTATCTACACTCATAATAAAGAACCAGTCAGTCTCTGTCTAGGCAGTGGAGCATGGTCATGTGTCACATGACTTTCCAGTGTGCAGTGTTGTCAGTTTTGCTTGCGTGTCTATATTTATAATTAATATTATAACATGTCATATGATTGATAAGAATATGACCTGTTCATCAGTTTGTTTCACAGAAAACAAACATACAACATTTTTTTAAGCACTGGCAATGTTTTTTGCACAGTTTTAACAATTAAGTATTAAGTTTTGTTCAGTGTGTTTGTGAAATCTAATGAGGACACAGATAGGCAACAGTGAAGTGGATTAGGGTGCAGAAGAGGTCTTTCTTTAATGTTTTGTTTTGTTTTACGCTTGCCATTGTAGAAATATAATTTCAGCTATCACAAGTCACAAAGGAACTGACCTGATCTATAAGATGCGGTAACATCTAATGGAGTAAGACCTCAGATACCTGCTCAGCTCAATGATAATTATTTCCTGACTGTTAAATATGCTCTTGTAAGTGGGAAGCAGATCCCCCCCCCTGCTGCCTGTTCCCATCCTCAACTCACTCTGCTGATTAGCTCCATCACCAGTTTAATGTTGTAGAGGTTGATTATTAATAATAGCCATCTCCTCGTCCTGTGAAGAATGAGCTGAATAAATTCCTCCAACAGAACAAACAGGGCACATCTGTGCCAGAGCACAACATATCCCCTGGGAACCAACAAATAATATCCAATGGCCTGTGTTGTCGGGATTTGTGTGTATGTGTGTGTGTGTGTGGCTTTAACCATGGCATATCCTTCCCATAGCCCTCCGTGCACATTATGACACAAGTCAGAAAAGACCAACCTCTCTTTTTTCCTCTCTCTTTCCCCTTTTTCACCAACACACATTTAAACAGAGGGGCTCAGCTGTTCCATCGTGGTCTCTGGCAGGTTTTGTACTTGGGTTGAAGCTTTGAGCGGATTGCTTTTGAATTGAATGTGGCTCCTGCCCAATTCCCCGGTCCTCTGTGTCTCAGCCCGCCACCTGCCTGATAATACTCTCCGCCTCTCTCTTTCGGAAGAAGAGCAAACAGTCTGCAGCTCTAGACAAATAGCACATCTAAAATGGTTTGATATCAGTCCCCACACCTCCATACCTTTCCTTTCATAACCAGTGGCTGATTTTCCTGCATATTATTTTTTATTTATCAAAATATATGACTGGCAGAAAGGTGCTAATAGTCAGGAAAATTTAAATCAGGGCTGTAATTAAAAGAGTTTGGATGATGGAATGCTTTCGGAAAGAGATTAAAAGAATCAAGTCTGATTCATTCAGGAAATCATTCTACATTACACTACACTCTACACTACAAACTAAACTTTAGTGACTTATTAATGTTAATTAATGTTCTGGAACAACTCAGATTACGCTGGAATTATAGATGCTATTGGTGAGTCTCATTTATTTCATACGCTGAGAGAAGTTGTGATCACATGAGGCTCCGCAGACAAAGCCTATACATTCTACTCGTTTTTCAAGTTTTGAATAAATTCCACAAGACCTGTTTTTCCAAAAGTGTTGTTTATGTATTTTTTATGTGCTGTTTCTTTAGTAATTATTTAGCAACAGTAAATATCCTGTTACAGAGCAAACAAATTATAAGTCTTTACAATTTTTTGGGTTATTAAAATATTGTCAAATTATCGTTATCGGGAAAATAGCAAAAAATATCGTGATATCATATTTTGACAGTATCGAAAACCCCAAGGCTACATACATCAAATTGGAAACACTTTTACTCAACAGAGGTTTATGACACAACCTTTCAGGTACTTACAATACAGTTCTTTCATCACTCTCGAGGTGCTTTCACTGTTCCCATTCATGTAAACCTAACAGTGTGTCAGTGACATAACTCCACAGAGTTTATATGTCTGTTACTCTGAGCCAGTTAGTCAGAACTTATGACCTTTTGGATGAGAGGTGAAACGTCTTCAGTAACTTCAAGCAAGTTTAGTTGCCACTTTGGGGTGGCAGCAGCTCAGTTGTCTGTGAGCCCCAGGCATTTTGACAGTCACTGCTATTAGAATCATCATGATAGAGCCCAGGTGTTACCTCAAGGCAGTGTTTCCTCTACCATTATACAAGGGGGTGGGTCACCCAAGACGGTCAAGTTAGTTTCATGTAATTAGATTTTCTGTACAGCGATTTTCTGTACAGTACACATTAGCAGTTATTTCAGGTTCCCTTTCCTATAGAACGGGTCTGTATGTTGTTCTTTTATTAAACTAACTAAACAGCCTCATGTTATTTTGTCTTATTTACATGACGGTTTCATGTCTGTCTCTCTGTATCGCGTGCAGCGAAGTTCTGCCGCGATACGCGTACACAAAGACACTTGTGCACACACACAGGTGAACTCACCAGCTGACAGAGAGCGTGCGTCGGGAATTATGACTTTTAAAGCATAAAGACCAAAACACACACACACGGCGCATCATATTTAAACTGTACAGCTGATATTAAACAAACGAAGCCATCTATATATCTATGACTTTAGTGCATTTTCCTTGTTATGTTTGTAGCATTAAATAACATATTTCTACAGTCAGGAACCTTCCAGATGTTGAATTGTTTGTGCGTTTGGAGACATATGAACATTTCCGCAGTGAGAAGTTCTGTGCGCATTTCTGCAGGCGTTGACAGTACTAACCTTATTAATTATTCATTATCATTAATTGTCCCCGACACAGATTCACGATTGGTCAGAGTGTGACAGTAAATTAATTTGTGAAGTTTTCCACACGCTGTTCTTGTGTGCTGCATCAGGAAAGTCTGCATATTTAAAAGCACCCCCACCCCCTCCCTCCAACACAGCAAACCTAGGGGAAACACTGCAAGGTGCTCATAATTTGTTGGGCAGAATTGCCAGGGATCAATTTCAGTTTTGTGTTAACCCACAACAGGATGTAGTTGCAAGACCAGTCAGTATTTCTTCGTCTAATGCATGGCTGGGCTTTCAAAAGCAGATGGGTATACAAACAATGCTGGGACAAACGCAAAATGGAAATGTTTAACACACAGTCAGAAGTGCTATGTACTTCTTTGAAACAAGTGCTGTTGCGAAATCTGTCAAGCTGACTAGTCCCGCTGTCATCTTTTCTGTCCATGAGATGCAAATTAAATCTCAGAAATATGATAATTTAATCACAAAGAAGATGTGTTGATGGAAGTTTCAGACTGAATGAGCGATTGTTGGAAAAGTGATTGAAAAGACCATTTAACTCATTAGACCATGTAAGGAGACTTGAACATGAGTCTTGAGTTTTTTTGGTGGTCAAGTAATAAATGAAATAAATAATGTGTGACTAATATAATAAATGTTTGTATGAAGTTGTGGATTTAATAGAATCTGCTAGAATAACACTTATTTGAGACCTGAATAATCATTTGTAATTTTCCCCAGTTACAAATATTAAACACAGTTTCTTTAGATTTTAATGCCTGTCTCCTGACTTGAACAGCTACAGTAGGCAAAGTAGCTTACGTGTGAGACACACTTTTTTTTTTTTACAAAATTTAAGTGGCTGAGAGCTAATCATGTTGTATATATTAGACACATTTATTCACATAACTGATCTCCCCAGCAAACCAGCTGAATAAACGTCTTCCTTGTGAACATTTTGGGGAAGACAGTTTCTCTGGCTGCTGTCCCTTTGTCCTGCTGACAGACAGGCACACGGACTACTGTTCTGATGACAGAGATGCCAAACGCAGGTTGTCAGTGTGGATTTAATGGAATGCCAGTTTGTGCTAAATGCTCACATTTAGC
Organism: Ctenopoma kingsleyae; assembly: GCA_032353495.1. Classification (NCBI taxonomy): domain Eukaryota; kingdom Metazoa; phylum Chordata; class Actinopteri; order Anabantiformes; family Anabantidae; genus Ctenopoma; species Ctenopoma kingsleyae. The sequence continues at coordinate 1,069,578 of JAUBNQ010000015.1, read as the reverse complement.
TTTTAAATTGAATTCCCAGTGCCATGACATGATCTAATTTCATAACCACTGCACATCATGCAGTGATAGTTCAGAAGTTTAGGAAAGTCTGAGTCTACTTTGCAGTGGGTAAGCAATTCTGATTTTGTGTCAAAGCCAACACTCCAGCTTTTCAACAGGAAAGTTACTCTTCACTGCATTGTAACTCTGTTTTTTGTTTCTCTGGGTCAAAAAGACTTCTTCTTTTGGATATGTCTAAAAAAACACCATCTAAGACAGAGACAGCCAGCTCAGCGCTATTTCTCAAGTCAATAGAATCATCACACTGGATCAGAAACTAGTCTGTGTTACGTTCAAGTGTACCTGCAGGCAACTCAGACACACTCTTTGCCATAGTATGTTGCACACTGCCAATAGTATACGTAATTTCTTATATATTATCTTATAAGGTCCTTTATTGGGGAAGGACTTCTTTTGTTCAGTTAGGATGTGGCTACTTTAAACAAAGCCTTTGTTGTTGGGTGGGCCTTTTTTGTCTGTTTGGTAAACTGAAACTGTTGTCTTTTAAGTGTTGTTTCCAGCTCATTTACCATCTCTAGTCATACCTTGCTGCCAGCAGGAAAGTCACATGAAGCGTTGAGGTGTGATTTGGTGAAGTGACACAATAAAAAACATTTTGTACTGTCTGACATGCCCCCCGCTGCAAATAAGACTCACATACGAGTCATAGCCTGTCAATATTATCTAATCTTACAGCATAACTGACGTAGGCACACGTGACAGTACTGCTGACTGGAAGATAATCTTCTGTTAAAAAGAAGATGCATTATAGAAGTGGCTTCTGTGAACTCAATTGCAACTGAAATTTAAACAAGTTTACCGAGTGAATTTCTGCCAGCTAAATTTTGGACGTTCTCCATTTTTTGAACTTTTAAGCAAGCTACTTAAAATTGGTTGGAAAACCCAGTCTAGCAAGCCTAGCATAACATTTTTACTATGAGATTTTTGAGACTAATGCTAAGAATATTCACAAAATAAAAAGTGTCATTAGTCTGGACATGGATAACTCTTGTATGAAGTAAATGAGTACAATAATTAACTTGATACATATAAATTCAGAGTTACAGTTCACAGTGTCACTCTGAGAACTGACAGTCAGATTCTATGGAAGAGAAACAAGTTAAGGGCATTCTTAGAGCCTCACTGCCATCTTGTGACTAACAGGATTCATCACACACTAATTGTTGACTCTCATAGAGATCCATCCAAAAAATGAGATGAAAAATATTAATTAAAAATAAAGTATAAAAGATGATGTGTAGAAAAATAACAGCACACCATTCCTAAATAAGACCCACAATTTGAAGTGTGAACAAAGTTTCTATGACAAAGCGTGTGGGACTAGATAGGCAGCGAAAAAAGGGTGAAATAATAATAATAATACTAAAGAGAAAAAGAGGATAACATACTATGATGTACAATGTACAATACAATGATAAGGATGAAGGGGTTTGGATACTTACATAAGCCGCTGTATCACCTGTCTCATCAGATTTTCCAACACCTAAGTTGTCCTTTTTTTTTTCTTTGGAACATTTTATAATTTGTCAGCTGTTCATGTCTAAGCAGACTTTGTATTTTTTTCACACTTATTGAACAAACAGTAGCCTATTATTCATGGATGTATTTTGCTATATTTTTCACTTGGATAATACAGCTCTGGAAAAAATTAAGAGACCACTGCATGAAAGCTGTGGTTGCAAATGAGAGTTATTCCACCAAATATTGATTTGTGAACACTTCCTAAGTTAAAACTTTAGTAATGTGTTGTGTATGTAATGAATATGTTTTGTTTTTTTGCATTATTTGAAGTCTGAAAACACTGGACCTTTTCTGGTATTTTGACTATTTTTCATTTTCTGCAAATAAATGCTCTAAATGACAATATTTGTATTTGCAATTTGGGAGTTTTGTTGTCAGTAGTTTATAGAATAAAACCAAAATGTTAATTTTACTCAAACATATACCTTTAAATAGCAAAAGTTTGCAGTGGTTTCTTAATTTTTTCTGGAGCTGTATGTTTGGCTTCCTCTTGTGGCTACGTTCTGCAGGCTCTTGATTTGAAATAAAACCATAACTGAGGTGTTGGTGGGTGTTCACATTCATAACGTTCTGCACACAATGTGCCACAGTACAGGGCCAACACAACAACAGTGGGGGGAAAAAAAGTGTGAACATCCAAATGCTTAGAGACCGCACTGAATGTACAGAGAGTTACATTCTGGACTCAACTCAGTAGTAATTTCTGAGACTTAGTTATGGTGATGTATGGGACTGTAACATATTATTTCCGATATCGTGTACTACTCTTATGTACAGCAAGGAAGAAACGCTAGAAATTCCAAAACATTTACATTCATAAACTAGAAAAGCCTCTCTTAACCTGGGCTCCCTCTGACTGAAGAAACCATTTTTATGAGTAGTGAAAGATTTTGACTTAACAAGAAGTTGTCATCACTCAACTAACAGATAAGACTAAACTTTTAGTATTCTTAATTTAATCAGCTCTGATATCCAGAAACACTTTGAAGAAAAATATATTTGGATTAGACTACTAAAATTTGAGTGTTGGGAATTGGAAAAAGTAACCTGAATATAAAAAAATGTAATAATGTGTGGTATTTTTTGTGTGTTTCATGCTACAGACTATCTGTCACAAGGCGTGGATCTAAGCGGCATTGAGGTGATTGAGAATGACTTGCTCCTGATCAGCAGAGCTAGACTGGAGGTGGAGAATCAAGCCAAGAGACTACTGGAGCAGGGCATGGAGATCCAGGTATGCACACATATTTTTTTTTGGGTCTGACCCAATTGTTCAGGTTCTTAACTTGTGTGGTAAGCATGTAGGGCTAGGGTTACATAGCCTTGGCAGACTGAGGGTAGAGGCAGACTTTAAATGAAAGGGTATGAGAAATTACCTAAAATGTTTTATGAATCATTGGCAAAATAGTCAAGCAACTCAGATTATACCTATTAGTTTAATATTGTTTAGTGTGTTGCAAACCTTTCACTTGATACTTGTTTCTTTTACCAGAATCCTAATATGAGAAGAACTTATCATTGTCAGTGGTTCTGTTAAGGCAAACTCAAAACGTGATACATTTTTGACAGGAGGTAAACATACAGCATTTATTCTTGTTTTTCCATTAGATGCTAAGCTACTGTCAATAATCAATACATCCTGCACAGATATTATCACATTTAAGCCTTCCAGCACAGTGTTCTGTTTCCCTTTTCTCTGTAGGCTTTATCTAGCTACAGTATGCAACTTAAGACGACACTAGCATAAGACTCATACTTAAGAAGCTGCAGAATGTACTAATCAAGCAGAAATCATTCACAATAAGATTTTGTTATATATCTCAACTCAAAATATCTGGGGAAAAAAGCATGACTGTGGTTTAACTTGCATTTGCATTCAATCTGAGGGCCCGAAGATCATGGGCATCCAGTATTGCTTACAATATTGCAATATTGTAATGGTAATGTTCTGCAGTTGTATAACATTTTTCGACCTTATTGGGACTCAAAGCGCTTTTACATTGCTTCTTATTCACTCATACACACACACACGCGCACACACACACACACACCCCGATTGTTGAGCCACAATGCAGCTGACTTGACACACCTTTCAGTGTCTTGCCCACGGACACTTGGACATATGACAGGAGGAGCTTGGAATCAAATGGCAGCCTCCACTGTATTTTGGTTTTGTTTTGATTTCTCCAGATCCTTTGAATCTTTTGATGATATTATTACTGTAGATGATGATACATTCAAAGTCTTTACAATTTTACATTGAAGAACATTATTCTGAAATAGTTTGACAATCTGTAGACACAACTTTTCACATTTGGTGATTGGTGAACCTCTGATCATCTTGACTTCTGTAAGACTCTGACTCTCTTGAGATGATCTTTTTATACCGAGTCATGTTACTGACCTGTTGCCAATTAACCTAATTAGTTGAAATATGTTCTTCCAGCTCTTCTTTGTTAGCACCACTTACTTTTCAGCCTTTTGTTTCCTTTGACCTTTCCTCACTTTAAACATTGGATATACAGTATTTTCTCTGTTCTGTTGTGAATAACATATTGGCATATGACATTTGCAAATCATTGCATTTAGTTTTTAGGTAGTTCTTACACAGCATCTCGACTTTTTTGAAATTGTGGTTGTATTTGCTGGGTGAGTAACCCTTATGTTAGTCTTGTCTTTCAACTAATACAACTTTATTCGTAGTTGGGAGGCTGGCACAGGTTCTCGTTGCTGTCAATGTACCTTCTAGTAATAGTCAGACTTTTGATAAATTTTCATTTGGCTTATTTTTATATCTATTTACTGTTCACGTACATTCCTGACCTCTGTATCAAGCTATTGGAAAAGAAGAAAGAAAGAATAATTGAGGAAGACACTGCTTCTGAGCTATTGTCTTACTTGTGGAGTAGATGGCTTCATGTAAATGCATTAGTCAAGCAAATCTTATCAGCAGTTCCATTCCACCACTGCCTTTTCTATTCCTCTTGTCTTAACATTGCTAAATGACGAGCAAATAGGTCACATATAATAAAGCGCCCATACAGGCTTGGATTAGTAGCAATAACTTTAAAAACAACTGTTTAGTTGATTAGGGTTAGGGTTTGTTGTGGTGAATTTTTTTTCCATACATATATATATTGCAACTTTTTTTTGGAGAATGTGTTGAACATCTTTTGTGTATTTTATTTTCTCCTTTTTAAAAAAGGGAGGTATGATAAAAAAGTCTTATGGCGTTATGTGTTCTGTAAAATACATGTGAGAGACAGGCACATGTGAGCTCTGCTCACCTTCATCTGCCCCAGAAAGCCTTGTTCTCAGGGGGGCAGTGTCCCATTAAAGACAATGTGTTGTGCGCATGTGTGTGTGAGAGACAGTCTGTTCATTGCCCATGATGACATGTTGTCAGCATCCAGAAGAGTAGTCGTGTTGGTTTTCAAGCTTGTTGTGCAGTTGTGTTTTGCTTCATTCGGTCTCTGTACGATCCTGGTCACATCTCAAAATCTCACGTTTTCAAATCACACCTCTCATAATTCTGTCAGTTTTAAAATGTAATTTTACATGTTTTGATATTGGCACAGTATATAAATTTGGTTCCCTTTAGTGTTTAGTGCTCCATGTATCTTATAGTAGGGAATATTTTTTTCCACTGCAATAAATATAATATACCAATATAGAACAACTTCCTCTTGCTGTCATAGTAATTAATTTGAATCCACTTTGTCAGTTTTAAAAGATAAGGCTGATGATTTTCTGTGTTTTTGTTATTGTTGGCAAATCCCACAAAAACACTGAAACCAAAAAATGAATTGCATATACTTGCTGTAAAATCTGTGAATCCCTGTGCCATAGAGCTCAGAATCTATTGAAAACTCAGTGAGACTCATCAGTGCTCTGGGTGACATGTTTCTTTCTCACAAAACATGTGATGGCTGTTAAAAAAAAATAAAAAAAGAGAGAGAAAGAGCTCCAAAGGCTTTGAACTTCACAAAGAGAGCATATTTCCTCTCTGGGATTACAACACAAGTCCCTGAGGAGAGAAGACAAAAATGGAAGCAGTCTGTGAAGTCACAGTGATGGACTGAATAAAGGGTTAAGGAAAAAAAAGCACTTAGATGGAAAGGGAAACACAATATGTTTCTGCAGTGCTTTTTCACTACAAACATTGACCTCAGCTGCTTTTCGTTGAATATTATTTGTTGAACAATTAGTCATTGTGCATTATCCTGAAGGCTTTTCATGTGAAACGTTGCCACAAAGTGTTGAGTTAGTTCATAGTAGTTTAGCAATGAATGAAAATGAAAAAAAAGGCAAATCACAAGCTGGTTAATTAGATTTTTTTTTTGTCTATGTAAAGGCAAAGAGGCACAAAGCAGGTGTGTGTGAAGCTGCTGACAGTGTAGAGTAGCAGGATACTGTGACTCTGCAGCCCTCTTCTATTATAGTGACTGGTTTTTACTCCTACGTCTAGACGATAAGCTTTTTTTTCCAAAATTAGACAGATATACTCGCTCTCTTTCTTTCTTCCTCACACACACACACACACACTCACTCACACACACTCACTCCTCTCTCCCCTTTGTATCCACCCTCAGCAGAGGTATTTTTATCCCAACTACTACTGGAGTAGCCTTTGCTAACAACTTCTGTCCCCGCACTGTGTGTGCAGACTCTAGAGACAGATATACACACACACACACACACACACACACACACACACACACTTACATAGAGACAGCCATTTATATATCAGCCCGTGGAGTTGTTTATTGTGAATGTTATGTAAGCAGTTGGACATGCTGCCTTGGCTGTGTGGGAGCTAGTTTCACGTCAACGCTCTGATTGTGCCAGCAGAGACCCTGTAGCCCATCTGTTGAGTGGGAGCTCAACTGACCCACGTAGAAAAAAAAAAAAAAAACAACTCCTCTCCTCTTCTCTCCTTTCCTCTCCTCTCCTCAAATTAACAGCTCCTTTTCAGCAAGACATAGTTTTAACATGTAATTTATCAAACTCTGGACAAGAAATACGTTTTGCCAAAAAAGTCCACACCTATAATTAGCTGGAATACAGTAGTGAGTAACATCAACCTCCCAAAAATTGAAGGTACAGAAGTCACTAGGAGATCTACTTCAAAGGCTCAAGGCATCTTGGGTCTTTCCTTTCCATAACAGAGTGGAAAATTGTTTAAAAAAAATAACATATTAAATAAAACAATAAACTAATTAAACAATATAAAATATTTTTGGAGTCTTAAATGTTCAGGTTCAGGATGACTGTTGATGAGTGGATGTTTTAGCATTTGATTGTTGTATGTGTGAGTGAAAGTACTTGACTGTGAAAGACAGTGGCTATTTCAGCAGTACAATGCCAAAACTCATTCTGCACGTGCTAGTAGTCTAGATGTGTCTCCTATTGAAAATGTATGATGCATCGTGAAGAGGAGAATCACACAACAGCAGCCACAGACTGTTGAGCAGCTGAAGTCTTGTACGCAGCAAGAATGAATGAGCAAATATTCCACTAGTAAACCTGCAAGAATTAGTTTCCTCATTTGTAATGATTAAAAAGGGAATGTGATGTAACACAGTGGTAAACATGACGCTGTCCCAGCTTTTAGAGTAAGGTGAAGTATTAGAACATATAATACCTTTAGGGCTCAGTAAGACAGCTTTCAAAGTTTCTTTCACTGCTCTTTTTTTTCTCTCCTTCGTCTCTGTCATCTTCTTTTCTTTTCCCTTTACTCTTCTTTCCTTGACTTTGCCCTGCTACATATTCACAGCTCACTCTCATTAAATCAATGTAAGGTGTATTTTTAGTTGCTGTTATCACCTCTGTACTCGCTGGCAAACGCTTTGTGTGTGAAACTACCAGACCCATTAAGTTGATTTCATTTTGTTAAAAACAGACAGACTGCAAACTCTTCATTTCTCTAAACCTCTGTCTCTTTGTCTTTCCTTTTGTCTGTCAGAATCCGACCCAGGTTGGCACAGCCCTGCAGGTCTTCTACAACCTGGGCAGTTTAACAGAGACCATCAGCAGCGTGGTGGGGGGTTATCGCACCACCATACAGGATAACATCACGAACGCTCTGGACATAAAGGGTCTAACACAGCCAGCAAACCCCAGAGGTAAGACCCAAGAATGATGTGGTCAGGTGTCCTTATATTGCTTATCTAGGCATACACACACAGTGGATATGTTGTCCTCATTTCCAGAAGATGGAAGACAATGGAATTCTATAATTTGACCTAGTTCATCAGTTGGCTTGATCCAAAATAGATTATTATACCATGGCCACAGAGAATAGTCAAATCTGGCTGAAGGGCATGTGTTATTTTCATGGCTCTGATGTAGCTGCCACATCATCGGTCTAATTAATGCACACAGTATTTTCAGATAACCAGCCCTGATTAGGTCAAGGCTTCTTCCACTGGCATTTGAAAAGCATGTTTGGCATTACTGAATATAATATGAAATTAGCATATTTTTTAAGATAAATCTCAGGTGAAACTGAAACATATTGTCGGAAAATCCCTTCAATGTCAATGAATCCTACTAATAACTGTTGTTTGTGTATGCAAAACCTTAGGTTGTATTCCTCTGTGCTATAGAGCTCCATTGTTCAATAACAACAAGCTTCCTGTGCACACTGTTACACTGGGTTTCTTCATTACCATGAACACACACACACACACACACACAC
>JAUBNQ010000015.1:1009661-1027241 GCA_032353495.1 Ctenopoma kingsleyae | reverse complement strand
TGGACAGCTGAACTTTATTTGGGGTTAATCAGAGTCACTTTAATTGATGTCAGGTGTGTGTGCAAGAAGACTGAATACTGTAATTCAATCAAAATGTGCTTCAACAGAGAATTAGTTTAAGGGTGTGCACACTTGCAACCAGCTTGTTATGTTTTTTTTTATTTTTTATATTTTCTTCCCTACTAGATTTGTTTGTTTTTTAATTGAATTGTATAGGTTATAGGTCACATTAAAGGTGGGAAAGGTTTTGAAATAATTTTTTGTGGTCTCGTTTTTTTACAGCACAAAAATCTGGCATTTTAACAGGGGTGTATACACTTTTTATATCCACTGTATATGTGTAAATGTTCAATACAGAGAACTATATCAGGATATTAGCAAATAATGAGACATGTAACTATATTTGATATTTGAACAGTGCCAGTGGCTGAATAAGTAAATAAATAAACCAGTAAGCAAGAACAGAACAATAATAAAATAAATACAAAAGTAAATAATCCAGTTAAGAAGATGAATGAGCAGATGGATGATAAAAGAGAGGAAATATTACATTTAGAAATCATTATTATCATTAACCTATAATCTTATTTAGGAATGATTTATGAATGAGTCAGTGTTTCACTGCTGTGGAAAGAGGGTGCTGTACACACTGTGGGAGCTCCACAGAGCTCCGGGGAGGCATCTCACTGGAAAGCAGCCCAGACCCAGCTACCAGTCCTGGCTGAACCCAGGAGATGAACCCATTAAAGCCAACCCGGCTTCCTCTGCATTTCCACAAATCCTCTGTTATTGTCCCAGATTACATTTACCATGAATGATTAGCTGCTGTGTGGCGCACAGGGCTGAGATTACACATGGAGAGTTTAACAGCGAGACATGTGTACACAGAAGAAGTGTGACAGAATCTTTCTGACTGTTGTCCATCAGGTACTACTGCACCCATTTACTAACAGCTGATTCCTACAGCAACAGTTACCATGTCTTTTAATTTAAATGTCATTTGATTTAAATTAAACTTAATAATAAAATTGTACTCTTCTGTGCCATAGAGCTCCATCATTGCCCACAAACTACTATGAATTATTCTATCTTTCACACTGTACTTCATATTCACTTAGTTCCACTTACACTGTCCTACTGGCCTAAATACTCCCTAGAACACATATGTGGATTAATCCACTACTGAAAATAGTCCCCAACAAAGGCATCATTACCTTTTGCTCAAGTAACAACTAGCTAAAACTACTGTACTTTAGGTAATTTGTGAAGAACGAAAGTATATATTTGTGAGGTGTTTACCTCAAATGTACAATTATATATATATTTGGGCTGTGACACAATTTTCATCATTTTCCCTCTGTATGCTATCCCAGTGTGTGTGATAGGAGACAATGAAGATGTGCTTTATTTTAAGGATTTGACTGAACATGCTGAATGAACATGAAAGGTTAGAGTTAGGGTCATTCATAGACCCCCAGTTTTAGGGCTTAAAATTATTTGGACAAACATAATCATACACTAAACTGTATGAGTTTTAATGAAATCAAAACTGTGTGTTGCCAACTGGTGATGATTATGTGGTTTGTTACCATCAATGAGGGAAAGAAATCAAGCGAAACTGAAGTGAAGAGTGTGGAAAAGAAGTTAAAGGAAAATGAGCACAAGAAGGTGAAACTACTACTACTACTACTCTATTAATGCTGTTAGTGTTTGTGTTCGCTCTCTGTTTGGGTCCACCACACTTTGGGTTGGGTCTCATTATATTCATGTCTCTTTTGGTCAGGTCTAGCTGTGCTATTGTCCTTGTCGGATCTCTCTTTTTAAAAAAATTATTTATTTATGTTTTGGATTGGGGTTGTCTTTCCATGGGTACATTTGGTTAAGGTCCAAAACTGTGACCCTTTCCCTTTTTCGAGCATTTGGCAGTGGGCTGGTAGCTAAGAACCAGACAATTTAGGCAAGTCAGAGAGTGCTGAGAGACTAATATGTTATTGCTCTTTTAATGGGATTTGTAGACAGAAAACAACACACTAACATAGCCTATTGGTTGAATAGATTATTCTTCTCTATAGTACCTCATTGTCTATGCTGTTGGTCTCAGCCTGCAGCTCCTTCATACTCTGCAGGGTCACATGTCTGTCCTGCTGCACTGGCTCACACACGTCACTTTTCACCTCCTCTGCTCTTTGCATGTCCTGGAGATTGAAATAGAACAATGACAGGAGCTGTACAACTCACGTCATGCACTGCAACATATTAGATACCTAACTTTTATTTATTGTGTAGTTTAACACAGTTAAACAGTTTTTTTGGTAAAAAAAAAAAGGATTGAAATTGGTGAATGAAAAGCAGTATGACTAGTTTGAACATACTGTATACGTACAGTATAATGTTACTACATATGGAAGTGGTTGCCAGTAGGGGTTGAAGTTAACAATTTATTGACTGTAACTGTGTGACTGTGATGTACCTGCGGCCCAGTTGGTGCTTTCTCTGTGGGAGTCCCAGCAGCCAACCTCTGCTCCATGTGAGCCAGCTTCAGCTGCTGCAGAGCTGCTTCCAGCTCCACGGGGTCTGCACTGGCCCCCTCTGCCTGGGCCCGGGTCTGCTTACAACATAGCGTTGCACATATGACAGTTTTTTAAACCCTAGAGCTTTATTCTAAGATAAGGATGTCTAGTTAAGGCTTAAAGCTGAACAGTCTGTGTGAGTGAGGGGTGTGGGTCACCTGCAGTATAACAAAAGGGTTGTCTTTGCTGAAGGACGGTGAGCGGGACGGCGTTTCCCTCTTCTTCTCTCGAAGCGATGAAGCCTCCTGGTTTCTCCTCATCCTCTCCAGCTGCTCCTCCACACTCATCCTCATTCTGCCCACCTCTCGCTCACCAAACCCAGTCTGATCCACTGCACTCCTGGGACGGTCCTACACAGGACAATGTCACACACTATCACTTGTAAATGTACTTATAGGTTTTCTTGTTTCCGTTTCACCAATGTTCTGTGGGTGGATGATACATTTTAGTAATTTAATGTAGTGATAGTGGAGATTCTTAGAATTTCACTAAAATAAAATTGACTTTAAATGAATCACACTCATAGAGGTCTTTCCTCTACACTGCATTATGAAGTGTAATTATCATGTATCCTAACTGCTGCTGCAGCGCAAAGCAACTATAAGCTAGAGCAGAAACCTCTGCTATAACAACTGTGATCAAAGACTGACAGACTAAAGAATACAAAGGAGCTTTCTTGTCTATCCCGCTGACAAAAGAAAATAATAAGAAGTTGAGTCTATGTGTGACCGCTACGTGAACCCAGAACACAAGACAGAGATCTGAAGAGAAAAGTCAGCTCTGAGATGAAAAGAAAGGCAGTGATGCTGAAGGGAAAAGGGGAAACGTCAGGCAACACTAGCAAACGTGACGTGCAAAAATGGTTACTCCAAGTACGCTGCCTATTCTGAGTAAAAATGTCAAATAAAGTGACAGGCGATTTGTAAGTGCAGATGTGGAGTTTAGGCAGATCTAAGATGAATGATGAATGAAGAGCTCTGACCCAAAGAACTGTTTACCTGCACTGAGAGACAACTGAGCAGTGATCCTCTGGGCTGTTTCTGCCACATTTGTGGATTAAAATAGAGTCTGTTCATCCAAACAACGCTTTAATGCTTAAGGCAAAACTTACTGATCTGGATTCAGGCTTCTTGGTCTTTCTCAAGGTGACGTAGGAGGCGATGGTGGAGGATTCGGGAGGGCTCATGGGAGGTTTGGTCCTGGGAGGGATGATGCCCACCGGGTAGGGGGACGCTGCTGGGGAGACAGTACGCGTCACTTACACATTAGCAAACAAATCCTGCAGTCAGGCTAATTGCTCATGTTGTAGCAGAACATTTACCCACGCACCATTTCAGTAAAGATGCTCAACAACATTCAGGGACATCATTTTAAGTTATCAGTTTGCATGAATTCATATAACCATTTTTAAAATGTGAAGAGTATTGTCATGTGTTACCATAAAGCTTAGAAAAAAAATCATACAATGTCTTCTCTCTGAGAACAGAAATGATATGACTTTAATGTTCATATGTAGGGATTTTCATTACAGTTTTTTTTGCCCTGATCACAAACCAAGTCCTTTAATATGTGAACTGGGTCCAGTCCAATACCTATCTACAACATTTGATCTATGCAAGTTACCTTTTGAGTGTGCAGTGTCTTTGCTTTCAGCTGAGTTCTCTGTCTTGTCCTTGTCCTCACCATTGGCCTCGTCCACTTCCTCCTTCACTGTAGTCAGTTCAGGCTCACTCTTATATAGTCGATAGTCTGGGGCTTGCTGTGAGGGGAGGGCAGAGATGACTAAGGGTCAGAATACACACCTTGTCCTCAATGTTTGTAGAATAAAGCTGTGCTTTTTTTATGAAAAAGGCTATGACAAAAACATATTAATATATATTAAAAGAATAAACCCAGAGGTTTACAAGGAATTATAGTAATGAAGAAAAACCTGATACAGAATAAGTGTTTCAATCAATTATTCGGAAAAGATTAAACATATGTAAACATATATATATAAACCCTTATGCTTAATTAAATTTAAGAAAAATTAGGATAAAAAAAATCTGAGTTGATATCTTGCAGTTAGCAAGAATAATTCTACTCTTCTGTCTCTTCAATATTTGGAGAAACAAAAAAGTAAGTGGCTGAGATGCAGAAGTAAATATTGCAGAGACAGGCAGACATGGCAGGCAGGCAACATTTCCTGGTTTCATCAACTGACTTATGTGGCTTACTAGGAGCCCTGTTTAAAGTGTTCTTTATTGCACTATAAGATCCACTGTACTACAGTAGTATAACAACTGAGAAGAGTCCATAAAGACACATGCACAAAACACAAGTTTAAAACCTCACAATGAAACATCACTCTCATGACAATGAAATTCAACCAATAAATGTGTTTATGAATGTGAATGTGACACTGTATGGCTGAATGGAGCATGGATTACAGGGGTAAAAAAGAAAAATCGCAGTTCCAATATGAGATGCGCTAATCCAAAATGGCACGTTGAGAGAGAGACTTCAGTGTGTATTGATTCACATAAGGACAGAGTCGATGGGTGAAAATGAGGAAAATTAATGCATAAATGGGCTTAGAAATGAGGTTCGATGTGCTAATGGATGGCAGGCACAGCAGACCAAAGGTGTGGACGGACAGAGCTGGCATGGAGTGAGTAGGGGTCATGAATTATTCCGCTGTTCTTACGCTGTGTGCTCCGTTCCTGGAGCCGGCTTTGCGGTCCTCGGAGCGGTGTGCATGGGGGGGCAGGCGGCCACTAGGGAGCGAGTGGTGGGGGGGCACTTGAGGAGGGCGCTCTGAGGAGTCGTAGTAGTGAGGGAGGGGTGGACGAGGGGGCACATTGTCACCCTCCTTGAGAGGACTGAGTGGCAGCAACGTCACTGCCTGTTGACATTAACACAAGTCAATTCAATTCAGTCAATACAAAAGGCCTATTTCCCCTGTAGGATTTTATACCAGGGACCAGGAACCTTTTGAGGAACCTAGTTCCTTTACATTTGTTTTCACTGGAGGAACCAGGGTATAAACCAAGTTCTGGGGCAGCAGCTCTAACCCCCAGACAAATGGTTAAGTGGTAGTACTTTCTGAAGGTCCAGTCATAATTGGGGCAGGGCCTGCTGCACTTACTGTCACTGATTGGTCAAATATTGTGCAGTATGTAAAGCAACCGGCATTTTTCTAAACTTGCAGGACTTTCAAGACAATCAAGCTTTACTTACACCAGCAGGCTAATTTGCTGCTGCTCATCTTCCTGGTGCTTTGGCCTTGCTGTAGAAATGTGAATTACAATTCCCTCAATAACCTTTACCCCAGGGAACATTAACTAGATATTAGTTCCTGGGAAAAAGAAGCACCAGGAACAGGCCTAAAGATGCAAACTGACCTAAAGCTGCGTTGTGCAAACTGAGGTGAGCCATGACATGAGTTGTTTTAATTTGAACCTGTATTCATTGATGTTTGTGGCCACCTTGGGGTAGTGTAGCTGAAAATACATGTAAACACACTGACATGTAAACACAGTTGCCTATTCACACATGCATCATACATGGAGCACTATTAACATTTATTTTAATTTGTTTCTAGTCATGTAAGTACTACATTTGCCCTGGATAACCGAACTAGAGGGTGGATACCTGAACCAACGCTGATGTGAGCTGTTGGTATTCAGGGGTACCTATTGTTTGGGTTGGGTTTGCACAAAAAATTCCCGATAACCTTGTTTTGAGTAAGGTTCAGTCAGGTAGTCCAAACTTTACGGTAAATAGGGATAGGAGCATTCAAATGTCTGCTTTGTTCAATGGTCAGGGGAGACAGATGTTTTTATCCATAGGTCTTCTTCAGCCAAGTCAAGCACATGGTCCATATTAGAAAAGCACCAAGCAAACTCAACTGCGTCGGGCTTGGATAAGGTTTAGACATGAGCTGCAAAATGCTTGTCAGGTTTCGGATCAGGTTCGATCATGACACTCTTGGGCTTGGGTAGGGTTCAGACAAAAATATGCAGTTGGGTGGGTTGCAGCATGATAGCTCGGTGGGTAGAGCAGTCATCCCCAAACCCAAAGGTGAGCGGTTTGATACCCAGTCCCGGCACACTACATATCGAGGTGTCCTTGGACAAGACACTGATACCCTGATCCTTGGCGCCTCACCAGCCTGTCCCTCCCGAGATAAATACAGTATTACAGTTTGGTGCCGAGCAGGTGGCATACAAAGCAAACACTGAAAACATCTGCCTGCCGCTGCTGGAAAAGACGGAACCAAGACAAAAAACAAAATATTGAGCTGAAAGACACTAAACAGCTCAGTACAAAAATACAGAAAATACCAGTGATAAGAACAACTAAGAATCTCAACCAATAAAGGTCACGGTGACAGATTAGATTCAGTCAGTTGATTTTCATACCAAACTGAATTAAACTGAAACCAGTGGCAGCCTGGTCTGAAGAAAATCAATGTAAGCACCTTTTTTTTGAGTTCAGTTCCGAAAAGTCATCCATATGTTGAATTAACTTTTTGATGTTGTGCTGTAGGTTAAATCATGTTTAAAGAGCTCAGAATGTGCTGTGTGATGCTGCCTCACCTCATTCTTCTGGAGACTGGAGAGCGGTTTGGAACCCGGAAAACCTGGGGAAAAAGAAGAAAAGAACTTCAGTAGAACAGAAAAAACATTTGTCCAAATAGGCGGAAAACCAAAGGAGATGGCTCCATAGACATTTTTTTAAGGTTCCTTATCTCATGAGCACATTTAAAATAGTGGATCTTACAGCATTTTAGGAAGACACTCTAGTGTTGCCATAAAATAAATAATGTTTGATTCTTGCCACGCTGTAAATCACCACAGACATGTATAAAATGAATCAGAGAAGGTGACGTATTGAAGTGTTATTCACAATTCTCACTGCTGTCTGTGCTCCGCTGTGGTTTATTTTTGGAAAGCGCCTCCATCACGTCCTGGATCCTCCACAGTTCCTTTTGGATCTGAATGTGCCGCTGACTTGGAGGCTCTGTCTGAAGGCACAACACACACACACCAAAAAAAACCAACAAGAAATGCTGTTCAACACCTCATCATCCCAGAGAAAGTTGAAAATCTTGGCAACACAACTGTGTGTGTGCGTTACCTGTGGGCTGCCCAGGGCCTCCAGCTGCTCCAGCAGGTTGGACTTTGCTAGATTGACATCTGCCTCCATCCTGTCGTACTCTCTCCATGATCGCTCCAACTCCTGAAACCAGGACAGCAGCCAGCAACAGGGTCACAACGATGTGTGTATGTGTGTGTGCGTGTGTGTGAGAGACTAACTCCTGTGTGTGCCCAAATCTCTGCTTCTCAAATTAAATCATTTCATTTTGAACTTATTTCTCTCAGGTGTTTCAAATATAGAACAAACGAGTTTTCCACTTGAACTTTAAGTTGTGCGGGTGCTTTGAGTTATCACACTTTTTCTACACATGTCTGCCTTTATTTTATCACAGGCTGCATCCTCTGCTGGAGACCTAAACTTTGTTTAATTGGTTTGAGCTAGTTTAATACATCACAGACATAAGCAGATGTCCAACTATCCCCTGCAGTGTAAAGGCAAAAAACAGAGGTCTTTCTTTATTTTTAGTGTGTGTGTGCTGGCAGGAAATCTCATCTCATTTAGCCTCTCTCTCTCTCTGTCTGTGTGTCGTTCTCGCCCGCAGGTCAGAAAATCAGTGTTAACCTTGAATCTGACCATAATGTCCTGAGCAACATCACCACCATAAAAAAACATCTTCGGGACAGAACCAGGAAGGACGAGGCTTCATGTCTCAGACTGCGTGACCGTAGAACAACCTGTACATCACACATTCAGTCACAGGAGTCTAAGTGGGATTTGTGAGGAGGGAGAGCATGTGCTGGTTCCAGGCAATTTTTTGTGAGTTCATGCTTCATAAAACATTGAGAATTCTGCCTGTGCGTAAAAACAGACACAGCTTTCCAACTATATTATCTACGGTTACTTATACATGCTGTGTATATTGTATATTTATTTACTGTCATTAAATCAGTTTGATGCAGTAATGCCACTGCTGCAAATATTATCACATTAAAGCTACATAACTAAAAATTCCCTGTAATAATAACAACATGATAATGAAAAAATATTGTTTTTTGTTTTTTTTTACATGTTATGCTACATACTTTTTCAGAGGCAAATACCCTTTGTTCTTATGGTTGTAGTTTGGGAAGTGCACATATGTCCTTCCCTAATACTGTATTAAAATATCCCACTGCTTCTAGTCGAAACAGCAACAGGAAGCTCCAGGAAAACTGCAGAGCACAGTGATGTATGCGTGTAAGAGTGTGTGTTGGGGTGTGCTCACAGTGTTGACTCTGGACAGCTCTCTGCAGGTGCTGAGAAGGCCGTTCTGCAGCACGTCTCTCTGCTGGACCAGGCTCTGTCTACCTGCAGCGTTGGACCCACTCTGTTCACTCAGCTCCTGACTGGCTGACAGCAGGGCTGTCTCCAGAGTGTGCTGTCACACGCACACACACACACACACACACACACACAAAAAAAAGCTCATTATAACACGCGCATCTGCACAAGTCAAAAACATGAATTCACACTCTGGCAGCTGTACCTTCTCTCTGTGGAGCTGCTGTAGCTTTTCCTCCTGCATCCTTACTGCCTTGTCCTGCTCACACAGTCTGCTCAGCTTGGTCTAACACACACACACACACACACATACACACACACACACAAGCTTGAACTTCAAACTTGAAAATTTGAAAGTATGAGGACTACTACTGAAGAGTGTTCTTTTCTCACGTCTATGTCAGCCTCCTCTGTGCGCTGGATGAAGGAGCCGTCTTTGTAGTCGTCCGGGCTGATCTGAAAAGATGAGACACAATCAGAGACAGGCAGCAGGGGGCGACAACAACACATCTGTAAGGATGGAGAACAGAGAGCTGCAGCCATGATGAGTTCTCTGCACAAAATGCTGCTTTGTGCAATTTTAACTTCTAACTTTTTTAACTTTCATGTGCTGGCCAAGCAAACAAGCATATGACTAATCTGCCATCTTCCTTGCTATCTTCCTCAAAGTGAATCATATTTGTGAACTGTACAGTATTTTTCCCCCAAATGCTGCAGATTGTGCAAAGAAACTCATAATATGCTTCCTGCTGTTCCTTCCAGAGGCGGGGAGTGAGAGGATGAAGGGATGAGTGCTCCCTGCATATTCACTAATCCGGTTTAATTTCCCTGGAAGCTGTTTACCCAGGTGTTACCAGGGATATAGGAGCTGAACATTAGAATGTATAGAAAGGGAGGTGAAGCCTGTGGCAAGAAGATGCACAACTATAAAGGCAAAATTAAGTCACAAACTATTAAACAGTATATAGAGAATATGCAGTATTAATAAAATGCAATAGAGCTGTCACCAACTGCTCTTCTTGTCTTCCTCATATTAACTATGTTTGCAGAGTTTCGCCCACACTTACATATCAATGATAACCACCTACTGGGTGACTGGGAGCCCTACTGAAGCATGATTTGTAACATCATAACAAGTTTGAAAGCCAATTGTGGACCCTCAGCTTCCCCAGCAGGCAAACTGAGGGGCTAAACCTAAACTTAAATCATTTACCTAAGTAAAGCAATACTACAGAGTAGAAATAATCAGTCATAAGTAAAAAAACCTGCATTCATTATATTACATAAATAAAAGTAAAACTGTTCTTTACACAGCTCATTTCACATCAATGAATATGATGTTATTGGATTATAATTACTGATGCACTAATGTTGACATCACCTCAAGCTGTTTTGATGATCATAGGTTTAGATTCTTAGATTATCATTTGAATGACTTTACATACTTCTGGCTGGTTTGGGAATTTCACAGCAGGGTTCAGTAAAGTCTGATTATTATTTGATTATATTATTATACTGTATTTTTGTATTATGAGTCTAAATCTTCAAAAAGTAAATAGTAACAAAAGTCATCAAATAAATGCAGTGGAGAAAAAGGACAACATTCTGAAATGTAGTAAAGTCAAAGTGTTTCCAGAAAATGGAATACTGAAGTAAAGTAGCAGTCCTTCACAATTACGATCAAACGGGATCGGGAACGATAAACTTTTAGTGACTAATATAATATATCATTCATGAATGCTTTTTACAGTTCTTTTCAATGCGTTATGGTTAGACATGTAAATACAGTGTGTCTCTCTAGCATATCCTCTTAAAACATGGAAAGAATGGCTGCTGGCTCACACAGAAGGTGATAAATGAGCACAGGCAGAAGCAGGTTTTTAGTGGTCTCGAGTAAAGCAATACAATTCCCCTGACTGAATTTTACATTCTACATTATCACAATCTGTTCCAGGAAATACAGCTGAGAGATGATAGTACAAACCCACACAGAGGGAATCCAGATTCTGCATCTTAGTGGGGCTCTGTTAGAAGACTACTCACCTACTGGAAGGTTTTACAGAATTTTTTTTATTTAGTTCTAAATTAAATCAAAACAGGGCCTCTGTTACAGGAGTTTAAAGTATGCTCTTTATATGCAGAAATGACAAAACAGAATTAATGAAGACAGTTAATTAAAATTTTTTAAAATTTCACTTCATTGCTCACAGGTCAGGTTTGTTTATGCTGATTTTCAAACTCTCTTTGATATGATCAATGTCATGTGAAGCTAAAGAAACAGTCTTTTTTTAAAGGCACTTTAAAGGCATTTAACATTTTTATTACCCCAACCATGTTTATTTAGACATACCGGTTTGACCTCCCTCATAGGTCTTCATGCCTAAACCCTAAACTTATACTAATCGCATCATTTGCACAGTTGTAGTCAAGTGTTTCGGACTGTTAAATAAGTGTTACACCAGCCGCCATTTTGGTGCCATTAAGACGGCAGCTGTCATTGTGGTGCCTGGTGCCAGAAGGGGTGCTATTTTAACAGATGCTTTCCTCCTCATGTGGGGAAACACTGATCTTAATCTTCTCTTCTCCAGCTGAAAAAGAGTCATTCTTTTCATTCATTTATTTATTCCGCTAATTCATTTGAAAAAACATATGCATATGCAGGACCACAGAACATCTGAAAAATGAACACATCCAAACAGTGTAAGCATTTCCAAAGTGTTACCCAGAAATGAACAGCATTTTATGATAACAGGTGATGGGGGAAGACTTTCATAGCTATGGTGTAGAATTACCCCATAAGCCATGCTCACTTCAGGGCAGTTCCAACAGCAACAAACAGTAAACAATGACATGAAATGTGCTGGAACTAAAAAGAACTCCATTCATATGATGCTGTGATGATATCAGAAAAGCTTTGCTGAGTAGCAACTGGCTGATGGACGAACGACCGATTGCATCCAAAGTGGTGAAACAAGACGTTGATGGTGAAGGGGAAGATGTGGATACACATTCACGGGGCTACCACGGGAAAGGTCTGGTTTGAGTCTGCTCAACTTCAGTTAACTTAAAATTAAACTTTAGAGCATGGGGAAAAGAAACCCCAACTCAAGCCAGAGCCTGTCAGACACCTTACTTGCTGGTAGAGTTGTGGCCTCGGTGCCGAGTTCTCGATCATAGTGTGAATCATGAAGATTAGAGGCTCATTCTCCTTCGTCTAGCAGGGGACCAAGGAGAAAGAGGATACATTGACTCTTTAAACAGGTTAAACAGCACTCTAAAGGACAGCTAACTGTTCTCTAGCTTACTAACTACTCCTAACCCCAGCCCTCATTGATTAACCCTAATCCAAAAACTATGATCAATTCTAAACCTTAATCAGATTAGAAAAAAAAGATGTTTACTGACCTGACTGAAATGTAAAAGAAAAATAATGGGTTTTATTTTTGTAGCTCCTGGTCACTGGTTCTATCTGTTATAACTACGTCATATCCATCAAAGAAATTGTTAAGAAATGGGACAAGAAACACAAGCACTTAGATCATCATAGATATTAGTCAAACGTCTGAGGTCGAGAGAACAAAGGGGAAATATCAAACTATTACCTAAAAGATCCATAACGGTTTGGTTCTGGTTCGCCCTTTACCTACTGTACTTGTGTGACACTCATGGTTTTTACTGTGCAATCAGGGATTTTTGACATCACCACCTGCATTAGCTCTCTTCCCTTTGATGTACATGAATGCAGATTACTGACTCAGGATAAAGCTTTTGACTGAACCCTTTAAAGAAAAACAGCTCCCTAAATAGTCTCTTTGTACATTGTAAGAACAAGAACAAATAGCTAGCCACTCCTTCCTAAATTGCCTGTGTAAGGCTATTCTCTCCCTGAAGCACATGACCTTTTCAGAGCAGTCGCACTCGATAACACAGGAAAAGTAAAAAGACGAGTTATAACATAGAAGCTGAAAATAAACAGCATATTTAGATGCCTGCCATGATCAGGGTATGCCTCTGTGAACTGTTGACAGGTTCTGTTTTTCTTCCAATTAGCCTGGCACCTTGTGTGTGCCGCAATACCACGTTAATGAGATTGCAGCGGAAACATCAATATTGTTTCTAACATTACTGCCACTAAGAGTTGGCCAAACACAAATACTTGTCAGAATTAAATAACCTTCATCCCATGGGTTTACACCAGTCTGAGAATCATCTTGAACATATTGGAAACACAATTTCTGCACTTGTGTTTGTTTCCTATGAAGGTTTCATGTAAACAGAATTTTGATTGTCACATTTACTTGCTGGCTCTTCCCTCAGTTAATTTGAGATGTTCTTGTCTCAAGTGTACAAGGCTGACATTTGCAAGCAATCAGAGAGGTTGAGTGTTGCTGCACTTGGGTACATACAAATAAGGCTGCAACTCATGCTTAATACCAGCTCAGAGAAATGTGCATATAATGGTTGTGATGAGTTACAACAGCATTAGTGTGATAGTTTTTTAACTATATGTACATCAAGGGTATAGCCCATGTTTATGCACATTTCAGCTAATTTGCTATTAATAGTATTTAGCAGTATACGTGTGGTAGTAGGAGAAGAAATATTTAGTAGTATTAGTGTACTATTACCTTCCTATCAGGTTTTTCCTTTATTTTTAGTTTTAGTGTGCTACGTGATTTGCCTAAATGTGCAAAGAACAATACAGTTAAACTAAGTCTTGAAAGTATGTAGGTCCATTTTTAAGTGGAAATGACACCCTACAGCATGGTCTAACAAGCTTAGCACACTCTGAACCAGGAGATCACTGGATACTTTTGTAAAAAAATCAATGATTTTTTAGAATAACAGTACTGTAGTGCAAACAGACATAATCAAATCAATTCCCAGGCTTGGACGTCCTCACCTGGCTGTCCAGGTATATAAGGTTCCTCTGTAGGTGATGGGAAAGAACATCGGTCTGGAGTAGCCACAGAAGAAGGATGAGAAGAAGCAAAAAAAGTGCAGCCATGTTATTTGAAAGAGGCAGACGGAAGGAGGGGAGAGAGACGGAAAGGGAGTCAACTACGCATGTCAACAGGTAGTAGGAAGTAGGAAATCATAAAAAGAGACAGAAGATAATTAGGGATTTAATAATATATCATTCCAATGAGACTTGAAACTTAAGGACTGTATTTTAAGTCCCCATTAAGTCCCATTGGACAGCATCTAGCCTCATATCACATTGATTTTATAATAACATTTAATACTGACCAGCTCTTAAAACATGCAGGGTAACTTGTTAGCATACAAATTCTGCAATATGAATCAAAAATCATACAAAACAAATGCAGTTCTTCATGAAACCTAGAATGCCAGATATTTTTCACACTTACTGTCCAATGCATGAGTCTCTTTTAAATAAACTGATAAAGTTAAGACAAAAAAAGAATGCAAATAAAACACATCACACTGATGGGTTGAAACCAGAACTTGTGTTGCACAAGCAGAAAAGAGACAACAGGTGACGTGTTGTTTGATGCATCAGCTCAGATGCATCCATGCTCTCCTAGCTCAGATATACATTGGAGCCTCAAGCCGACATGCATAGACAAGAGTAGTGTTCCCATGCAAACACACGTATAGAGAAGCACAAAAGAAAGCCTGTAAATCAGGGCACCAAACCGCAACATGAAACTGACACACCACACATCTGTCTGTGCATAGATTGCCAGCACAGCATTGCAAAAGGTTTGAAAAGATTGTAAACAGTGTCATGTAGCTGGAACATCAATGTCCAATCTGTTGCATCACTTAAACTTGACTATGACTATGGGGTTTGAGTTTCTTGCCTGAAAATATGTCCCAAAATATACCATATCACATTAGTCATATTTGATATGTACTCTCACATTTGGAATGCTCTGAAGACACAGAACATCAGCATGTGACTACACCTCACCAGGTCCCACTTGTGAACGCAGTCAGTTAAGTTTGTTGGAGGTCAGGGAATATATCTTTTCAGTGGAAGAATTTTGCCAACGCTGTTGTTCTGCAAGTCGTTGTGGTTGCTGTATGTTCAAAATGTCTGTTGCGTTGTTAAGGGATTACCAAAGTTATCAAAATGTATTTATTGCACTTCAAATTTCACTAAAATTTAAGTTAACTGAGAGATTCAAGTCAGGAACCACATCAGTAGAGTTCGTTGTCTGGGAACCATGAAAGTCTAAATTACTAAAGTACAAAATTTTGTGACAATGTACTAGATTAAAGGGTTAAGCAGAAACTCTGACATGCTAATAGCTCTAGATCATATGTGTCAAACTCAAGGCCTGCCGGCCAAATCCGGCCTGCCCACTCATTTCATGTGGCTGAGAGAGCTTACAAATTATTTTATTGTTATTATAAACTTTCGGACTGCCACTATATTTCCAATGTACCATACAAACACACAAACCAACTATATTGTTTCATTTTTGCACAAAATCCCTCTTTACATACTTAAAATACATTTAAATATGTGGCAGTTATTTCTGTATCCTCAATCATGATTGATGAGAGCTGGGGGTGGGAGAGGAACAAGCACGTAATCTCTGTCCCCAACAATACATATCAGCTTTGTCAATAACTGTCATGACGTGTCACTGTTTGTCTTCAAACGCTAAAAGAAAAAACTAATGTTTTCCTCTCAATGTTAAACTGGACCCAAAACGTGCAGCTCACAAGTTGCCAGAGTATTTGACTGTAAGCACCAGGCGTCATGTGAAATTTGTGTTTACTGCACCGGAGCCAAACTAGAGAAGGATACAGGGCGATGCTTCCGCGCTTAAAAAAAAAGCTGATCTGCACTCTGTCCAGTGTCTGTGTGCACTCACAGCTCTGGCACCGCAGAGCGCACAGTCTATGATGCACGGTTCTCATCAGAGATCGACATGAAGATTTGCAAAGAAAAATCTACCTGTTCATTATTTTTAATAAAAGATCTGCTCACATGTGAACAGTTTTCTACCTCAAGTGCTGCTCTGTGCAATTGCCTACTTTGCTCATATGGACACGTCAGTCACTCCTTATAGTCACAATTACAAGTGGCCCTTTGACATCAGACGTAGTGGTGATGTGGCCCACAATAAAATTGAGTTTGACTCCCCTGCTGAAATATATCAGGATCACCAATGTCATTAGGGTATGTTCTCTATGGATCATTAATGTTAATATAAAAAAATTCATGACAGTCAATCCAACAGTTGTTGAGCAATCTCAGTCTAGGTAATAGTGGACAGTTTAATTGCTGGCACAAAAAAGTGTTTGAATAGTGAGTATAATGCTTTTTGCTCATCAAACCTTTCAGAACACACCAGATTCAGTTGTATTTAAAGTACATTGTCTATCTTTTCTTACAAAAGGAACCTCTCCTTGCAAACACACAAAAACATACAAAATGTGAGTTTGTGACTGCTTGGTTGTTGAAGCACAAAGACGTGCATGCATACATATGTATGTATACACTCAGTGCTGACCTTGGCGTTGGGCCCTTCCAAACCCAGGGCCATTAGCTGAGCTACTGTGTGCTCCCGCAGGCTGTTGAGCTCCGCCTGCTGCCGGCGGAGCTTGATCAGCAGCAGGGTCAGCTCCTCGGGCTGAACAGAGCAACACACAGAGGAGAAAAGAAGAGATACCACACTGACAATATCAACAACACCCACTTGCAGTACTAACCAAAACCACTCTAGCTTTTTTACTGTCCTGCCAGGACTAATTAATAGACAATAATTAGCAAAAATCCAATAAATAAAATAATCATTACATGTTTTATTAACATTCTGGAGTCAGAGTTACACTATCTGCAGATGACTATCTTGTTTATGTTGAAGACCTACAGACATTTTGGTTCACAGCCTCATATTTCTTCTTCTCTGCCAATCTAACAGCATGCTCAGAAACTTCAATATGCAACATTAAATGGCATGGTAACCATTTATTCCTTATATACTTGCAGCATGGTGCCCACAGTATATTAAGACTGACTACATAAAACCTCAGATTCTTGGAAATTTGAGATTGGGATAAAAACCACAGAATAGAGTTTGTTGGCAGAACAGCTCCTTAACGTGCTCACAGACACACAATCCTGACATATTAAAGCTTTATTAAGATCTCCAAGCTAAAAAGTTACAATTCACATAGAGAGATTGATTTTGAGTCATATGTTTGGTCACATAATAAATGTAAAACCAACTCTGCCAGACCCAAACAAAAACAATGGTCC
The DNA here is from genome assembly GCA_032353495.1 of Ctenopoma kingsleyae. Lineage (NCBI taxonomy): Eukaryota > Metazoa > Chordata > Actinopteri > Anabantiformes > Anabantidae > Ctenopoma > Ctenopoma kingsleyae. Next base: position 1,010,027 of record JAUBNQ010000015.1, on the reverse strand, counting down.
AAAAGAGGCTAAAAAGTTGCAAATTTGGTCTGTATGGAGTTATGGCTGTGCGACTTACAAATCTGAAGTTTCCCACTTTTACATGTGGCTAGGTGAGACAGAAAAAAATACTGCACCTGGAGTAAAGTCAATTAAATATATTAACCGGAAAATAAAAGTTCCTGAAAATTTTGACATGTTACAATCTTCTAGTTTCAGTTTTATTGCCAATAGAAACTTCTGCTAGGTGAGATTCCAGTAACAGATTTATGGAAAGACCAGTCCCCACACACTCCTACAAATGTAGATACAGTTCACACACACACACACACACACACACACACACACACACACACACACACACACACACACACACACACACACACA
>JAUBNQ010000015.1:801161-816731 GCA_032353495.1 Ctenopoma kingsleyae | reverse complement strand
CTATGCACTGAAAGAAGACAGGAGGTTCTTCTCCCTGACTCATGCATCGTTCCTTACTTCTTTGGGTTTAAACATCTGTCAAACGACTAAATGTAATTGTACTGTAAAATGTAATCTCTCTCATTCAGCTTTCAATTAGCAGGGACTACTCTATACACAGGCTTCTGTAATAGGTCCTAATTTGTCTGGAACAGAGAACACAGTAGTGATATGAGTAGAAAAGTGTGGGCAGTTGAAGTTTAAATGACAGAGCTGTGGGTTTGTGTTTGAATTGCAATCAGTTTGCATTCAAGTGTCAGCTCAGAAAATTCAGAGGGAAGCGAAATAAGAACGAGAATCACTGAATTGGCCAAGATTAGAATTTAGATTTAGTGACACAGGTGTAAAAAATGAACCCAGTTGAAATTCTTTCTTTTATGGATTTACCTGCTACACATTTTTGTCTGTCTGTAATTTGCATTATCAGAGAGGTGTTTGGAATGATACAACATGTGCATATGGCAGTAGATGTAGATGTTGCAGTAGATGTGGTGGAACAATGTGCACTTAAGCACAGAAGTTTGTGTTTATTTTGCATTAATCTGGTGCTACTTGCACAAAATCAAGTCAACAAGATCCCAAACCAGTGCAGTCAAGCATAACCTTCAAATAACCACCACAGTGCCCCACAGGAGGATCCCGGTTGGACTGACCTTGTTTTAAATGTGTTGATAACACCATCAAATAATAACATATATTACTAGAAGGCACTCCCAGATGTGCTGGGTACTTGTTGGCTGCTTTTCCTTCACTCTCTGGATTCAGACTGGGTGATTGTAGAGGCCAGATCATGTGATGCAGCACTCCATCACCCTCCTTGTGTTTGGGTTTATTGTCCTATAGGAAAACTAATGATGGTCCCACTAAGTGCAAACCAGAAGAGATGCCATGTTGCTGCAAAGTGCTGTGGTAGCTGTGCTAAGTGTGTCCTCAGTGTTGACTAAGTCACCAACAGTGTCCCCAGCAAAGCCCCCCCCCACACCATCACACCTTGTCCTCCATGCTTCACAGTGGGAACCACACATTCAGGAACCGACTGTTCATCCTCTCTCTAACAAAGACATAGCAGTTAGAACTAAAAATCTCAAATTTGGGCTCATCAGACCGAAGGACAGCTTTTGGACTGAATGACCTTCATTTCCCAACATAATAATGACCTGTCTTTTCCCATTTCTTAACTTGTGTTTCTTGCTAAAATGTAGATTTGTACAGTAGTTGTAGTAGCACTAATGGGGCTGTTGATTCTGTACACAACCTTCCTCTGCACAAGACAACTGATGATCTAAAGCACATTAGGAAGGCAGGATGTGTCATAGATTAAGTCTGAAAACCATTCCAGGTGACTAACTTATGAATCTGATGAGAGAATACTGTGAGTGTGCTAAAGCTAAATATAGCTACTTTGCACAATATAAAATATATTACAGTATAAAACATATTCAGGGTTATTTAACACATTTTTTGTTGACTACACAATTCCATATTTGTTCTGTTATGATTTCAATATATTCAGTACTGTTCAATATATTAAACAATAAAAATAAACAAAATCCAGTGAAGGAGAAGGTGTGTCCAAACTTTTGACTGGTAGTGTAAATCCTTTGATCATAGTATAGTTCCGTTCAGCTGTTCCCTTTCAGGGTTGCCACGGTGGATTACTCTGCATATTTAATATTTGATTTGGCGAGGAACCCTACCCACCGGGATTGGGACCGGCATGTTTCAAAGTGTCACAATATTTCTATATACATACCAGTTAGTATTGGTTTAGCGTTTCTATAACATGAGCTCATTGTTTAAGAAAGTAATCAAAAATGTCATCTATTACATAGCTGTATTACAGCTCATTATTACAAGTTGTATGTTGATTGATCAGGAAAGGAGATGGAGCCACTGACCCTGCAGTACGTAAGTGACTGCACACTTAGACCTTCAGATGTCTCCACATGTGTGGTATCCATCTTGAAAAACAAGACTCCACCTCTGTCTTTAGGTTAAATATGTAAATCCCACTGTCCAGGGGTGAGAATACAAAGTACACCTGCATGTACAGTGTGTAACTATACTGTATATTTAAAAGTGATGCTGCAACTCTCAGACTTGCCACCACTGTGCAACTGTAAATGTGGTGTTTTAAAATTGCCAGTGCATTAGAGTTCGCAGTAGTAATACCTCATGTATCATCACATAAAATATACATACTTAGTATTTATATATAGATTCTATAGTATGAAGCTACCAACATGTCCAACCAGTGATCAGCATCTAAGAGTGGCGGGGGCCCCTGCTGAACTCTACGCTCCTACCTCTGTAAGCAGCATGTCCACAGGCTGCCACTCCCACACCAGAGAGAGAGAGAGAGAGAGACAGAGAGCTTCACGTCTGGCTTAGAGCACAGCAAGAGAGAGCCCCGGACGGCCTGGATGAAAGCCAGAGTCTAGCTGGCAAGATCAATCACCACCAAGAGAAAGTGAGAAAGACCAGCAGACACAGGAGGAGACAGGGGTGGAAATACAAGAAAGAAGAGTACGCAAGAGGCCTGGAGTCAAAAGGAGAGTGTGAGCAATGTGAAAGAAAGAACAAGAACAGCTCTAGCCAGCCACAGGAAGAAGCTTTGGGAATACAGAGACAGTGCCAGTTGCAGAAGCAGTGGGACCCCCCCCCACCCACCCACCACACACACACACACACACACACACACACAGACACAAAAGAACAAAGCAGTCTGGATCCTTACCATCAATACTTGAGACACCCACTGAAGAAAAACTGATTTCTACTTGATACAAGGACATTCTTCTGCAGAGATGTCTTTATGATGTGTGTGTGTGTGTGTGTGTGTGTGTGTGTGTGTGTGTAGGCTGTGAGCAGTAACAAGAATCAATGCTGTACGTAGGTCTCACTCTCCTCATCGATGTGTTTATGCGCTTGAAGTCGGCGCTGAATGTCCCCCTGGTGAGCCGAGGTCACGCTGAGTTGGATGTGGATGTTTGTAGGTGTTCAACTGAGAAGCTCAAAGAATCAGCTCGGTCCACACTCATGTATCGGCTTCATTGTCTGGTCAAGTTTGGTTTTTTTACACAGCTCTGTCATTTCTGCTGACTAAAACCAAGCAGTTACACCTTCTGTCATTTCTTTACGTTTGCTGGATCGTGACCAAGACCTTTCAGAGTGAACCTAAAGTGTTAAGTAATGCTGAGATGCAGATGTCTCGCTTTGCTTGCAGGGTGGACCAGTGGGCAGCAGCAGCACATGGGAGTGTGACAGTTATGACAGTTCTACTTGTTTTTTATGTCTTTTCCTTTTTAGTTATCTTGTCATTGGTGATTTTCAGAATGAAGCAGAAAAAGATTTTAGGAATGATTTGAATACCTAGCTGTTAATGTTAAGTTGCCAGAGCAGAATCAGTTGTGCTGTGGAAGTGCTGAAGAAAACATGAAGAAAGGTTAAAACTACAGATTTTCTACAGATATTTCCGCCCTTAGAGTGCATGTGCTTCTCTTTAAAAGCTACCCAGCGTCTCCAATCTAGTCTCTCTCCCCGCTGTCTGACCCCTGCAGCCCCTCTGGCTCTGCGCAGATTGAATCTGTGAGAAGTCCCGGCTCACGATCAGCAGAGCAAGATGCAGAGAAAATGAACAAGTGTTGGCCTGGTGTGATGGCAGCCGCTGCTGACATGCTGCATCACTGCGAGCAGGTGTCTCTTGCTAACTTTACGTGAAAAGAAGATACCTCATTTCTCTCTCTCCATTTTACTTTCTCACCTTTTGCACATGTCTATTTTTCAACGTTCTTTCCTCCTGTAACCTTTTTTGCAGTTATCTCTTTGTTTTTTTCTGAGCACACTCTGAGGCACCTTTAAGAACGCTTGAATCAGGCTTCCCCTAAAAAGAGACATGACAGAAATATCCAAAATAACTGACTCATATAAAGATGACACATTTTTGCAGTAAAACTCTTTTGCTTCCACTGACCTGTCATCAATTAAGTCATTCAGAAGTCATTTCAGATGGGATTCCTCATCACCGTAGATCTTGGCCCATCATGTTGACCTTCAGACTTTGTGCAGCGTGAGCTGTCAGCCATGCATGTTGTGAGGCGCTCAGGGACATTACAGAGTGTAGGTAAAAGAGTATAGGTCATGCCCCTAACTCCAAATAAATCAAAAACCAAATACAAAATGAAAACGGTGGATGAACTGAACCATGGCAATTAAGGTCTGAAGTGAACCATGGATTTGGAAAATCATTACACCCCTAATGTAATGCTGTACTGTTCATTTCTCTCTCCTACTTCCACTCACCCCAACCGGTCGAGGCAGATGACCGCCCAACCTGAGCCTGGTTCTGCTGGAGGTTTCTCCCTTTAAAGGTAGTTTTTTCTCTCCACTGTCACCTAGTACTGCTCAAGATGCAAAAAGGGGTCAACAATGTGTAACATCAGCAGTGGAGTGTAGGAGAAGGTTTGACTGCTGTCACAAAGCAGTTATGGAATATTTCAACCTGGTATGACTCGACCTGGAATTATGGAGCATCTTAAAAGTACAAAGAAGCCAGAAGAGCTTTACATATCTGATCTGTACTTCATATTATCTACCTCAATAGTTCTCAAACTTTTTACACCAGGTACCACCTCAAAAAATATTTGGCTCTCCAAGTACCACCATTATGACCAGAATTGGGTAGTAACGAGTTACATTTACTGCGTTACATTTACTTAATTAACTTTTTGAAAAAAAAATTACTCTAGAGTAGTTTTACTGCACCATACGTTTTACTTTTACTAGAGTAGTTTTGTGAAGAAGAAACGCTTCTGCTTTCTGCGTGTCAGCGGGAACCAACTTCAATCAATGCACCGACCTGTGTTATGTCTGCTCATGTGTCTGAATTAAACGTCCCCAATAAAACTGGACATGGTTCTAAATTATGACAGACATTCAGATACTAGATTTCAGCTACAACATAATGTGAATGAAAACACTGTATAGTCAGTTTGGGCAAAGACTTGTAATTCGGGATGCTGTGTTGTGAGTTTGAGAACCACTGATCTACCTCATTCTATATCACAGACACATGAAACTAACTTTATTACGCTTACGCCTTCTCTTATATGCACCAATTTTAATTTAGCAGCTTCATTGATGCATCTTTTAATTGCGCAGTAGAGCTATTATATCTAATTAATCATCACTATCATTCCTTTTCCACTAGAGCCATTAACTTTTACACAGCTTGTATTTTGACCCAGTTCATTCTCATTTTATTTAGTTTATTTTGTGATCATGTATGACAGCAGAAGAAGCCTCACCCACTAAACCACAGAGGACTTCTTTTCTCTTCCTGTTGCTCTCCACTTCCCTGACATTATCAGCAGAGTAACAGCGGGGCCAAGCAGTGTGCTGCCTAATTAGAGGGTCAGAGAGGAGCAGGGGGAAAAAAGCGCTGCAATTTAACACAGGCCTAATTTCATTACAGCCCATGATCCCATTCTGCTCATGCAGGGCCAACGCACACCAAGCAGAAGGTGAGAGAGAGAGAGAGAGAGACTCCACCATTCAGCAGCTTCTGTGCCTACGCAACAACAACTCTATTTAAACACATTTAAACACTCAGAAGAATACATCCACGAGCTTGTTAAACATAAAAAGCTAGCTGGGTAAGGACTGAAGTACATTAACGTACAGTACATTAAAGCAGTGTGGCCAGTCTGGGTTAGAATCGTGTCAGCAGTGTCAATACATGTGGGAGCAGTTGGACTGAACTTGATTAATATTAATATACAGATTATTATCCTGTCTTTCTGTCAACTTTCACACACTGTTCTTCAATTATCGAGATCCTCTCTGGTAGGTGCACCTGTTTACAGCCCTCTAGTCTGGTAAAGAGTACCTCACACAGCTTTGACACGAGTTTCCCTGGCTGTGAAGAAGCTGAATACTGCCTCTTAAAGCCTTGCCACACCAGAGATGAAAAATGTTTCTGGGCTGATCAGGTAAAAGCTTCTGGAGAGTTAATGTCCCCACTGCTGCTCACTGACAGTCACTTTCCTTCAATGTTTCTGCTCTTCACCAAAGTTTAAAGTATAACTGATGATCATTTTGATGTAGAATGTTATTTAGGAGGTCTGCAGAGATTTACTTGTACTTATTAGTTTGGTTTTTATCCTGACATGCCATGTGAATAGGGACCTCATGTACTCAGAAGAGTGTCTTTCTAAACTATCTCTAATAGGTCCAATTTGCCACAGGTGGACTCCAGTCAAGGTCTACACTTATCTCAATCAGAATGAAAGCAAACAGGATGCACCTGACCACAATTTGGAGCCACATCAAAGGGTCTGAAAACGTTTTTAAATGAGAGCATTCAGTTTTTTGGTTTTTTTTTTTATTCATTTGCAAACTTTTTAAAATGGTTTCCCTTGTTTTTATATGGCATTGCACATGTTGAGAAAGAATTTCATTTTTTCTATTCTAAACTGTATAGGGAGTCTGATTACTTCTTTAAGTTCTCCTTGTAAGTCGCTTTGGATAAAAGCATCTGCCAAGGAAAGTAAAGTAAAGTAAAGTAAAGTAAAGTAAGTGACCAAGTAAATCCTGCAATCTGGGCCAGTGCAATTGTGATACAGACTTGTTCACTAACTTCCCTTTACAGATCATGCAGTATGTCAGTGGTTCACTACATTCATAGAGAGGCAGGATTTTTGGACAGAGTCGTCTTTGCAATGTGCTAAAACTAAAGGTGTCTTTGGAACAGGACAACTTAAAATGAAAAGTTATTTTATGATACCCGCAATAGATTTTTGACAAGTGACATCTTAGTTTGAGACCTCTAAAAAGATAATTAAGATGTCTTATAATTGTGTACAATTATAGATATATTTAATCTGAATTATGACTAGTCATAATTAGACATAATTATATGTGTGATGTGTTGAATTTTAACTAGTTAAAATGTAATTAATATCTGAAATTCACATGACAAATAGGCGAAACTGAACTGAAGATATCTTGCATTAGTTTTCTTGATAAAGTCAATGAGCCATTCTGACTAGTAATTACAGATATCTTAAATTACAGTTTTGACTAGTCAAAAATACGCTGTAGTTCATAAATGTAAATCCTGTCTATCTGTTATATGTTAAATCCACCTGCCATAGACATAAAGCCAGGGAAAGGCTTTGGTGAGTAATAGAAATAATGCATTTACAGTCAGATTGGTGCAGATATAGCAGGTAATCTGTGAAAAACTGGGCTGCATTAAATTGAGCCATACACAGCTGTGATTCGTTTTTTTTCTTGCATCTCCTGGCGTCTCTGTGGCCTGTGGTCACCTAATGTTTCAGGTGGGAGATCATTAAAGAGACAATTACCTCCCTGATTCTTTGGCAGACACTGGATGAGAATCACATTTTCTGTTATGAATGGAGCCAACGACTGATCTGGGGTGAATTTCTGCTCCGTGATATACTGTCTCTTTTCACCCTTCCACCTTCCACCATTCGCTCGCTCTTGTTTTATCTCCTTAGAGTCGTGCCTGCTGGATATCTGATCTATTTCCCAGGCCCAATTTTAATTTCCTTTCCACTGTCAGGTATAGGCCATTCCTGCAGCAGAAAGGAGGCAGCAACAATCCCTTGATATATTGCTGACATGGTCCCCAGGACTCATCCAGGTGTGTTTTAACCTGACAGGGGACATTGTTAGGAAGCATAAATCAGAAAAAGAGACTGGTGCTATATTTTTCATTTTCACTCTTCATGTACTTTCTTTGGAAATACAATTACCAATTGTTGCTAGGATAAACGACAAACAGAATATTTATGTGCAGTATTTACATAAAAGATTAACTTCAGCAGCATAATTGCAGCATTTCTTTCCTCCATGATGTGTGTAGATGTAAGACATTTATGTGACCTTTGCTTTGTTTCATTACAGACAAACAGTAGCCCCTGAAAATCATGTTTGGCAATGATTCATAATACAGCCTACAATATACAGTGTGCTGTTACTATTAAAAGACTATATTATTAATGTGAAATCTGATGTGAAATTAAAGATTTCACATGTGAAACAAAGCTTCATATTTGAAAATGACACATGCATAACACGTGATAAAAGATAAGATGTTAAATTTGAAATATGACACAGGAAAGAATCATTTCACATGTGATGTTGTGAGTTCACATGTAAATGTGGAATGATTAGGATTAACATGTATCTTAAACCAATTGCATTTTTTACCTTGTAGGTATCTTATACATAGTGTAAATAAAAACGTGTTAAATGGGCAACATTGAAAATACAAGCCCAGGTACAACAAATGATCCAAAAAATGAAAAATTCTAACAAACCAGCACAAAACTGCAAGATTGAGTTTTGCCAAATAACAATAGAATAACTATGATCAACACTGGCTACAAAGTCTTAGGTCAGATGAAACCAAAATAAATAATAATGCAAAAATCGACTGAGACAGAAAAGTAGGACTTGGCCCTGTATCACCCTGAATCAAATCCAACAGAACACCTTTGGAGTGTTAAAAGCAGAGGGTTGACCAATAACATCCCTCATCTGTGAAGAATTATAGAACACCTTTACACATTTGTGCGAGACGGGTGTGATCATGCCTGGCTGTTGAGTTTTCGAGCTGGAGATTGAAATACATTGTGGTTGTTCATGCAAGAAACAGCTGGATATGTTTGAGCCACTGTCTGCTAGCCATTACCCTAACTTTTTATTAGCCTAAGTTTTTCATACTTTTTACTGTATTTTTTAAATAGGTATTTCTTACTAAGTCAATGCACCTGGTATTGTCAAACAGGTACAATCAACAACAGAAAGTAATTTCCTGCCTGCTAGACTTAACCCTAATGCCACCAGAAGTCCTGTAAAAGATGAGTCGACTTTGGTCTCTTTAGCCAGCATGGTGGAATCTTTTATCATTGTTCAGAGGGAGACACAAGCCACAAGCTGACAAGCAGGAGCAGAAATTTAAAGTTTTCTTCCACCACATGTTGCAGCTTCATTTGAACCTTCAAGCCACACAGGGTGTTTTTCCATCACCAGCAAAAGGTGGGGTACCATCTTGAGAAGCTACCATGTAAAGCTTAGAAGAGTTTAAGGTAATGAAAATAATCTTACAACATTTGAAAGACTGACAGTCGTATACAACTGGTCACAGCTCATGTCCTCATTCTCCTTTGCTTTTGCAGTAATGAACACTAGCAAGGTTCTAGTTAACTGTACTTTCCTCTCTCTGTTGCTAGACACTGGTTGCACCCAGTGTCTTGTGCAGTTTGCAATCCCCAAAATGGCTCTGTAATGTAAAAGGCACATGTTTGTGTACATGCTCAGAGTTGAGAGGTGAACTGCTGAAGTTTATTCAAGTACTTGGCCAATTACATCTGACGACACCTGGAGCTACCATACCCTGTCCTGTTAGGTACTGATTTGTCCATCATTCTGTACCTAATCCATGAGAATAGGAATAAAGTGTGTGCAGTTGTGACAGGGCTAGCGTAAGTTGCATTGACAGCCAGGTCACAGGTACACCATGTTAGGGGCAAGCACCAGCTACCACTGATGATGGACTATGGTTTCTTTTTTCTACTATGAGTAGATAGACATACATGTCTAACATGGAAATGCTTGGATGCTGCAGATCAGAAACTTCAACTATTCTACGTAGATAAAAAGGTCCCATTTGCACATACATACCTGAGAAAGTACTGTAGCTCTAGCCCAAGGAAATTTCCCCATGGGGGACAATAAAGTAGGCCTATGTTGTATTGTACCATATTCTATCGTACTGCACCATTTTCTATCAAAATGTGTTGTATCATATTGTATTGTATTGTATCACATGCTTTAGGTTACACTACAGTATATTTGTGGTCTGCTGCATATTTTATCCTTTTTTATCTGTCCACTATAACTGATTATGATTTAATTAACGACAATATCAGCGGCATATACAGTATATCAACACAGATTTAGTCACCAGCCTTAGTGACACCTGGTGGCAAAAATGAGATGTGCATGTTTGTATGCATGTTGGTTTTTTGAGGCTGGATATATACTGTGTGTTTACTGTGGCAACATCGAGGTGGATCGGCATCTAAACTACAATGGTGACAGACAGTGCTACCACTTTAAATACACCAGTAAAGTTTTACAATGAACGTGACAGAATGGAGCCCTGCAACACTCTCACTTCTTATATTCATCACTAATTAGACTGTTTCAACAATAACGGAACTATTTTGATGCTTTGGCTCACTGTGGAGCCAGTGTGAATACAGTTACATCTAACCCCAGCAGTGATGGTGGTAAGTTTTGTGCCATCGCGTTATGTTATGAAGTGTTTGAATCAGAACATTGACTGCAGCAGACAAGTGTTTCTGAACTAACACAGCTCTTCTTGTGTTTCTGTAATTTCTGCTTAAAAGAGAACATTTCTTCACTGTTCCTAACACCCACTGGTCTTCCCTTCTTTCCAGTGTAATGTCTCCTAACCAGCAGCACTGCTCTGTCTCCTCCCACTTACAGAAGCTGTTACTAGGCAACACTTCACTCGTTCATCAGCATATTCAGACAAATACTAACAACATTCAATGAAAAGGCTGTATTATTATCTGAAAAAAATGCACAGTGAAAAGCATCATATGATCATATATTCGAAGTGGGAAAGAATCCTGAATACATCAAGGCGTCAGAAAGTCTCTAAGGTCCGGGGATGAAGTAGTTTTCGATTTTTGAAAGTACTACCACTACAACCTTCATCACTCCATATTTTTCACATCTTCTCAGCTTCATGAATCCTTGAAAAAAGCATTTTAATATTTTAATACCTCACTAACAGCGTGTCAGCCAACCACAAGAATGTTTGGAATTTCATTGGAATTATTTATTATTTGTTCTGTCACAGTGCAAATATTATTAATAGTCTGTGGTCTAGTTGAAAAATTGAATGTCCCAGAACAATAAATCAAATGCACCCTTTCACAGTTACTACTGAAGAAGCAAGGACTGTATGTAAAGAAGTCCCAAGAAGAATAAAGTCCAAACATGAAGACATTACTACATTAAAAATACCAGCAAAACAATAAACAAACTTTACACTGAAGTGTCTTACATTTATACTTATTATTTACTGCACAACATATTTACTTAAATCCAAACATGAGTAAAATTTTCAGCAACCTTTCAATAATAGGTTTTTAATTGCAGGAGAATTGAGGAAATTAATTGCAAGCAAGTCCTCTAAGCTTTGGTCGCTATAAGTGCACATTTACTCTAATTACCACTAACAATGTGCAATAAAACCCAAGTGGCAGCACGGTTGACTATGTTCTTGGAAAGGACAGCTCATTTGACCACAGCGGTGCATTGGCAGAAGTTTGGGCTCATGTTTATTAGCAGTAATACAAGATTATAACACAACATGGATAATAAGGAGTATAGAACTGTTGCTTCTACTTTTACACATTCCTTTATAGTTTTTCAAGGCACTTCAAACAAGGACAGGTCCCCAGATCTTAAATCTGACCACAAACAGTATGATGAAAAATATTTGTTGACGAACAATTTTCATGATGAAAACGAGACTAAAACTAAATCAAATATAACATTTGAAAATCAGGACTACGATAGAATGTTTTAAACATTTTCACCAACAAATAAAAACTAAATGATAATGTGCAAGTGCACTTAATGCAGTGTGTATTTGGTAGCTGTCTTCTGTTGCTTCTTGGAAGAAACTAGTTTATCATCTAAATTAATCCTTTAAGAATATGACTGCTGCAGAAGGTCGCTACAAAGCGCACATCCTGGGAGTGAGGAGCATACTGTATACACTACCTTGCTGTGAACCTAGATTGATAACAGAAAATGACAAATGGATAGATTATATGAACTTGCACTGTGGCTTGCATCAATATCAAAATCAATTTTAAATTCCCATTTTTTCCACTGAAGAACTATTAAAATGAGTTTCTGCCAAATCAGTGCTCTTGGAATGGAAACTACAGAAAGGCAACTGATTGTTCCTGGCATTTGTGTGCATGTGTGTGTCTCAGCCTAGTGATATTCTTCTAAGTAACATGTTGAGCACTAATATAGTGCAGACATTGCCTTGGTGATCTCCAACACGAGCAGGCATCTCATCCAGAATATTGAATGGCGTAATCGCAGTGAGATGACTTTGATTTCACAGCTCATTGAGTGCAGAATGTGCACACGGCGCTGTTTGGACAGGAGCCATGGCCCAGCAGGCAAACAGGCCTGGTTCTGCTTCCTGCCACATGGCGAAGCAACAGGGTACAATTAGAGGGAACACATTCATATCACCAGCCTGTGATCCTGTGTGCTATTCTTTCCTATGGAGGAGGAAGCTTAATCGTGCTACATCACCTGTGCGTGACTGTTTGTGAATCAGCAGCTCTAGGTTGCCAAATATTGTGTGTGCATGTGGCTGCACGCTGGATATTATTTTACACTTTCACCCATGCATGCTTCATTTAAGTGAAGGCTTCACATCAGCAAATATAGATTTTTGGAGAATTTGCTCTCCCCCTGTGGTGATAACCCATTGAGGGAGTTCAGTTGTTTTCTTATTCATGTCTCTGGCTACCTTCCAGTATCTCTTCATCCTCACACAAAACTCCCAAGTGTGAAACTCTTTAAAAGAAGAATGCGAAAGAAGTCCAGCGTAATAGGAAATGGAATTTAACCAGCCCATTATATGGCTTTGGACTGTTGAGGGTGAAGTGCTGAGGATTATTAGCTAGGAGGATGTGATGGAGAGAGAGCTGCTCACTGGTTCTACTAACTGATTTCTTTTAGAGAGGTAATTTCCCACTGCTTTTGGTGCCAGGAGACCTTCAGAGCTCAGTCCCTCCACTTACTGCAACAGCTAATGGTGCAAACGTACACTCGTACAACGTACACACCACATGGCTCTGCAGTGCATGAGCAGTGCTTTTACATTTATTAGAAACTTCTAAATTAAATTAGAAGTTACATCAACTTCTAAATTAAATTAAAAGTCACATCTACTTCCAAATTAAATTAGAAGTTACATCAGATCCAAATATTAGAGAGATTTAACATAGCTTAAGGACATTTAGGGATAAAAAAAAAAACATTATCTCTGCTTCATGGCCCAGACACCTTTCCTGGCAGAGACAGAACAAGAATCTGCAAATTGTCTGGCCTATTTTTAAGGGAGCCGCATTCTTTTTTAAAAGGGAGATAGAGAAAAGGCAAAAGCTTTAAAATATCTGGACTATATGCTACTTGTTCAGTCTGTCCTAATAGCTTTGTTCCATATAAAAGATTCACAGCCACCCACTGGCATTTTAGCAGTATGAATTTGAAAATGGATTCTTCATCAGTTGTAACAAGCAGCAGTACAGTTTTACCAATGGTTTCCAAATGAAACAAACTTTCTTGGAAAGAGATGGAAAGATCTGTCAATGGAGGTCAACAACGTACTGATAACGTACATTTACTTTGCAGAAGTAACTGTACCCAATGGCTGAAGCACAAGTGTCCTAAGGTGGCCACAGCCCTGACAGGAGGCTTACGCTTTCTTCTTCTTTATGTGAAAACACACACAGATCTGGTTGTCAAATACAAGCTTTACTACAGATCAGGACAATGATCTATGCTTCAGACCATTGTCCTGTTACATGACCCAATTTTGACCAAATGTTAGCTGTTGGACAGATGCACATTTGCCTCTAGAATACTATGGTATAGAGGAGTTCATGGTCGATTCTATGACTACAAGGTGTCCTGTTACTTTTGCTGCAAAACAGGCCCAAATCATCACCCCTCAACCATCATGCGTTACAGTGTATATGAGACATTGCTCCTGCAATGTTGTCCATATGAAAGTGTTCTAAAAAGCTTTCTGGTGGTTTGTTAAGATGCAGTTTTGTGAACCTCAGTCATGCTTTCATGTTCTTTGTAGACAGAAGAGGTTTTCTCCTCGCAACTCAGTTAAACAAACTGTACTTGTTCAGAAATTCTTGTAATTGTTGTCAGGATTTATTAAAAGACAGACCTAAAAATGCAGTTAGGTTCACAGGGGTGATTGGGATAGACGAGAATTTAATAAAACAAAAGACAAACAACAAAAATTAATCGGGGAGAACTGGTCAAACTCAGCAGAGATGTAACACTGGGTGCGAGAGAAGTATGGCAGGAACGTTTGGCAGATGCGCATGGTACGAGAAACACAACGTATGAGAATAACAGATGATCTGGCAACAAGTGACTGAGGGAGAAGGAATATAAAAGAGTGGACCTTGATTATCTTATCTAGATATGGACATCTAGTTAGCAGGCTAGCTTCTTACAAATGGTCTTCAAGGCTGCCTACTAGCTGCTCTTAATAATACCACCAGGAAAAAATACACTAACTACTTAAGTTGAAAGACTCAAGTCCTTTCTTCACTCTCAATGATGCCTCACTGAAAAATGACCTGATCGTGTACAGTGGGACATTTTTTATGAGACATCTAGATTAGAGAGGATCCAGAAGTCGCACATCATAGTCACACTTAACAGAGACCAGAGATCACAAACACAACATAAAGCAGTGACATTCCTAACAAACCTTGTGTATCATAATCTTCACTAAAGCAGTGTCTTTTCTTTCATGTCGACTGTGTACTGCCTGATAACTTTATTTATTTCCTGCACACCACACAGACAAACAGAACATGTGAGCTTATGTGTGCAGACAACCAGAGCTGCAGAACATCAGGTTGTGTAGACATGGCAGCTAATCAGCACACTGCAGCCTTCCTGTTTGAACTGAGACACCATGCACTGGGGTGAATGAACACATACACACACACAATGCTTTTCTCTTTTTGTACTGGACCTAGACCTAGTTGGAACTAGATGTGTTTGATCAATAACTGCATTATATTCCAACAACATCATGAGAAACATATCTCATTCTCATGCACTTCATGAACTGATGCTGAGAGGAAATAACAATGATATTTCCAAGTGTTGCCTTCCTTCCTCATGGATTTATCTTAGCTAAATCAGTGCTCATTCTGTGCCAAAGTCCTGATTAAAGAAAGCCATTACTAAGCCTGCACTAGACCAGAATGCCTGTCCTTAAGAGGTTTGTTCTTGCGTTGATCACCCTACTGCATCAGGTTCTCCTCATTCCTTGAGCTCTCTCTCTGTTGCTCATCTTCATTGTTCATCCCTCCTGTTTCTTGTTTTTAGCCTTTCCTTTTTCCAGCTGCTTTAAGTAACATCTGTTCAGGGACTACAAATGAAAAATAACTCTTGGCTAACACTGGCATCTTAACATCAATGTTTATTCATGTAATCTGTCTAAAGATTTAATAGGACGAGAAGTGGAGATGAAATACAGAGCAGTGAAAAAAATATTTGCCCCCTTCTTGTTTTTTTTTCTCTTTCTAAGTGTATCTTCAATCTATATCTGACATAGAAAATAGGCAAACACAAAATACAAGCAAAAAAGTAATCAGCCCCTGAAGTTAA
>JAUBNQ010000015.1:703289-717552 GCA_032353495.1 Ctenopoma kingsleyae | reverse complement strand
GTAAAAACAACAGAAGGAATACTCTCAAACAGCAAGACCCTACACTGTGAAATGTAAAACACGGATCAAAGTTTGTCAGGCAGTGAAAGAAGGAATTATTTTGGCATGCTTTTCACCTCCTGAGGATTGTTCATTTGTGTGGATACTGATACTGCAAGAGGTGCCAGAGTGTGAAGCAGAACAGGGATCTAAGAGGATGTCGAAAGCCAAGGTTCCATTGCACTTCGAAGACAAGATTCTAGGCAGGGAGGAGAGGAGGGGAAGGTGTAAACAGGATGACCCCAGTGGAAGAGACAGAGTCTGAGCATGAAGGCATCACAGCAGTGAGGTCTAAACTGAGGACAATAGCGGGAATACCGCATCACTTCGGAATACAGTATATTTTGACGTTATGTTATTGATCCACATGAGGAACAGCTGCGTATATATGATGGTACTACTATGGTACTATAGGTTCCCAGTGTCTTATCAGAGGACACTTTAACATGTGACCAACATGTAACTGAGTGAGAAAGAGCTCATCCTTGAGTTAATGCTTTAGACCGCTCAGACATCGCAGCACACCTGGCTGCACCTGATGGCCACTAGTGTCGTTGAGTTCTTGAGGAAGGTCTTGATGTCCTATTTCACAGATTCATGTATGTGGCACTGAATTGCAGATGTGGTCTTTTGGACCTTGAGTCGTTGGTTACTGCTCTACCTGTCGGCAACTGGTGCGTCAAGCCTCTGGTGTGTTTTGACTCCAGCTGTCATATTAAAGGGAAAAATCTGCTTCACGTTTAACCTGTTGACAGGTCCTGTTATCACTTAAAGTTCTGACATGGCACGGATCACAGTGGAGTGTTACACGGGAAATGGAATTTACTTAATAAAGCACTCAACGTAAAGGTATTCGATCATGAGGGAGATACATGGAATCACTTAAACAACTAATGGGAACTTGTGGACTTCTAAGCTTCTTGTGACTTGAATGGCACATCGTAGATAAATTAAGAAACTAATATATTTCTCACAGGGAAAGATGAAGTGTGTACTCAGGTGTTCTTAAAGCTACTTATTAAACACAGTCTGGGGACTGTGTTTGCTTCTGCTCTCTAGATGACTCTCTTTGAAGCTTATTCCAAAATCCATCTCATTAGTTATTCATTGGAAGCTCTATGCTAAATGCACCATCTATTCCAAATAGAGTTTGGGGGAATTGCATTGTGTGCTGTTGTATGTAAGTGAATATGAGCAAGAAAAAAGCATGAAAAGCAATTAGAGAAGTGCGTGGGATGTTAGCTATGCACGAACTGACTAATGCACAGTGATTATGTATCTTTATGTAAATAAGATCATGCTTGGATAAATGAAACTAAATGAAAGCAGCTGAACCTACGTGTGTGTGCTTGTGTGTTGTGGCTGGCAGCAGTGACAACCTTTAAAGTTGCTGTCAGGTATGAGAGCTGGCAAATGACTTTTTTAGGAAAGAGCAGAGTAGAGGAAACAAGAGAGGATAGATAAGAGAAGCGCAGAAGAGACCTTGAAGGGTTATACCTCCACCTGAACTCAGTTCACTGTGTGCTGTGAAGAATGTGAAAATGAGAAGACTGTGCAGATGCACCATTTTAACAGGCGATGGTGCTGCAGACTATCAGTAGGAAACAGGGAGCACTGTGTTGCAGGATAGATCTGATGGCATTCTCTATTTTGCTACTTATCCTGTATCCACAAACAGAACCTCACTAAAAAAAACAAGGTATTTTAAATAGAGCTGAAATTACTTACTCCCTTTTAGACTCACATTTTTACAAAGACGCTGATTAATGTGCACCAGCCATTAAAAGTTTGGTCACATTAACACAATCAACTCCCCTCAAGTCACCATATAAGGCTCATGTTTGGCTTTGTTGGTGGGAAAGTTTTGTCTATGTGGGTGTATGTATTTTATACTTTAATAAAGCCCATTTCTTCCTATATTCAGACTCCAAATTCATTTAGATGAAGCCACTATTGAGAGTTGAATAATGTTTGTCCCCCCCTGAGTGCTTTACCACCTGTGAGATTTGTTCAAATGTAATTCTAATTTACATGTCAATTATTATGTGAAGATACTAGAATATTTGACTTGTCACATAACAGTACATAACATCAACAACATGCCATAATAAAGGATCATTATGTGAGATTTACATTTAAAGTCATTTTCTGAACATTACTGTTGAGCAACAGTTCAATTAAAAACAGACAATATTTGAAATGCATGGATGGAAATTCAGCCCACTTCATCTAAATGCCTTCAATTAACAGAGATGCTTTCAGACTTTGCAGTTGGTATAATAACTTTCAGGACTGGTACAAATCAACATAACAAGGTGGGAGATGACATGTTCATTTATTTATTTGTTTTTCTGCAAAAATTTAACAAATTGCCAACAGAGTGGAACACTAAACACTACAGGACTATCACTGTCCCTGAACATCTCACTACAGCTGAAGCGGACATCTATGCCTTCTCTTACTTTCTTAACATAAAGTGACGGGTCCTCTTCCTACAAGACATATCTGATTTCTGGAATACTGTGTTCAATTTGTTAATTACCATGTGTGAGCTTGGTGCAGGAAGGATGCCAGTAGAAGCAGTTTGGTGGTGGTGGCATTTCACGGTTCACAGTTGTCACGGCACAATATTTCATGCAGTAAGAGAACGTGTGGACACTTGTGTCATGGTTTTAGTCTTGATTTCACACTGAATTAAATGTTACCTATTTTATTGTCTTCTAACTGAGTGTGTCACCATGTGAAGTGATCCGTGAAAAGTTAGTTTATTAATATTCAAATCTCCAATAAAACAAAAACAGGAGTCAAACTGGGGGTTTGGAGAGTGGTCTTAGCACTGTACAGTTTCATAGACATCTTGAACAGAGTGACAGTAAACAGAACATCAGCAGCAGACTGAAGTTCACGCCGCGGCATGTCCCAGTTTCCGCCTGCCGCTGACTCGTGTCCACAGGCTGCGGGCCGTCTGAGCGATGGCCACCCTGCGGGGCAGGCGGAGACTCCTCAGAGGCTCCCTGATGCACGCCAGCACACCTGGCTCTGTGGGCTGCCCCAGGTATTCATGGGAAATATAGTTTATTCTCCTCAGCTGTTTGCTGTAGTAGTTCCTCAGGTCACAGAGCTCCTCGGCTGCAGTGTCAGAGATGATGGAGGCCTGGGAAGGAGAGCTGGATACGGCGGGGGCAGGGCCTTGGTTAGAACGGGGTTTCTGCCTCACTCTCTGAGGGGTGGAGGATTTCCTTTTGGAACACTGTTGAACTGGATGTGCTGGTGCTTTGTGATTGTCACCAACACCTGCGTTGCCTGCTATGTTAATTTCAACATCAACCTCAACTACATGTGGGGCCGTGACAGATCCTCTTGTGTCCTCTTCACCTCCTCGTCTGTCTGTCTGCTGTGTGTTTGCTCTCTCTGTGCACTTCAGGTCTCGTTTCCTCGACATGTTCCTCTGTTCTTTAAACAGTTTGTGTTTGGGTTGCGGGGGACAGCTGTTGTCGGTGACAATGGGGTCAAAGGTTACATCAACCTCTTCCTCATTGGCTTTAACAGCTGATGTGTCCTGTAACCATGGAAACCATCGTTAGTGACCAACAGTTAGAAAATATCATTGTGGAATGACCGGGAGATGCTTCAGTCTCTGGTGTTCTTGTTACTGGCCTTCACAGTAAGAACAAACAGGGTGACTGATTTATCCAGCCCTCATGGTAGTGAGAGCAAATTGATGAAATGTTAGTGACAGTTAGTGGCAGCATGCTCCTGAGTGTGGACATGAGCACCAGAGATCATGGGCAGCAGGCTTGGGCGATAAATATTACAACCATCAACTCAGATTCAAAACTCAACTAGAAAAAAATGAAGGTTTTGATTAGCGCTCCATAATTAATGTAATGATAGATATGTCAGTTTGTGTGATTACATAACAGTAAAAGGCTATGGCTTTAATAAATAATACTTTCTCTTTGTCTTTGTGTACAGTCACAGGACTTCCCAGTCTGCAGTGTTGCCAATTTTGCTCCTGTGTCACCACATTTAGAGACTTTTTTTTTCAAGTCACTTCTTGCTCAGACATTAGCTGCTTTGCTTCAGGTGAGTCCCTCAATTTCTTGGACTTCAGTGTTCGCGGTAGAGAACAGCATCAGTTGACCTATTAGCAGGCAGATGTAGTATGATGATACCATTTCTTTATTATATCTCAGTATTGTCCATGATAAACAACTTTTTCATCAAATCATGCAGCCTAGTTTAGAACACAGGAAGAAATAAGTTTTATCTGCAGTAATCTGCCCGCACTGAGTGTCACAAACCATGCACTCCAGTGTGGGGCATGACCTGCTGCTCTCAGTAAACTTCTAGGAAACTAGAGAGCTGTATGAACAGGTAGCCCACACTATCTGGAATATGTGTGGCTATAAGCACGTCTGATCATAACACAAGGCTTAGGAGGAGAAATGAGTGGAAGCTGGGGGTGTACCAGGACCAAAACCTTCAACTGGAGCAATCAGAAGTTCTGGTTCCTGTATCGCCCAAGCCTGCTGGCTATTAATGATTAGATGACATCATGCTTATTATTTACAGCTCATAAAGCTTTTTATATTCAGTAACAACAGCATGTCCATGTTTATCAGTCCTCTGACACCCAGACAGCCAAACATCAAGTATGAGTGTGGACAGTGCCATGCCAACAGAAGCAGTAGTGAGCAGAATAAAGAATGATGGACTGTACTTTGTCGGCTTGTCTCCTGGGTGGGGCGGGGGGAGCTAGGGGTGGTGTTTCTTGATTTTCTTGGACATGCGGGCGTCTCCAGCACTTTCAACTGATCTCTTTCCCGCTTTGGTTTTGCTCTGGCCACTCGCAGCTCTTACCTGCAGGTCATTAACAACAGTCTACCTTAGAGGGTTCAGACGAACGGTACATGGAGTGGACCATGAGACGCTCAAACCTGAACAAGCACCTACAGTACATTCTGTTTAGTCACCACAATGTTCAAAGGTAGTGATCCAACCTTTCTGGTTCCATGCTTCCCACATCAACATGGAATATTTTCTGAACCTGAGCTAACTTTCCTGAGGATCTCTAAGCTACAGCAACAATTAGCTGATTGATCAATTTCTTTTAATGTAAAATATGATTTAAATCTGCTCTGAACAAGCAAATGACCTCATGACTGACTTGACTTAAGCCAGCAGATGTTGGGGAGTTTTAACTTGACACGTAACATTAATGCTACGTTACCAAAACTCAATGAGCACTTAATAGCCTTTTCTGTTTTTGGAGCTCACAGCCCCATCACTGTTATCATCATTGTTAGCGTTTCATATTTTGCTAATGTGATGACAACAAGGTCATCTCCAATAAAGCTGAGCCAGTTTCAATTTACTGATGAAGATCATGAGGAGTGACAAGCTTTGCAGACAGAAAAAGCTAGATGTCAAGTTCAGATTATTTTGTCAAACTGACCATTTTCAGTTCTCTTTTCTACCATTCAATCATCATCAGAATGACTTCAGTTACTTAAGCATTCAAATGTTTGCAAATGACAGAAATCAAATGGAATTCAGATATTTTAAATGTCTGTGTCAATCCCAGTACAAAAAGTGAAACTCTGTGTGAGATCACTAATCTATATCAACTACAGTGATTTCTTCCAGGATTAATGATGTTAGAGTGTTAATGATCATTATCACCAGTGGTGTTGTCATGGTTTTTACAGACTGTGTTCTCTAGTCAGCACAGTGCAGAATATGCTTTACAACAGACTCAATGATCATCAGTAAAATATTTCATTTAAACCAATTTCTGACTTACCTTGATGGACCTTTGGAAACAATGAAAAAATGCATGACAACATGACAAGTGACACGGAGGAACGACGATCAGTCACACATTGGAAGAAGAAGAAAAAGTGGTTAGAGAGATTTTACAGAGAACAGAGACACATCAATACACAAACACAGGAGATACACACAGAAAGTTCAGTGGCGCTTCTACACAGAAGAGTCCAACATCTGCTGGAGTAATAATACTTGAAACGTTCCTCCTCAGTTACAGCAGAAAACTATACATACAGTATGTATGATGCAGAACAAACTACACACTGTTTTGTGGCTGGGATACAGCACACTGTACTGACCGCAGCAGCGCTGTCTGTTGTCCTCATCTTCATGCTCACTGTGTGACTCTGGCTCTTCAGCAAAGGAGCTTTGCGACCCAGCTTCATGTAGAAGTAGGTGGTGTATGGAGTGAAACTGAAATCCTCTCTGAGGGAAAGAGCAGACAGGGAGGGTCCAGATGGTTCCAAAATCCATGCTAATACACATCAAACCCTCATCTTTACATACAGCAGCTTTCACTTTCATACTTGTAAATTGTTTGGAGATCCACATTCAAAGCTTGAATTAAACTCAACAATTACTGGAGCTGCCTGCTGGCTACCTATCTAACTACTCTGTCAACACAGTCAAAGGACACAGTCCAATGTTTGAGTGTTTCCTTGAGTGTGGCCAGGAATAAGTCGTACAGACACTGTCATGCAGAGAGCGTTTTAACCAGTCAACAGCTGACAGGTGCTTGTGGTTTGACAGCTTTTGTCTGAAGAAAGAAACACACAGGTACATCTCTATGTTACTCTATTAATTCATTTGAGGTCACCTGAGGTATCCCTGCAGCAGCAGCTGCACGATCACAGCTTCAGCCTGTAACCGAGACAGCGTGGTGGCCTCAGTCATTTTCCTGTGCTTGGCAGGGCCTTTCCCCATCCAGGCCTCCACCAGCTTCAGAGGAGTCAGCTTCTCATCCATGGAAGCTGCCAGCTCCAGAATCTGCACCACCTGCCTGGCATGCTGGGTAATGTCCACAGAGGTGTGGTCTGCAGGAATGGAGATTAGATAATAACTTTGATGGCTTTTCAACAAGCAACAATCACGGCTATCAATTCACACATGATACACACACACACACCTTTTACATGGCGGCAAGTATCACACATCTGGTTGCATCCTTCAGCATCCCACACTTCATCAAAGTGGACAGCCATGAGAGAGCGCCGGCACCTCCACACATCAGACATGAGACGTTCAAGTGATGTTATGAAAGTCAGTATCTGTCACAGTGTGTGAAGTATTATGAATGGGCGTGTGTGTGTGTGTGTGTGAGGAGGGTCAGAGTACCACAGACTGATACTACTGTTAGTCTACTTTAGTGCATATTGGTTGTGATCCTGCACAAGGTTCATTTCACTCCGTGTATGCACTACCTGTCCACATTCTGGCAGTAGCTGACCATCTGTAGCAGCTTCTGCTGCCCAACGTTCTCCATCACCACCATGGTGCTGATCCGGAAGATATCAGAGAAGCCAAAGTAGACGATGCAGTCTGCTGGACGGTCGTCTCGGCCTGGAGACACACGCACAGGGTTTTTAATATAGAAATACCACAGCAGTATACACTAATACGCAGGGCTGTGAACTGGCAAGAGTCTGGTGATACGATGGCCCCAAATCTTAGCATGTAAACTAGAAGCTAAAAATGCAGACACAGTATTACAAAACATAATATGGCAGTACTCAAACTTGTTCTATTCTGCTAGAAGTGAAACATGTACCTGCTCGTCCACTCTCCTGGTAGTAGTTTTCAATGGATTTGCTGATTGTGTGGTGGATGACGAACCTGACATCGGGCTTGTCGATGCCCATGCCAAATGCCACAGTGGCGACCACCACCTGGAAGAAAATCAGCAACTGACATTGTCAAATATCACAGCCACTGTGCTACTACACAAACATATTTGTGACTGGTGCACTCTGTGTTACTGTTCTGACACCTGTTGATCAGAGCAACATTAAAATGAAACCACCGCTTCATGTTACTGTTGTAGCTGATTGACGTAATGAATCAAACTCCCCCAGACTGTAGCTGTTTAAGCTGTAAGTCGCTCTCTGCAGAATGACTATTTGATAGTAAAACACTCGTGCTGTCAACTGTAGTTATATATCTAATGTAATGACTCATCACCTGTCCACATATCTCAGTTACAGAATGATAATCAGATGTGACAAAATTGCGCTGGTTAAAGAAAAAACTTACTTCCTATGTGTGAACATATCATAAACCAACAGAGGACCCAATAATTCCTCTCTCCTTTTAAAAATACCTTGATTTTGTTGGACGCCCACTTGCGGTGAACCCGGGACTTAGCATCAGGGTCCATGTTAGCGTGATACGGAAAGGCCACGATGTCCCGCTTCTGAAGTTCAGATGACACAGACTCCGCCTCTTTCTGGGAGAACACATACACAATCCCTGTGGCACACGTGCGCGCGCACACACACACACACACATCAGATATACTTACTGTCTTCATGCTCCATTCAGTAAAACACTGAGATCTGAGCACATGGTTTATTGAAGAGTGTGCTGTGATAGAAAACAGCGGCAGTACCTGACTGCTCCATGTATCTGCTCTTGATCAGAGAGGCGATGTCACTTATTGATACATCATTGTTAGAATCTTTAACACGAACCTGAACAAATCAAGTCAGACTGTTAGTGTCACTGTTACATTTCATAGAGGAGGCAACACTGGTAAATTTGTTAATTTAGTAGTACGGTGTATAGAGATGCATTTGTAGTACATGTGCTGCTTTTAATAGTCGATTAAAAACAAACAAAGCTAACGGCTGCAGTCAGTTACTGTACATAAACAAAATGAAGTTACGGGATCAACATATGAAATCACTAAAGGCCTTGAAGCTTCATGTTCATGTTGTGTGCAGATGAATCTAAAAGATCAGACAGACGTGCTGGTGTGTTTGTGTATGAAAGGAAGGGGCGTGTGTGAGGGAGTGAGTGAGCGTAGTTGCCATGGTTACCACCTCATAGTAGAGATTGGTTCGGTCGAAGGAGGCGGTGAGCGTGATTGGCTGTGGCACACAAAGGATCTTCTCACAGTCCTTAAGGACACTGCTGGTTGCCGTGGCAGTCAGGCCGAGCAGGGGCACTTTGGGGAACTGCCTCTTCAGGATGCCCAGCAGCTTATAATCTACACAACAACAAACAGAAAGCTTGAATTTGACCTGAAGGGGATCAGTTAGGCTGCCTTCATCCCCGCCACAATGACCTCTCACCTGGCCTAAAGTCGTGTCCCCACTGACTGCAGCAGTGCACCTCATCCACAGCAATGCGACTCAAGAGATTTGCATTGTAGGCCTTCTCCAGACGAGACATGAGCAGCTTACTCTTGGCGATCTTCTCTGGAGTCACGTACACCAACTTAAAAGGAGGCTTCACATCTGTCATTCCAGCCATGACTGTCTTAGCGTGCTCCTGCAAAGTAATCATGGTTGTGAAACCAAAACATTGTCATCCCTACATGTGCAAATACATTTTCATTTCCTAACATCAATCACATAAAAAAGACGATTAGTTAGTTAAAACAACAAGTTCTAGTTTACAGTGCAGAGTGGTGTGTGGCAAATTTATTACAAGTGTCCTGAAGTAACACTGACATTGGAAAGTAGAAAGCACTGGAATATGAGTCCACTCTGTAAGTGACTGACACTGACTGAAACGTGAGCTGCAGTGAGTCAGTTCTTACCTTGCTACTGGATGCATTCAGCATGACTGCTGACACTTCAACTGACTTTAGGTACATGATCTGGTCCTCCATCAAGGACACCAAGGGAGTGATAACCAGCGTAAAGCCTGACACGCACATGGATGCACAGCAGTTGGAGGAGTCAATAAGTGTGTGTACGAAACAAACAGAATGATGTTATGAACTGTAAAAGTGAAGTGTGAGGACAAACACAGTGTGTGTCTTAGCACACCCTTGGAGCAGACTGCAGGCAGCTGGTAGCAGAGGCTTTTTCCTCGTCCTGTAGGCATCACCAGGAAAAGATCTTTGCCTGACAGGGTCAGGTTGATGGCCCTCAGCTGCAGAGGTCTGAACTTGGATAAATGGAACGAGTCCTTTAGGTGCTGCTCTACATCATTCGACCACGGGAAATCTACACAAAATCAAAAGACAAACACAGGTCAACACATAAACCTAGCAACTCTGACCATGTAGACATGCGTGTACAGTACCTGTGCCATCATAGAGCTGCAAATCCTGTTTGCTCATGACATGGTCGGCTCCAGCCGCTTTTGCTGAAGATGAAGAAGCAGCGTTGCAGGCGTCCTCCAGCTGCAGCAGCAGAGCATTCTTACGAGAAGTCAGCTCTGCCTGCTTCTGCAGAAGCTCGGCAATCTGCACCTCCACCAACTCCAGCTCAGACTCCACCGAGTCCAGCTCCACCTGCACATCTGAAGGTGAACGAACGCACCAGGAAATCTGTCAGCAGGTTAAACAGTGCCAGTTACCTGTGCACTAAGTGTGCAGCAGACTGTCAGGTCTCACACATGCACAGGTACTAATCCTCTGAGGCTCACACCTCCACAGCTAATGATCTCTTTCTCCTTGTAGCTCCTCTAGTGACCCTCTGGGGGTGTGTCAGTGTCGTCTGTGTGTGCTATTGTCATATGTGATGTCAGCCTTCTCTTAAATATGAAAAGACTCTAAATGTACTCATTTTATGTCCCATACTGAATAAAAGTAATACAAGGCAGCTCTGTGACTAAATATTTCAACAGAACAGACTTACCATTAGATCTATCACCACCATCCATTTTCCTCACACTGGTTTGTGACACAGGAGCCAACCTGCAGACTGTCAGAGAGGCAAACACATTAAAACAAGTGTTGTAGCACTCTTACTTTTCATTTCATTAAAAACTCAAACACTTTATTAATCCCAGAGGAAAAATGCTATGTCTCTCATATATAATAATATAATTTTTTTTTAACTGAGAGCAACTGTAACAAGGCAAAACAATTTCCCTCTGGGATTAATAAAGTTTTTTAAATCTTGAATCTAACTATGATATTATCACATTAGGACTAATAATAGTCCTAACCTAATTCAATAATTTTATATTAAATGAATCAATATATTTCAGGATAACTCTACGTTACAAAGTAAGGTTAAACACCGAAATGCTGTTTCATTATCACACTAAAGCTACATTTGTTAAGCTAGCTCGGGGGCGGCACCTTCTTCACACAAGCAGCAGCAAGTTACCGTAAAGCTAGCTGTTAGCTTGTCGATAGTTAACATTGTTTCGGGCAAGGCAAAGTAAGTGGAGCATTGTGTTTAGTTAAGCAGTCTCTCTGTCGTGTCACTGCCTTCACTTCTAGTGCTCTACTGAAGAATTCTGCTTCTACATAACGTTGGAAAAGAGTGAAATTCAGCAGACGAACCATTCAGCAACTCCCGGCACCTTCTTGTTGTTAAACCTACATCACGGTTGCTATATAGACAGAACACACGAGCAGAAAAAGCTCTCTGTCAAAGGGGCACGAGAGTACATTTCCACCCTTAGTTTAGGCTGGCAGGCTGCCTACAAATCATCTTTCTCAACCACCTTCTCCCTTCAGAGGAGAAGAAGGAAGATAGGAAGAACTTAAACAATAAATGCTTAATACACACATTAGGATTTCTGGATCAGAACAAAAGATCCTGCTAGATCAAGTTCGGATAAGCGGTGCCTGCAAGATTAAGATCAGGGTAGAAAATATACATTTTTAAAAAAGCATGGCGCATTCAAGAAAGAAATAACATATGTAATTATCTGTGAAGATCCAGATAACATATGTAATGACACATTTAGTAGCTACCATTCTTGTAACATGTGCTCCGGGTGATGTGTGATAAACCAGTAAAGTATATGTACTATATAATGTCTTTGGCGGAGATTAGGAGACTTTTAGCTGCAACTATAAAAAACGAGCGTCACAGTCAGCGCCTTGAACGCAACACGACTGTTTCCGGAAAATGACCTCGCGAGTGTTTCCGGAAGACGTGGCTGTAGCTGCAGTGGCAGCTGTCATCCAAACCCTCATTCTGAGAGGAGCTCTGGAGCTGCTGCTAAATCCTTTTCTCTACCTGGAGTTTTTTCTAAATCACTGTATTCGGCGTCAAGATGATTTCGCTAACGGACTCCCAAAGTAAGATATGTGATATTTGGCCATTTTTGGAGGTTGTTGCTTTTTTATGTAAACGAAACCGACTTGATTTGAGCAGCAGCAGTTGGCTAACTAGCAATTAGCAGTGAGTGCTAGGAAAGTTAGCATCAGTTTTTCTCTCCTAACATACCAAACACAGTGGCCCAAATAGCTTACAGCTAACAATTAACAGTTATGTTGTAATGTATGTTGTAATTCATTATCTCTGAAGCCTTGACTAGCTCTAGATAAAGAGGGAACAACCTGGGTCTCATGGAATGAAATGGCTATTTATGGATAATGGAGTTAAACTGTGGTTATTATTAGTAATAGCTAGCTTTGTTAGCATTCTCTTCTATGTCTGATTATGGAGTACATATAAACTTACTGTAGATAGAAAGTCAATTTCTACTTTCAAAAAGAGTTTAGTGTGGATTTTGCTCAGAAACACTTGGACACCTTCAGAATCAAACAGTCCATATAGTTTAGGGTGGAACAGTCACATTTTAACAAATAGTCTCAAATAGTCTAGAATGAAGTGGTGAACTCAGATGGAATAATTTAACACTTGTGTGATGTGTGTGTCCTGCAGAGATTGGAATGGGATTAACAGGCTTCGGCGTGTTTTTTCTCTTCTTTGGGATGATCCTGTTCTTTGACAAAGCACTCCTGGCTATTGGAAATGTGAGTATTGCTGCTTCATTGAACTGCTGTTATCTGGAATCCTGAGAAACATACAGGTGCAGTTTAGTTTATGGAGTCTGTGTTGTTTTCTGTAACATAACATCTTCATCTAAGTGGTATTACTGAGTGCTGATAAAGTCAGTCCAGACAAAAGCTCACACACTAAGAAACGTGTGTAACTATGTAGGTTATGCATGAAAAGCACAAGCGCAGAAGTAAGTGCAATGCTGATGACATAATCCAGTATGGGTTATTTAATGTTTCTATCCACTTTTATCCAAAGCGACTTACAAGGAGCTAGCGCTGAGTGTCTCACCAGGATACCCCTGGTATGGGGGATGGGCTAGGAGTCTGGGCTGGGATTTGATCCTGCCACCTTCTGCATCCCAGTCTGATGCTTATCCCATTGAGCTACCAGGCCACCTCCAGAAGAAAAACACTGCACAAACTCAACAGCATTGGGTTTGGGTTCAGGTTCGGGTCAGGTTGGAGATATGTGATCTGATCCCTACTCCAGGTTACCATAGTAATACCAGTTCTAGTCAGCTTATCAGTATTGTCCACATACAAACACCACAGCAACGATGTTGGACAGAACTGTGTTTCCAACTGTTTTAATGAGGCCCAAGAAAGACAGAACTGCCGGTGTAAATGGTGTAATTCAACAGCTGTCACAGCTGGGTGGTGAGGTTCACTCAACTTTCTGAGTTGGAAATCCGTCTCCAGGGGATGTTCTGGTTGCCCAACGACCCAGTTTCCAGTGTTGGACAGCTGCCATACAGTACATGTCAGTGCTAGTACAGGGTTTCAGTGTCTTATCCAATGACATCTCAACACGTAGCCTGCCGGGACTGAGAATCGAACCACTCACCCTTGGCTTTTAAGACAACTACCCACTGAGCCACTGACCACCCAAGTGGTGGTTTCCTGTCACATGCAGTTACTTTCACAGTTCATCAAATTTGATTTACACTCTTGTTCTTTCTTAGCTCCGTCATCGAACCCACTGAAAGAAATTCTATTCTCATGTCCTAATATTGATCCTAGCACCAACCAGTTCTTTTTTCCAGTTTTGCAGTCTGATCCTGATGCTGTACACAGTGCGTAAGAAAATGCAGAAAACAATGTACAGCTGTAAATGGGTCATCTGTAGATGTTCTGTTTCATGTGTTTGCTAAGGACCAGAACCACTGTCTTTTTTTGTTTTTTAGATCCTATTTGTTGCTGGACTCGCCTTTGTCATCGGGCTGGAGAGGACTTTCCGCTTCTTCTTCCAGAAGCACAAGATGAAGGCCACCGGCTTCTTCCTGGGAGGTGTGTTTGTGGTGCTGATTGGCTGGCCCATCATCGGGGTCGTGCTGGAGATCTACGGTTTCTTTCTGCTGTTCAGGTGAGGGGAAACAAAGGAATTACACACTGACAATCGACCTCTATGAAATGTTAGATTTTTGTTACAGATCCCCTCCAACTATTCTTCCAATAGAAATAATGAGGAAAAAC
>JAUBNQ010000015.1:639665-651900 GCA_032353495.1 Ctenopoma kingsleyae | reverse complement strand
CCCAGTGTCAGTGTCAGTTTAATACATTCAGCACATTCAGTACTTTTAAATACATTCGCTTCTGCACTTTTACTTTGCAGCATGGTACATTCATACCATTGCTACTTTTACATAGGCAGAATACTCTTTGCACAGCTGCTGTCAAACTGAGGGTGAACAGGAAAGAGTGGAGTGATGACACCCTCTAGTGGTGAAAGGAGGAACTCACATCAGCCCACTACTCAGAACGTTAAGTTACTGACACTTTACCTAAAACATTCTATTTTCATATTACAGTTTAAAGCAGTAAGATATAACTGCAACAAATATGTACGTGTAGTAAGTTTACTGACTATTCCAAAGTATTGTGTAAGGTTTTGGATGTTTCTTGTTCCAACAACCATTCTGTAAACAAATCACCTTCAAAACTGAGACATGAACCTTTTATAAACTTCCAGCTGATTAAAAAAATTGAAATGAAATGTTATATAGTAACTTTGTACCTGTACAGGAAGTCACAGTAAAATTACCTCCAGCTGCCAGAAATCTTTCACTCAGTAACAACTCAAATGTTTGTTGTTTTATCATGTAAAGAGCAGAACTTGTTTTAGTTCCTTGACATTTCACCCTTGCATTCCAGAGGGCTTTCTCAACTTAAGACCATGTTACATGGTTCTCAGCACAGTGGTGGAGCAAGTATTTAGTGTAATCTTGTGGTACTTGTACTTAATACTATTTTGTGCTGCATGATTTCAGATTTACTCCATTACATTTACTGTACAGATTCAGACTGATCATTTCTATAGAGATGTTAAACAGTATGTCAGTAAAATAACCTTCACAAGCTGCAGCACTCAACTAAAAAGTCAGTAATCTAGTGTACAGGATATTTCACAGAAATGCATCTCTGTACACGCAGTACTTCCAGTACACTGTACCTTGATGCCAAAACTGCAGGCAGAAATTTCAGTGCTGAACTAACAACTTGGAACATTTGTGCACTGTGGTAATAATACAGCACAAGATCAATCTGTGACTACTACCAGCTTAAAAAACAAAACACATAACCAATTACACTGTCATCAAAGTGCCTTATTGTTAAGTTCTGTACAGACAAATTTCCCAACACAACCTACAACTGAAAAATTAAACATGAAAAGAAAAGCAACAGACATGTTATTGGAGGAATTTCATTTAATAGAATTTCCACATTCTCTAATGACAGAAGTGATAAAATCATTTGGACATTTCTACAGAGGAATATTTCACTCACACTGTTGGTCGGCCAGAGCAGCTGCTGCGTCTCCTTGTTCATTTTTTCTCTTTTTAAATATACATGAATAGTAGCTCACAGTAGCTCTGTGCTCGTGCAGAGACACAAACAGAATTATAGAAAACTGCTTTGTGCACTGTGGAAGTTCTGGGGGGCTGGGGAGGCTTCAGAAGTGGGGACAATTTACTCTGTGAGGCCAAGCTTCTTCTTCAGAGACTCGGGCATCTCAGGGGGAGGGGGACGGGGCAGACGGAAGTAGACCTTGACAGAGTCATAGATGAACCACTGCAGAGCGGTCAGAGTACCAATCATGATGATACGAGCAACCAGACCCTTCCACACACCTGCACACGAGACAACAGTTCACTTCAGTAATGACAGACACACAACAGGACACAATGATGGAGGTGTGACAGTGTTAGGACACCCTCGCTTCCTTTCTTAACCAACCTCTTTAGATTTTCTATGGGACACTGCAGCATTTAAAGACATTCTGCAGGCTGTAGTTTCATCTTTGATTAAACAACATCTGGAGCACATTTTAACTCATGCATTAGAAAGTCTGATTTAAACAACAAATGTATTCAGTGTTTCTCCATGTTCTTGTTTATCTGCATGTCCGTCCCCCAGACTAGCAGCACTGGGGGCTCCCTGTCTGAATAGGACAGGGTTGCCAGTGCTGCAGATGGGCTGGGGGACAGGTAGACTGTTCTCACACGCCAATGACTCAAGCACCTCCAACTGTACAGCCAGAAAGCTGCTGAGGAGCTGTGCTCAGAGCACAGTCCTCCAGAGGTGGATCTAAGGAGCGTGTTGTCAGCACAAACATTCAAACACACTGTGCTACTGTTTCTACTCACCTTTAGGTCCAAGTCTCTTAAGGACCTGTGCAGCGGTGCTGCCCTTCTCCTTGTTCAGCACAGACACCACAGAGTCAGCAGGATGGGAGACGATGGCACAGAACACACCAGCTGTCAGAGTGAAAACATCAATACAGTTCAAGAGCAAGGAGACACAACTACTAATACGTCTATGTCACCAACACATGGACACTGGTCTAACTCAGTGTGCACTGACGTTCAGCTCATGAGTTACTCACCAATGTAACCGGCCACGAAGGTGACAACCAGCTGCTCAGATTTGCTGCACTCGCTGCGCGGTTTGGGAACAACATACTTGTAGAGCATCTCCACAGTGCGCTCGAAGCAAGCAAACTTCATCATGGTGTAGGGGATCTGTCTCATCCACAGGGGCACCACACCCTTATAGAACCTGCATTCAAATACACAAAGGGAAATCACAGGGATCACAAAAAGGCATCAGACACTGCACCATCTACACAGATGCTTCACATTCTTTGCAGCTCTGTACAGTAGTAGTGTGACATGTGTCCGTTCCCCAGACTAGCAGCACTGGGGACTCCCTGTCTGAATAGGACAGGGTTGCCAGTGCTGCAGGTGGGCTGGGGGACAGGTAGACTGTTCTCACACGCCAATGACTCAAGCACCTCCAACTGTACAGCCAGAAAGCTGCTGAGGAGAAGTGCTCAGAGCACAGTCCTCCAGAGGTGGATCTAAGGAGCGTGTTGTCATCACAAACACTAATGAAGTCATGTTATACGACTTCCTGCTTCCTGCCTGCTGACAGAAGTCTGAGGAATCGTCAAACAGCAGCACTTACGCCCAGAGCCCCTCCTCTGCAAACATCTTGGGGACACACTCTCTGAGGGTGTTGGCATAGCCTGGCTGGGTCTGGATACGAACTTTGACAGCCTCCATGGGAGCCAGAGCGATGTCAGCAAAGAACTCCGCACTAGCTGAGGCAGCCAGGTACAGAGATGTCCTCCACAGGTAGGTGTTCTCCTGTTTGGTGAGAACACACAGCGAATGATCAGAACAGTAACACACAGATCATGTTTCTCTGTGCCACTCAGCAGAAAGTCACGGAGCACACTGGTAATCTAATGGTTCATACACATGCCACATAACTGCAATGTCCATGAGTGTGACTTGCAACAAAGGCTGGAGTCCTTTAGCTAGAGCCCTATGATTTCAGTGATTCAGAAAACGTGGACCGAGTTCCTGCTGCTGCAACCCCCTGTGCATGTTACCTGTTTAAACGGGACCCAGCTTTCCACACAAAAACGCAGACAGCGGTCAGCTATGACGAAGAGACTCACTGAAACAGAGGTCATTCAACGCTTAGTGCTCATTCATGCTAAGTTTAGAGCAGAACAATACAAACTTTTTTTTTCTTTTTTTTTTTTAAATCGAGAGAACAATTCTTTTTTAAGTTTTACCAGCGATAGCCTGGACCCACAAGAACACATGTGATGACCACTTACAGTCAAAGACTCACATTAGAAACAGAGACAAGAAGCAAACTGGCACGAGCTGCTCACTCCAGCAAAGTCTTGGACCTGGAATACAGGTTTGTATTCCAGGTGTTTCCTCTGTTTATTTATTTGATACATTTTTTATGTTGATTTCAATTGTGAAGCACTTTTATTTTACAAAAGCGAGACTATTTTAATGTGAAATACATAAGGTTCTTAGTTCTGCATGAAAAATTTGTTTTTTGTTGTTTACCCCAGCACTGTGTTGACGTTGTATAACTATTTTTTCCACTACATAAGACACTTTGTAGAAGAATAAGAATGGAAAAACAGAATTTAGGAAAAAACAAAACTGATTTCATAGGGCCCTACCACTAGCCCTTCAGACAGAAACCGTGACTCATCCTGTGGTTAGAAGGTGGTCCCTTCTTTAAGGCATACAGGTACCAGCACAGCGGTTTTAGCAACATGTTTAATATGTTCAGATATACATCACTTTCAAAATATTAGTGATGGATGAACTGTGATCATTTTGCCTGTTTTGCACATTTAGGACATGATTTGGACTAGATTCGAACAGATTACTGCACATCAAGTACAACATGGTCATTAAGGATTCTAGTCACAGTTTCCTGCAGCAACATGTGGGTGCTGAGAAGCTAGAGGAGAAACTCTTGGATCATTACGATGTGCAGCTCTAGAGGAGGAAGAAGTTACTGTATAAAGTTGTATACAGTGGAGTAAGTGGTTAAGGATAGTAATACATAACTGGTTGGGCAGCCACATTCTTCTGCTGCTTTGCTCCAACCACATACACATCATAGTGGTTCATTGAAAGTCTCCAGTTCTCCAGTGTAGTGTCAAGTCTGATCATTTAAACATGTTGAAAGTAGGGCTGGGCAATATGGGCTAAAAATAAGAATGCAATATTTTTAAGCTATATCACGATACATATCGCGGGGGGTGGGGTGGGGGGTTGACTTGATTGAAAAGCCGACCTCTGTTGTGGTGATTCAAACACTGGTGTGTTATACAGAGATCGTCTCAAACTTACTTAAAAAGGCCACCATCATTTGCAATCGCCAGCAATTGACCCTCTTGCCGCACAGACATGCTCAATGCATCAGGCATGTTTACAAATGGAGCACAGATGGCAGGCTCTGCCAGTCTGATTTAAAAAAAAAAAAAAAAAAAACCCGGAAGATTCTTTTATTTTGAAAAACCAGAAGATTCCGGTCATAAAAGACTGTTGTGTGAAAACGGAAATAAAATAATTTTCTTTCTCTGCGGCCCGGCTCTAGAGGATTCGCTTGGGCTTTCATGCCTCTCTCCGCTAGTTCGCTGTTATTCCATCTAATTGGTTAATGACAAATCCAAACATAATTAATGCACACTGTAACCAACACCACGTGTATCCAGTGCTGCACAGTCACTGGTTTAGGTGAGCAGAACCCTCATCATTGAAGAAAAAAAAAAGTGACATAGCAGACAGATCAGCAGTTGTCTATGTACTCACCTCTCCCAGCAGGTCACTGTAGAGGATCTTGAACACTTCATAAAAGCCAAATTTGCACAGTCCCTGCATGGAGTAACCGATGAAGGTGGGAGCCCAGCCCTTTGCCAAGCCTCTGACACCATCCTCCCTCACTGTCACTGCAAAACCATTGCCAATGCTTTTGTATTTATCTGGGTTCACCTGAGGAGGAGAGATGCCACAGTAAGAATCAAGGCAGCTGAGATCTCTTGTTTTAAGTGACATTTATAAGCTTATGGGAGATGTGATAAGTCTGACTAAACTGATGAGCTGAGCTTTCTAACACTCAGTTAAAAGGCCTGTAATTTCTGTTAGAAATAATTATTGATCCCCCTGGGGAAATTGTTTGGACAGCTGCTAGACCTGTGGCAGCACTACTAGGGAGTTTCGGTGTCTTGTCCAAGGACACCTTGACATGTAGCTTTGGGGGTACTGACCCTTGGATTGGAAGACGACTGCTCTACCCACTGAGCTATCATCCCACCCATAAGTAGTAGTAGTTCTGATTCCAACTGATACACTTATGTGTACACTTAGTTTCAACTGAACCCTGACAGTTGCTGTTTTATCTATACTGCACTGTGCTCAGGTTTCAGACTCCATCCAAACCTATGACAACTATGTTATAACTAATGCTAAAATTAAGACAAATGGGCAGTATTTTACTGGTTGTCTGGTTTTTATTAAGGAGTCGTGTGCATATTCATGTACATTAGTAAATATAGTGACTGGTTACTTAGTTAAGAGGGGCTGGAGCAGCTGCTGGCTACTTGTTGCTACATGAGGTTCAGCCTCCATACAAACCTGCAGACGGCACTTGACAAGGTCGAGGGGCACCACTGCTGTGTGTGTGATGCCGCAACTCAGGATACCCCCAAACCCACACAGGGCATAGTATTTTGAGGAGCCAAACTCGCAGCTCACATCGTCTGTGGTAGAAGGGAGGGGACACAATACATGCAACATGCAGGGTCACATGCAACATTGGACAAAAAAAAAAATCATCATCAAACCAGAGCCGTATAATGGAGGAGATGTCACTGTGACTTTCACTTCTAGTGGACAATTTTCTGTTCTGAAATATTGAAACAGTTAAATTCAATTCAGTGACAGGACTTCCATTATAGATGGTTCTGCCAAAATAAATTATAATCACACACACCAAGGTTTAGAAAAATCATTTCACAGGTGATTTCACTAACAACTTTCAAGAAACGTGTGTTTTGTAAGATGGGCCGTGATGGCAAAAGTCACTGTCTGTGGACACCAGCTTAAAAACGTGTAGATGTACATTTATAAGTAGCTGACTGGCAATCCATCTGTATGATTCTAAATATCTGTAAACAAAAGAAACTAATCCCATGAAAAATTGAATAGACTCCACAATCTGTCAGATCTGAAGACACAACCTTGTGTATTATTTGTCTGTGCCACAGCACTTCATTATGAAAAACAGTGAATCGCACTGTTACACTGGGTGACTTCTCTTCTTTAGGAAAAATATGGACAGAGTTTCTGTAAATAGCTAAACAAATGAATACCAGCAGCAAACTGTAGGGAGAGTACTTTCTGTAATGTCACTGCAGAAGATCCAACACCTGTATCTTTATTCCCTAGACTATAGTGTTACCATTCATAAAACTACATCACAATATTTTACTATGCTACAACGAATGGGACAACCTGGAGCAGATGCTGCAGGAGCATGATAAGATGACAAGTGTACAGTTGCCTCATTCATTTTTTTAATGTGAACTCACTCAAGTTAAGAAAAAACTACTTATTACTATAATAACAAGTACACTGACCTTGAAAGACTTGATGCTATCGTCCGTCTGTGGAGCTGTTTAGAGATCAACTACTGAGCCCATACATACTTTGTAATGAGTAAACATGTCACCCAATCTCAATGATGTGTCTTTAAGTGGTTTTCAAACAGCAGTGGAGCTCGACTAAATCAGGTTCTATATTCACAGACTGGTTAGAAGACAAATCACTGTTGTCCTTAGCCTCAATTATCGTATCCCTCAAGGACATGATTCAACAATAAAGCCATATTTTCATTCCATCATTAAAACCACTTAACTGTCTTTACCTTCTCTCTTATCAAAAATACTTTTACCAAACAGTCTGAATTGACAGTATAATGTCAATTAAGTCATTGTGTGAACAACCAACAACTGTCTGAACTCATAAGTCCTCTTATTCCCTCTGACACCTGATGGTGTCAAATAATATGGTCAACATTCAGAACATATTTTCCAGAAGGTGTGACTCTCTTGACCTTTACCTACTGCAGCCTAAGTGGGTTCTGGTGAGCAGAAATGATTAAATAACATAGGAGAACCGGTGCAGAATCATGCCATGTTATGATCACTCCAAAACATTTAAATCACAGGAATCACTACGCAAACAAAAAATACTTCACCACTGGACTGGGACAATTTTTTCCATGCAAATTGATGCACTTTGAAGACGAAGGGTTAAAAAAAGCATGTTATGGGTGGATGAGGCGAATAAGGTACCGAGCCATGGAGACAGACCTGCATTCTGCATTTGACCAGATCGAGGGGAACCACTGCTGTGTGTGTGGTTCCACAGCTCAGAATCCCACCAAAGCCACACAGGACGAAATACTTCTGAGAGCCGAACTCACAACTGTCTCCCTCTGAAGAAACACAGGTTAGAGCTTAGGAAGGACACTGTCTGCGATGCCGACTACATGAAGACTTTAACTGGATAAAAACATTATCTCTGACTTCAAACCAACTACATGTTTGACAAGCAAACAATTCAGACAGTGGTTTAACTTTTTACTTGGAGTTCCAGTCTGAAAAAACAACTAAGCCCTGTAATATTGCTCTAGTCTTATACTACTACCCAGTTCTAAGTCAGGAACTATCACTAAACCATTACTGTTCTGACCTCTGTGCGAATAGGACAAAACCAAACTACAAATACAAGGTCAAATAATGAAGGCAACAAAGGGGGAAGGTTGAAACAAATAAATCAAGCTAATGTCAGTGGTTGACCATAGACCAATCTAACATACAGAGAGGCAGAAAATACCTAAGGTACATAAGGTATGGCAAACATACCTTGTCAAGTCCAGAAGGACATTATTTGACACTAAACAATTAGCAGCATTACTGTCATATAATAATTGAAGCATGACGCCTTTTAGTACCGTTTTACAGTTTCATCAATGTTAAATGCGGCATTTGAAATCAAGTGCGACACGTCTATACAGTTTGCTGCAGTTCAAATGCAACACCACTTTGTCCTTCCTTGTCCTCCACAGGCGGCTGCGAAGGCCTAGCAGCTAACAGCTTCAACAACCACATTATTCAGAACCAATCTGCACATTTGATGACTAGATACAGTGCATACATAGTCTACTTTAATAAATGATATCATTACATCTGAATCAACTTAACGGGAACTAAAATCGATCACTCGGTTGTGAAGCTAAGATAATGGAGCTAGCCTAGCCTCGTAGCCGGGGTACCTTCTGCAACGGCGGCTGCTGCAAGTCTGCGGGTTCTCTGTCCATGTAGGCTCTGCTGTGGCTCTTCCACTTTCTGGAGAGTGAACAGGGGGGCGCTGAAGGGGTTAGCCCGGGCCAGCTGCGTCAAGGAGGTCGGATACATGGCGGTGTCCTGCCTTCTGGCGGAGCTGCGCAGGGATGAGCAACAAGTTAACGTTAGCTGCGCGTTAGCTCGAGCTAATCTGACCGGCAGCACAATCTACCCCCGACGACTCTCTCACACACACACAGACAGACACCTGAACCAAGGGATACCATGTCACGTGCTAGTTGATTTAGCTCCATGTCGGAATGACCGGGGATATGCCAAGCAAATGTTTAGCTGACTGAACAAACACTTAAATAACAGTTAATGATGTATATTAAATGGTCACACAGGCTGCTGGACGTTCGTTAACCATTAGCACATTATAAACAAACTAAATATCACAGGCTATAAATTACAATAGCCCATTCTTTTTATCTAGCTCTGAAAAATGCTATGCTAAAGTACGTGCTAAGCTAACTTGACCGCTCCAAGGCGGAAGGTCTCCTCCTAACAGAAGGATGTGGGGGTCATCTTAAAAAATGCTAACACACAGACATATTTACGTAAAATAAGTCACAAACAACGTTGTTCTGTAATAGTACATATTGCCTATAATAAATGAATGAAGAAGACTTACTCTCTCTAGCTAGCTATCTTAAGATGGCGGCTCCGCTTTGCTGCTGCCGGCTGTTCGGAGAGAACGAGTGACCTCGCGGTAAATCCATTTGTCCTTTCATGACGTCACCGAGGTGTCTGGGCGGATCCACGAGGTTCTCTGTCCCGTAAAGACACGTCGCGCAGCTGTCAATCTAAATATCTAGCCCAATAACGAAAGGATCATTATGAATTAAGGCGGTGCTTGTAGGAACTTAAAGCTGCAGTGACACAAAAATCTACTTGTTCTACTACTAACTACATCCATGTACATTCAACAGTTCTTGGTGTAATTTTAGTAACTGTAACTGTGTTAGAGAATATTGGAGAATCTACTGTTTAAACAAAAGATCACCAGACATAATGGTCTTTAAATCCATGGAAGTTGTCTACAGTTTACTCTGCTGCTTTATTAGTTGAAGTGGATGAGAATATACTTTTGGGACTTATATAATATTGTGCTGACATTGTGAATATTGCTAAATTAATTTATGTACACTAACATTATGTGTTAGTTTGATTAAACATAGTGCTAAATAATATTACAGCAAAGAAAGGGTGACAAATAGGGGCATAACTAAGTGCCTAAATTTTGTCCAAGGTTTTACCAGGAGAATTCTAAAGCAGGACTGGATTTAGGCTTTACAGCCCTTTTACATCAAAATCTTGTTCAAATTATTAGATTAACAAGGTTTCCTGAAAACTGCACAAAATAATTTAGTATTTTTGTACCAGAAAGCTGAGCGTAACTGCTAAAAAGATTCAATATCAGTATCAGTGATGTCCATCTACAGAGAGTTTAGTGTGAATCTACAGTATCATAAGTATGAGGAAATCTGAAATATCTTATATATAATATCTGACATATTTTTTTATTTTTTTAAATAAAATTTTTCACTAGAAGGGCACCCATACTGAACCCCCAGCTCCCCTGTTATATTGGCAACTTGAGTACTCAAACGAGTAAGGTTGTCTACATGACATCAAGTCTGCATGATCCTCAGTCAAATGTTCTGGCAGAGAGATGCTCGGCTATGCTACTGTGAAAGTAAACAACCTTAACTACTAGCTCAAAATAGACACAGATCTGTTTTGCCAGAGAGTGAGGACCAAGGCATATTGCAAAGACCAACTGCAAAGATTAAACTGTAAGACACAGGCATGTCTTCTCTTATATTTGGAGGGAAATTCAAAGCTAAACTGAGAATATTCAGTAAAAAACTAGACAAACCAGTCTACACACAGTAGTTTGACAAAAAGGTTGCTGCTTTAACAGTGCCTGCTTTTTTACATTTCAGAAAGAGAAGGTCCCCGCCGCTGAGGATCTAGAATGGACTACATTGGCAGGTAGACAAGGTTCTGGTCCACACTGATCTTGCACAATACAATACACATTATACACAACAGTTCTCCAAAACTTCCATCAGGTTTCTGGGACAAATCATTGACCGAACTCAGGTGGATTGAGACAAGGAGTTGTCACCGACTTGAACTTCAGCAACACAGAACAGAGACAAATTCAAGTAAAAAAAGAGGTTTTATCCACCACAGTAGCATGAGTGATTCTCAGACTTCCTGATTGGGACTGTGTTTCACATAGAAACCATCCACAAAATGTCCTGAGCCCAATGAAATTACATTGTGTCTCACATGTCCCAGGCAAGAGCATAGTAACCACCTATGTCAGAAATGTTTGATATTTGACTACAAAGAAAGAAGTGCAGTAAGACAAACATGATGCACTGAAAAAGGTGAAACGCTGTTGGTTGTTCTCGTTTGACAAGGAACAGTCTGTACCCCTACCAATAACATGAGGATCTGGGAATATTGTCACCATGGCTTAGCTAAATGCTGAACATCTTTCTGATTCCCTGAAAAGTTGAGAGAGAAGTGAAAG
Organism: Ctenopoma kingsleyae; assembly: GCA_032353495.1. NCBI lineage: Eukaryota > Metazoa > Chordata > Actinopteri > Anabantiformes > Anabantidae > Ctenopoma > Ctenopoma kingsleyae. Next base: position 640,653 of record JAUBNQ010000015.1, on the reverse strand, counting down.
ACACATGCAAAGAGCAACAGTATTTAAGTACAGAATCATTTTCTGGCACAGTAGCTGTGGTAATTAAACACCTGAATCAGTTTTGGTGAACATGGTGTACCAGCAGAGTTTGATCACATTATGAATATCAGTTTTTGAAGGACATTTGCATTTTAAAGGTGCTTGTGAAAAAGCAGCAGGAGTGATCTCAGGATGTAGATATAGCTGGACAAATTCCCATACAACTATTCACTGCTTTGATGCAGGGGCTGCATAACACAATCCAACAATCTTACATCAACTCAGGATCACAAAACAGATAGAGAAACCCAAGGTACACAAAGAACCATTGGAGACATTACAATAGCAGACACAGAGCACACAACCTAGCTAGACTTAACCCAAGAGATCATTGCCGAGATGCATCAGTAACATGAGGGAAAGTAGGACTGTAATGACCAAGGCAGACCCATTTCAATCCTACCTTACCAAGACTCCCAGAGGGATTCTGTAGCACAACCACTGTTTTCTAGTGGTTCCAGCCGAACATACAGAACCACTGGATCCTACCATGCCAGGTAACTCCACAGCATTCAGGATTCAGTCCCTCAAGCTTTTATAACATCATAGACTCAAGCAACAGGGGATCATTGACAACATACAGTCAGGGAAAAAATTATTTGAACCCCTGCTGACTTTGTAAGTTTGCCCACTAACAAAGACATGATCAGTCTATAATTTCAATGGTATGTTCATTTGAACAGTAAGAGACAGAACAATTTAAAAAAATCCAAAAAAAATGCATTTCAAAAAAGTTAGAAATTAATTTGCATTTTCATGAAGGAATTAAATATTTGATCCCTTTGCAAATCATGCTTTAATACTTGGTGTCAAAACCTTTGTTGGCAATCACAGCGGTCAGATGTGTCGTATAGTTGGCCACAAGTTTTGCACACATCTCAGGGGGGATTTTGTCCCACTCCTCTTTGCAGATCCTCTCCAAGTCATT
>JAUBNQ010000015.1:626109-639565 GCA_032353495.1 Ctenopoma kingsleyae | reverse complement strand
GTCTTGGCCATGGTGCAGAGTTTGGAATCTGGATAGATTGATTGCTTCTATGGACAGGTGTCTTTTAGACAGGTAACAAGTTGAGAAGGCTCCCAGTGTCAGCTTGTTACCTGTATAAAATACACCTGGAAGCCAGAAATCTTGCTGATTGATAGGGGATCAAAAACTTATTTCATTCACGAAAATGCAAATTAATTTATAACTTTTTTTATATGCATTTTTTGGGATTTTTTTATTTACTCACTGTTCAAATGAACCTACCATTGAATTTATAGACTGATCACTTCTTTGTTAGTGGGCAAACTTACAAAGTCAGCAGGGATTCAAATAATTTTTTCCCTGACTGTACGTACAATGTAGTCTCCTGCACAGGGCAGAATAATCCCCTCTCTCAGCTCAGAGAATGATAGGTGAATGATAGTAAGGTTGAAAATAGTCAATTGAGCAGCACAGATCTTAAAGACATTATATACTATAAAGTTTGAGAAAACAATAGAAGTTAGAAGGTTCAAGAGTTTAATGTGTTTCCTCAGGAAGTAATTACAATGTAAGCCAGGGGTTCACAACCCCAGGTGAGCTGCATGTGACAACACTAATGTCAGTCAGACAGTCCAGAGATTACTCCAGTCTCCTACATGTGAGAAAGCACAACTCTACACAGTCTACAAGCCTTATTCTCCCAACTGTGAGTTTATATGTGATAACAGCTTTAGAGTTTCAGCCCTCTCACCCTGACACTCAAACCACAACTGATCCATGAACACACTGTACAGCAGACCTGATTTCAGCTCCAGCTGCAGTGATTGATGCTTTGCTCACAGAAAAATAAAATACTTCAGAATGTCAAAATAGTTTTTCTAGAACAACACAATCCATTTCATGACATTTTACAATTTCTCTGAATTTCCATGATTTGAACCTGGACTGGCAAACTAATCCTGGATGTGTGGGAACCCTTAGAGTGTGACACACAAACTGCTGGCATGTGAATAAAATGCTCTGTCAAGCACAGTAACAACGTAATAGTTTATTGAGTGTATATTCAATATTTATGACAGTGAATACATAATTAGGTAGAATATACTGTAACATTCAATTTTATTCTAAGAGAAGATTAAGAAAATATTGGTTTAGGGTTTCAGAAGAATTACATTATAATAAGCCTCACTGTCTCATTAACAAAGATGGTCAAGTACAAAACAAAAGCTTCAAGGCTGTTAATGTCTGACAGAGGAAGAAATTAAGGCAAAGTGTGAAGAATATAGAAACCACACACATTCATTACAAACAGACACACACACACTGTCATATAAAAATACCATGAGAATGAGTCCACGTTTCTCTGAAAGCTACTGTGTGTGTTTCTCAGAGTTTGATTAGTGGCTGGCTTTGTTGTACCCTCACAGACTGTGAGGTCAAAGGTCAAGGATGGACCAAAACAACAACAGTACTGTCCTTTCACAAGGTGTCATGGAGTTCCTTGACATGTCACCAAATGAAAAGGTGACGGAGGAATGAAGGAAATAACAGGAAACAACAAAACTTTTGGGAAAGCGGGTGACGATGTTAAAGGTAATTTCACAGCACCCATGAACAAAATGGCTACAAAGTAGATTGACACTTAAAAAAACATGAAATCAACGGAAGCATGCAGGTTTCTCTTTCCTCTTCGAAGCCTCCTGAGCTCTCTACACTGTGCTGTCGCTGGGCACTTCTGAGCCTCCAAATGGCGAGATAGTGTTGGTCTCCATGGCCTGGTAAACCAAGAACAGGAATGCTGCCACAGTAGCCAACAGGAACAGCTTGATCCACAGAGACAAGCTCCGACGAACTGGTTTGGTCTGACTTGCAGGGGGAGCTGCTGACAGGAGTCTTGAGGAGGAGAAAGAAGAGGTGGAGCTAGAGGAGGTGAAGGGGGTGGAGGGAGTGGAGGAGGGCAGGCTGGTGACTCTCTTGAGTTTCTCTGTGTAGGAGGATGACAAGCTGCTGGTGTTGGTGGTGGTTTTTGGAGAAAAGAGGCTGTTTTCATTGTTCCACAAGTCGCTGGACTTGACCGGACGGCCGGCAGCTCCTCGGATGGGTCGTCGACAGGTGGCTCTATGGTGGGTAACAGGAATTTTCTTTATTTTTGAATTTTATTTGGCCAACAAATAAAAGAACCATTTAGTCATAAGAGAAGACTCTTGAGGTACTTACGTGATACCCAGTGGACTGTTGATGTCATTGGGAAACAGCTCCTTCAGAACATCATTCTCATCCACTTTTGGGGTCTGGTCGCCTGCTGCGATCTTCTCCACCTACAGACAAAAACTACGATGAGCATGTAGAGCAAACACAACTGACTTATCAGTACATCTGAGCAGTGTGCTGCAGCTAGATCCTAATTGATGGCCTTTCATTTTCTCTGCAGATCAGACCATGTGACTACTTCAAATAAAAGGCTGGACCAACCCAGTGTTTACAGAACCACCATGTGAGACAGAGCAGTCTCCACCTGTAACAGTCTACCTGTCTCACTGACACATCTTTTGACAGTGTGTAGCTGTGCGTCTTGGCTGGGCTGCATGTGGACATGAAGCTGGTGATTTTCTGCTGCCGCCATCCGTGCAGCCGAACATCAGGAGGGGGACACTCCTCCTGCTCACAAACAATGTGTGTGACTATGCTGAAACAACCAACACTTGAGCTGTCACACAACTGTCCCTCCAGAAACCACCAACAGCTGCAGGCACACACCAGTTCATCAGTACAACCATGGACACAGTAGAAACTAGGGATGTGGCCAAAGACAATACAGTGTACAGATACAGGTGCTCGTGAGAAGCAGGAGTGAGGGACAGAGATAAAGGAGAGTTGTACCCCTGCTGCAGAGATGCCACTGGGCTTGAGTCCAGTCTGGTCTGGCACAGTCCATTGGGACTCCTGACTCTTAATAGGTGAGATGTCACACATGGGGCTAAAAGTGACTGGGTCGACTCTGGCAGGGCGCACCGGAGAGGATGAAGGCTTGGTGGCCCGTCGTGGACTCTGTTCTTCAGGTAGACTCTTTGACTTGTACAAAACATAGACTAGATTATTAGACATACACGTTAAAAAAAAAAACGCCATTAATCTGAATATCTGAACTGTATGTATGAACTGGCTGAGTGATTAATTCCAATACAAGGCAAATGTAATTTTACACACCCTAAACACTGGATTCAAAAGTGCAACACTCTGTCCGACTCCTGCTTTAACAATGGGATCAGGTTCCTGATAAGACCAACACAAAAATACAAAATCAAACTGCATCAATCAGAAGTCAGACTGGAATTAGTGAGTCTACATCAGTTGCATCAGCCTCTTGATAAAGCTGAAAACTCTGCAGCACAGTGACTGACCACAGCCAGTGTGACAAAGCTGTTTCTGATGTCCAGGTAAACTTGAAAGCAACATGAACCCCCCAATCACCTGTGATCCTAAGATTAATGCAACGTTCACCACCCTATGATAACACCACTCAGTGAACAGACTGACGTAGTGAGGATACTGGAATTTGGTGCCTTGTTCTGGGTGAAATGTATTTCAGCATAGACATGTTGTGAAGAGAAAAGACCAACCTCCAGCAGAGCAGTGTTGAGCAGAGCGACTGGCCTGCCAGATGAATCCTTACTGGGTTTGGTAACACATGTTCCCAGTTCGTCCTCGTGGAGCTACACGTTTTAAAAAGAATGTGGATGGGCAGACAATTTCTTTCAGGATTCCTACACCTTACTGGATTCTCAACTCACACTACAGTTGTTAACTAAACTAACTTTCTTTCAGAGCACTTTTCCACCTCTTGGTACTGGCTCAACTCTATTTGTTTTTGGTTTTCCATCGAGTTAAAGCTGTGGATAGTACTCAGAAGTATCTCCCAAACTTTTCCCAAAATTCCCAGTCTTTTATTGTGCTGCCTTCAGTCTCTTCTGAAACTAAATCTGTCTCCTTTTGTGACAGAGACACACTGAGAATCAAGAACAGCATTCCTTTAATACACTTCATTGTTCCTGTGTGGCATTGCTATGATGACCAGCTACATTAGGAGGGTACTATCTGCAGTAAAAAAAAAGTACCTGGTACCAAAATGAAATAGACTAAAGCAGAGCAGTTTTGGACAGAAATGACAGGGACAGTGACAGGAATTTTCAATTTAGTTTTAGTCATTGTCATCTCCTGAAAACTGTAGTTTGCTTCAGTGACATTTCATCCATTTAATACTTGATCGGAGGATTGAGGATAAGACTTTCAGTGCTTGACAGGTGTAGTTATTATCAAATAAGGTCACTGATTCATTTGTTCAATTTCATCACAATACAACTAAGCAGGATTACTTTTTGTGAGAGCAGAGCTCATGGGTTTGAGGCTACAATCAATTCAAAAGTCCTTGTAACCAAGATAAATCTCCCCTGAAATCAGCAAGTGAGGGCACCTTGCATTGGGGCACCCATCATCAGTGCCTGATTAAGCTTTGGTTTGTGGCCCACATTACAAGACAAAGTTTCCTCCGCTGAACACTGAAGCAGCCACATCAGTAAATGAAACAAACCAATAAATGATTCAAATTCAATAAATGGCACCAAGAGCTCGAAACATTTCACTTTTCATGAAGGTAGCTTCTTAAGATTTGAGACATCAAATATATCCTCCAGATTGTTTTCACTTCTCAACTGACCTGAATAAGCTGGTGGACAATAGAAAGGTTGTGAGTACATCCAGCAACCCTTCCAACAAATAATGGGTTGTTAACCACGTAAGTCGAATTTTAGTAGTGAAATGTTTCAACCCAACAATAAAGAAGTCCAGCTGCCATGACTCACTGTCTAGATACCTGCACATCCAGTCATGACCTGGATACCCAGGAAATGACTGAGACTCTTCACCAACATAGAGCACCAAGGTGTGATACAGGAAAATACATGCACCAAACACCCCAAAGGTTTTTGATTGATGTGGTGGTCCATAACAAAGGAAGTGAAACATTTTTGACCATCAGCCGTGTGGAAAATGCACATAATGTGTCTACATGTGTCCACCCTTAGGTGCAGTTAGGGATGACAAAGTTTATCCCAAAAGAAAAAACACTTGTCTTCCACAGATCAGCAGACATTGGTACCAACAGACCAGTGACATCATGCCAGTGTCTTTGAGAGAACAGTCTACCATGACCTAGAGCTACCTGAGGACATCTGGATGAGCTGGATTGAGGTTCAGACTGAGCATGACTGTCAGGCTTGTGATGAACAAATTCTTTAGATGGTAACTGGGCCTGCTCCGTCAATATAGGCCTGAGATCTTCAGTTACTATTTGCTGGAACAGAAGGTAAGGAGAGAGGAGGCAGATGGATAGAGAACAGATCATTTCAGGATAAAAAGGAGTTTGAAAGAAGAGGAGCAAAGCAATTAAAGATTGGAGGATGAATCAGTAAAGATAAACAAGCTGGAGGTTCCAAGTATGCTTTCAGCATCTTGTGATTGAACTGATCTGTTGTCATTGAGGCTGAACTGAAAATTTGGTCTCTTATACCTTTGGGGTATAGGAACTTGCAGTTTAGTAACTGTTGAAAATAAAACTGTTATTTGATTAATTGATGATTGATTGAAGATGCTGAAAACTGTAGTTGTGCTTGGTGGTTCTTTTCAGGACAGTCACTATAGGTTAAGAATTAACGAATAAATTCAGTTTTCGGTTTATGATTTTTTAACTGTTACCCTGTGGGTTAACCGTCTAAGTATTTCCTCATCCAGCCAATGGAGCAGACGTGGAAGAATATATGAAGACGAAGAGAACTGGCTGTGTGTGTGTGCACATACACCTGTGTGAAGCAGTACAGGTGGAGAGAAAGTACAGGTGGACAAAGATTCCAGAACCGTTATTATTCACCGTTCGATGTGATAATCTCCTGGATCTGCGCTTTACGCTCAGGACAGGGTCTTCATCATTATCTTCCTCATCCATCAACTGGTCTCTCTACACACGACATATGGCACAGCACACAACCAATCAGAACACCAGTGTTTAAGTTATCATGCATTTATGACTATCTAAGTCTGCTTTACCTTACTGTGTGCCCATACAGTATGTGTGGAGCATGCAGTCAACTTTGTCATAGCAGTTCACGCAAAACTACAGTTTGTTCACCAACTGTATATTTGTATTGACACGCGATCATTTCACCCCTCACACAAATAACCTCCTGAATATGCTTAGTGTGTACTGTGTAAAACCAATAACACAGACACAGTTAGTTGCAAAATGTCAAACATTTGCTGCTTCCAGTGCCTTCAATGTGAGAGTTTGTTGCGTTTTTCAGATTTCTACGTGTTTTTGTATGGTCCACTTTTATTACTTATCAACTATGATTAGTATATTCTCTCACTCCTCCATGCCACAACTCAACAGGTGTATGTTCACTGTTTGAACAGCAGGAGGAGCTGCTCACAGTCAGTCACAGACAGACCCACAACTCCCTGAGTTCACACTGCTGTTTCTTAAGAGGCCATTCACACTATTTGATAAAGACTGATTCTAAATATCTAGTCTTAAAAGGGGCAAAAAAAGGGAACATTTCTCAGGGATTAATTGTAAGATAAAATACTGGAGATAAATATGAGAGGAAGGTACAGCTATTAGAGCAGGACACATGAAGTGTGTGGAAAAGTCCAAAGCATCCAGTGCACGGCAGCAGCTAATCCACATCATGTGCTTGGAGTCTGACATGCAGCGAGCCTGCAGGCTCACGCTGAGCCTGGGAGTGACTCCACTCCAATAAACTGAAAAACCATTTCCTCTTCCTGTGTCAAAGGAAACTGGATAACCAAAGACATGTGCTGGATACCTGCTTCACAACACACTGCAGCTCAGCCGTTTGGAGGAAGACAGTGAACTAACTGACATGTTCAAATCATTAGACATTCTTTACCAAATCTAGCTCACAGTTAAACCATAGTTATACAAACTGACTCAGTTCTTTGTGTTGAAGGGCAACAAGCTTCATGTGATTTCATGAAGGTAAAACACTGGAGAGTCAACATTCACATATGACACTGTAGAATTCATGTCTTCACTGTGTTGTTTTTACTTGTGCAGCTGCAGCACAACCCTCTAGTGAGGAAAGGGTTAATGAACATCACAGATCAGTGATATAATATGTGGTAAACGCCTACAACCAACCATTCACTTCAGCAGAAGTCCAATGGTCTAGTTTTAACTGTAGTTTCTACTGTAGTTTTTCTGGTGATTTGTAAACATAGAGCTGGTATGTATGACCAAAATTCTATATCACTGTATTTTTCAAAATTATGACGGTTTCATGGTATTCAACTATATTTTTTCCCCATGCATGACTTTGTGTTAATCATATTTTCCACTGTTTGAGAGAAGAGCGCCAGATCACAACAGAAGTCATTTCAGGTTAGCTTACCTATAGAACAGGTATATACAGCTCTGGAAAAAATGTATGAAAGCTGTGATTGCAAATCAGGGTTATTCCAAATATTGATTTCTGAACACTTCCTAAGTTAAAACATTAGTAATGTGTTGTGTTAAATTGAATATGAACTTTTGTTTTGTTTGTTTTTTGCATTATTTGAGATCGAAAAACACTGGACCTTTTCTGGTATTTTGTCAATTTTTCATTTTCTGCAAATAAATGCTCAAAATGAAAATATTAGTATTTGGAATTTGGGAGTTGTGCTGTCAGTAGTTTATAGAATAAAACAAAAATGTCATTTTTGTGTATACATGAATGTGCGTTTACAATTCTCCTCTGCTCTCCGTATCACGCATAGCGGGATCCTCTGTATCCGCACCGATGCGCTGTGCGCACTCACAGGTGAGATTCCTCTCACCAGAGGACAGAGAGAGCGTCGGAAAATATATTGCGTCAACCACCTGAAAAGCTGAAATAACTAAAAAAAATGTTGTCATTAAATCAACAACGCTGTAAACCTAAGAGAAGGACTTGCAAACATCTACAAGTGACGTCTGACTGGAAAAAGTGGAGCTTTTTCAGTTTTATCTGAGGAAGTGGAGGGTGCCGATCTTAGTTTCATACATTCCTGGTACTCCACAGTATGTTTGCGGCTAAGGTTGTGCAGCAAATTGCTAGTGTTGCCACCTTCGGTGACAAATTTAGCTTGTCATCATTTGCAGTAAATAGTTTGGTCCATGTCCATGCTTTTAAAACCAAAGTATCTCCAGACAACAGACAAGTAAAAGTCCTTCTGTGTCATCATGTTCAACTTCATCGTCTGCTACAGCTTCTCTGTTCATTTCACCGCTCAGTGCCTCCACTAACGCAGGTAACACAGATACATGCGTGTTTGGCGGTGAAAAATGTCCCTCTTAAACGGTTTCCCGCTGCGCTACGCTCTGAACGTTGTTTAGGCTATTTACACCAGTATTGTGGTATAAGGAAAATCCATATCATTAAAAAAACAAAACAAAACAAAACAAAAAAAACTGTTTTCAGTATGAACCAGTATATCGCGCAGCACTATGTAAACATGATGACATTTTTATATATGAAATCACATCTGTTGTTATATGGTTGAAATATCTTTATCCACACAAAACTAACCTTAAGGATTCAAGAGATTTGAAAGGACACGCTACTTTTAGCAATAACGAATTTTCTTCTTTTCCCTTCTTTCATTGTCATTCATCAGGAGGTATTGTCTTTTTTTTTTAACAAGTCCAGCTTGAACTAATTTGTATTGCACGTAATTCAAATGAACTAATTCTAACCATGCAGTATAACCAATCCACAGCCCCTCACTCACAATAATCGCTGGCTAATTCATGTACCTTATAAGACATGATCTGCAATTTTAGTAAATATTGCAGACATCCCACCTCTGCCATGGTGGAGTCCCCTGCATATTAATGCTCCCTGATGCCTTCAAAATCAATACAATATCCTGGAAATGATATTTCTTGGATTCTCACTTGACTTTGTGTGCAGACTAATAAAATTATATTGTGCACAGAGTAGTATGAGCAGTTGAACAGATGTTGCTCCAAGATATGAGGCATTTAGGGACAGATTGTAATTTTTACTTCATGTTTGAATATTTACAGAGTGGGCTGTACTGTCAAACAGTGCAAAGAGACAGAAAGGAAAACCTTTCAAAAGCATAAATCCAAACCGACTCAGAATAGAAACATTACAACTTGTTATCAAACCTATGCTTTCACCAGGAAATAACGAACCCAATGCCCCAGAATGACATGATATCAGCATGTGAACTAGTGATATCAGAGAAAACAGCATGACGCCATCATCACATTTCACCAGCTCAGGAACTGAATGTTACATTCAGCAGGAGCAAACTAATGTCAGCTAAACAATCCCAAACGGGCTTCATTCAAAGTGTCACAGCTAGTGAAAGACTGATGTGCTGACTGTTCACTGGACACCTGCTTCTTACCATGTGGTGCTGGCTGCTGCGGGTGCGCCCTGTGACGGGTGTCTTTCCTCGGCTCCTCACGGGTCTCTCCACCACTGGAGCTGGTTCAGGCTCTGTCACAGGCTCTGGTTCTGGATCTGGTTCTGGTTCTGCAGTTACCTCTGACAAAACACAGCACACACTAATTTTACACATTTAACATTAGTGCCAATTATTTTTCAGGGCATAACAGATTATTTTTACTTAGCTTCCACTTCATTTTATTCGCTGGAGCACAATAAAAATAAGCAGTGGATAGATGACATAACAAGTAAATGTGTTGGTTAGCTGCTACTTTCAGAAAACGTTACACTGTTAAGTGCCTTAAGATGACTTATATTGTGATTAGGCACCAGTCAGATCAGCAGAATCAACCCTAGCGATGAATGGGGTGACAGATGTCGCAACCAGATCGCTCTCACAGTCATGTGGAAGCATTATGGAAACCACAAATATTAGAAAAATACACAGCTGTGTAGTTTTCAGTCTCTGCAAATGGGTCCACTACAGTGGAGTGAAATATGCTGAAAGCATATTGCAGATGCTTCAAAGTCACATGACATGAATCTGAATCTGTTGTTCTTTGGAAGATGTGAACACATGTTCACATGCAACAGCATGCAGAGTGCTAGGCTGCCAAAATAATACACACACACACACACACCCCTTCCCACTCTAGAGGTACATGACAGGAGCTGTCCCTCTGCTCAGCAAGAACATTCAACAGTGAGTGAACATTACACGTTATATTTAATAGTGTAGTATTTCAATTTTAGCCAATAATATCAATAGTTAATTGACCTTTAACAGTCCAGACTTACCTTCCTCCTTGTCACTGTACAAGTCTGAATCAGAGTTGCCGTTGTGGTTGACTTGTATCTCAGTGAGGACCAGCTGTGGCAGTGGTGGCTGAGCAGGACCATCATCCAGCAGCTTCTGCAGCTTCTTCTCATACAGCTTACGGGTGGTTGCTGGGTGAAAAAGCAGAGCGGAAAACTTTAGTTGTGCCTGCACAAGATGCCTGACATGAGTACCAGAGGGGGGAATTCCTGAACTACAAATCTCAGTATAGCTCTTGGGCCTCTTACTGCTGCTTACTGTTAATGTTTCTGACTAACCTTAATTTGGACTGCAGGCTAGTTCAGTACAATGTATTGGCAGGTGATTTTCCAACAGCTGGTTATCAGCTCAGCTCAGCTTGATCCAACTCTTTTGGTTTGTCATCAGGATAAGTAGTGGAAAGTACCTGGACTTTTTTTTGGTATCACCTCTGTAGAGGTTACAATTGAGCTGTGATGATACCGAAAAGTGCTGTGTTGTGAAACACCTTTCTGCAGGCTTACGTCTTGCTGTCTTCAGTCTCTTGAGAAGCAAGATTTGTCTCCTTGATGTGACAAACAGCTACATATCAAGAAATACGAGCAGCATTCCTCCAATGTCCTCCATTGTTCTTGGGCACTATTTGCAGGGGTGAACAAAGTACCTAGTACCAAAAGCAAGTAGAGTCGAGCGGAGTTGAGGCATTACTGTACAGTAGAAAAATGTTCCTGATGTCTCTAAAGTGCCCAAAATGATGGAGGCCACTCAGAGCTTTAGAAGTGTTAGAAAAATTCACATTGTGTGTCTCATAAAGTATGACTAATCAGTTCAATTTGACACAGGTGGACTCCAGTAAAGCTCTAGACGCCTGTGAAGGAAAATTAAAGAAAAAAAATACTTGTTGTACAGGTTTGAACATACGGTAATGTGACTAAATAGACTGTAATGAGATTTCAAAGATGAAAAACAGTGTAGATACACTATCTCACAGCGTTAAGAGCTAAGTGGCTGTCTTTAGTGAAGGTCAAAGCTGCGTTCTCCTCAATAGCTGCATGCTACAAAGTTTTCACAGTAAAAAGTTGGCAGTGTTTAAAGTGTTTCCCCTACTATTACACAATAGTAGAACGTTTGGAATGTTCACGATACAAAGTATGCAGTGTTCGAAACACAAAGTTTGTTCATACTGTCCATACTGTTTGGCCATAAAGAAACAGTGTGGCCTATGAGCCGCCATTTGGGGCTCCATTGTATCTCAGAATTTACATACTTAGATCATCTCAAAGAGTGGAACTGTGACCTCTAGAAAATAGTTAGATTATAGAGCAATAAGTGTTCTTTATTGCTCTATAATCTAACTATTTTCTATCCTTTAGGCTTTGGTAACATCATCTCTTTACTCATGTGTCACTCAGCTACATTGGCAGCGCAGCAGGAGTGGCACGTAAGCAGAAAAAAGCAAGAGCTGCATTCCTCTGTTAGTGTGCACACCTGTTCATCCACACACATCTGAACAGAGCTCACACACTGCCTTGTTCAACACATCCAGATGACTCCCAGAAAGGGTTAAACATTGCATGCTATTAACTAACACGTCAAAGCCACTTGTAAATTCTGCCATGTATATGCAGCGTGTGGCAGCAACATGCCACATCTCAGTGCAAGTGTATGAAGTTCAATTCAATTCAATTCAATTTTATTTGTATAGTGCCAAATCATAACATAAGTCATCTCAAGGCACTTTACAAAAATTGTAGAAAACCCAACAATCCCAAATGCAGTGAATATGTCTGTGCTGAGAGCACATGTCACTGCTAAACGTGAGCACTCACCCACAATAGGTCCCACGTCCACTCCGTGCTTTTGCAGCTCATCCCTCAGGCCCTCATCAGTCAGCACAGTCACATCCAGCTCGTCTGGTCGAACCTTATCTGTCTTCCTGGTGGCTTTCTGTGGCAGCAGGACAGGGAAGCTCAGTTAGTAATACAGTGGTGAAACTCACTGGGGTCAGGTCATGGATTTATTGTAGTGCTGATGCAAAGTAATCAGCATACAATTACACCTGAGACAGACACCACAGACAGTTTTATCTCTTTTTTGGTCTCTCTTTACTGAGCGTAAACCTGTAACTTCATTGTCTTGCAAAGAAAAATCCATTTGTCAAACTTTGACTTACAGAAACCTGTTTTCCAGGATATTAAATTATACATGACAACATTGTCAACTGAACTGAAATCCTGCTCATAAAAAAACAGGAAAAGTGGGTGCAACATCTGCAGAAAATTGCTGCACACACATTCAAGTAGGGCTGCAACTAATGATTATTTTGGTAGTCGACTAATCTTTCACTTTTTTTAAATCGATAAGTCGATTAGTCATGATTATTCCGTGCCTGATTAAAGGCTCGTTTGAGATGAGCAAGTTCTGTGCAAATTCAATCACCAGTGATCGGCGCGCAGTGCATGCTGGTTAGTTTTATGTCTGACTTGACGCCAACTTGCTCTGACATCATGCCTACGTAGACAACAATAACCTTGTGAGATGAAGGCAGCTGCAGAACTTGAGTTAGGCGCTGCAGTTGGTCTCCAATGACTGCAAAACCTCAGTGCATTATTGGATAACACCTGCTCTCACCTGATCTAAGATCTGATTGGTTTAGGTGTTGGATCCACAAAAGGATGTTTAGTAGAAATGTTTCCTCTTTTATTTACTTTGAAATGCTGTGATTGATCAGAAAAAGTCGATTGTCGATGCGTTTATAGTTTAATCAGCAAACTGACATGATGACAGTGTTTCATCACAATTTTACCTCGTTTCATATGAAATACATGAGTCATATGGAGGTTAAACCATATACACAGCTTCTTCTGTAGAGCATTTAAACAACAATTGCCTTATCATCTGTATTATTGCTTTTATTTTTTGTTTTACTGTTCCATTGCTTCTACTGTTCTTAGTATTTTATTTCAGTTTTTATGTTTTTGTGTGTATGTGAAGCACTTTGTAAAGCATGTTTAGAAAAGTGTTCTATACATAAAGTTTATTATTATAACAAACAACAGTTACTGGAAAATAAATTGTATTAATCTGCATCTGGCCTCAGAGGATGTGAGCATTTGGTACAAACGGGAGCTTGAAGGCTGCTAGAAAAGTTAGAAACTGTCTGACTTCA
>JAUBNQ010000015.1:613690-626009 GCA_032353495.1 Ctenopoma kingsleyae | reverse complement strand
ACACACACACACACACACACACACACACACACACCAACAGGAAATTACAGTGTTCTAAAGCCAGCAGCCTCTGAAATGAAGCCGAGTGTCCCCTCCTCCGCCTTCAGCCAGAAAACACTGCGTAAATGAGGTCTGCATGCACAGAATGTTTTCCTGGAGCATGATAAGAATGTACGACTTACACCTGGTGCCCTCTCTTTATGTGACATTATATGAAGTCTAAAAGGAATCCAGCAGTGTGCAGAGCTGCCAGTAACATGTGACTGTCCAAGTTTCTGATCTGTCATCCGTGGACTGCAGGGGAGCCCCAGCTGGTGCATCTCATGTCACAGTGCTGACTCTCAGGAAACCCCCAAGACCAGTACATGGCAACTGTTTTTAACTTTACTCATCTACTCACTCAAATTCTGAAGGGATTTCCCAAATCTTCATAGACTCTTCTTGTTATCTGGGTTAAAAAAATAATACAGTTCTATCCAGGCACAGAGCAGGGTATATACAAAAATCCTGAGGTTGAATTTAATACTTTTTAATTCCTCTTTCAATACCTCCTGCATATTTTTTAAAACAAACGCGACATTGAGCAACTATTTAAATCGACAACCTTTCTAACTTTTAAACTGATTTTCAGATTTATATACACTGGTCCAGTACAACACAATTTAAAAAGTCAACTGAATAGATTTAGAGACTCTGTGATTTGAAAATATCTTGCATTTATTTAACTAATGCTATCAACAAGCTGGTTTTTGAAGAATGGGGTCTAATCCAAATCTGAAGATATACCCGGTACACAACAGAACCTCCATACGCAGTGTTGGTGTGGCACGATGTTGCAAGTTCAGCCAGTCAGTACAGTGATATTTATTCTCAATAAATGAATAATGAAAAAGATGCAACTGCCTAAAAATATCAAACATGCACTGCAAGTTTTTGGAAAAACTTTGCTACACTGCAACTTCCCAGACCTGGAGATCTGCCATTGATGCAGCTGCGGCGTTTGGTTTGGAGTGTAACGGTAGCAGCAGCACAGAAAGCAGAGATGAGCAAGTTATGCGCAGTTTTGAGCAACAAGGCTGTCGCAAATTTTGGAGTCAGTTAAAAAAATAATTCAGGTGCTGCAGTTGGTTTCCACCGACTGTAAGACCACAGGGCATGATGGGAAATGCCTGGCTCTCACCTGATCTAAGATCTGGTTCAGGTGTTGGATCCACAACAGGAGTCAGAGTTTTCACTATGAAGATTATTTTACAGAATAAATGATGTGACTTATCAGAAAAGGTTATTGCAGAATTACTGTTTAGTTACAGATTTCTTTAACATCACTAAAATAACATCTGCACTGATGTTTCAGCCCTGACAGTCTAAAAATATGACAGATCAATAATCAAAGTGTATGTCTTGTGTTTCCAATGTTTCTCCTACCATTATATTAGGAACCTTCCCCACCCCCCCTTGAAGGTCATATTAATTGTATTTAAAAAAAATTTCTAGACAGCACCTGATCACAACAGAAGTAATTAAAGGTTCCATTTAGAGCAGGTCTATATCGTGTTCTTTTACTAAACGAACTACACAGCCTCATGATATTTATCTTATGTCATTTCTGTCTCTACACGGTCACCTTTACTATTCTCTGATGTGTGACGCGCGGCGGAGTTCTGCCTGACTGCGACACGTGCGCACGCCTTGGAAAATAAGCTGCGTCAAACACATTCTTAAAATACGTAGTTCAGTTGTTCTGTTGAGTGCAGTCATTAAAAGAAACACGTGAACACAATGATTCCTTTAAGTGTTTGTGTCGGTGTCTGTCTGGAACTTGAATACTGCTAGAAAAGTTAGAAACTGTTCGAGTTAAAAGTGACTTTAAACCACCCAACTGCTGCTCCCTGCTCTCCTCCATTTTCCAGGCACACTTCATCTTCCACAAGCCTAGGTGAACAACTGCTCCTGAGTTCTGACTAGTGCCGAGTGTTAACCTCCATCCACGTTATATTTCTGTTCATTTAAAAACCGAACAGTCAACCTGTCGATTATTCCGTACTACCGGCCCGGTCTTTAAACGCCGGGTCCTCTAACCACCTGTCTGTGAATTTGCACTTACCCATGAAGACAGTTTCTTTAGTTTTCTGAGCGTCAGCAGCAGTCAGTGTTTCAGTGAAAAGTGTTTGAGACGACGTGTGACCACCAAATATGACGTCAGCATCACAACATTGTCTAATTAAAATGAACATGTCTAATCCCATGTTAAATAAAGTTAGGTGAAAATTTAATACCTCATGAAATGACGATTAATACGTTTTAATACTTTTTAATGGCCTTAATTTTTGCTTATGTGATTTACTACCTTTTAATACTTTTTAAAACCCCGCGGCCACCCTGCAGAGAATCTACACCCTGTACTGTCCCTGCAGCTCACTACAGGATGTATGGACTTCGGAATGGGCGACAATGTCATGGTTTGTCTGTTTGCCCTGCTTACTGCTTGTCAATAATGTAAAGATTTCAGCGTCACCTATCCTTCAAGGACCAAACCTCCAAGCACATCCCGGTGCCCTCCAGATCCCAAACACTGACGCCAGCTCACTGTGCTACAGAAGGAAAAGTTGACAAAGCTTTATCTTTATGCAAATGTTGTGCAGGAGCAGCCTCCAATACCACCATTCTACACACAGTAAAAAGTTATAATTTAGTTTCTGTGTAGACGATGATTACTCGTCAGCAGCTGCTGCAAGAAAATATGTTTCTGTAACCACAATGAGGAGCATCTCACTCATATGAAAGACTAAATGACATTGATAATTTGTCCAACACACATGATTAAAATAATAAATAAATCCATTCATAACTACAGGCGAAATTCTTCTGCATTCGTGTTTGATTAACAGACAGAAAGACATTAAGTACTTGACATGCAATGAAATGATGGCCAGTTGGACTGCCTTTTCTTGTCCATTTAACACTCACGTTTTGTCAGTACACTTATTGTGATGCTACAATAAAAGTCACATTAAAGCAGATGTGGATTATGGTATTCTTAGTAATGGTTGCCAACTCATTAGGACTTTCTCTGGACAAATCTCTCCACTTTTCATGCAGTCCTCAACTGTTCTCTTGTGAAAAATCTCTGTCAGCTCTCATGTGCCTGTGGCTCTCTGAGCCAGCAGTGAGTCAACAACAGCAGCACGCTCAGTCGACCAATCATCAGCCAGATGGAAAGGCAAGCGCGCTGCATACGACCAAGCACAGATCACCTGTGTCTGTCTGGGGAACTCCCACTCCTCTGTTTTTGTTGTAACTGATAAAACTTAGAGCTTATTTCACAGCTTTTTCACCTGGAAAAATACATGAAGTTACAGCTACATTTATGCATGCACATGGTGACAGTAACAGTGGAAGTCATATTACAGAGCGCTCCACTGGGCTGAGCTCAGTCTGGTCAAAGGTGGAGCAACACCTTCAAACAAAAACAGCAAACCAGACCTACTTATTGTAATTCCTTGCCTGACCACAAAGAGATTGTGAGCTGTAAATGCACATCTGGGTCTATACAGACTCAGTCAGCTGGCAGTAAACCAGCGCAAAGCGTGAGAAATGCAAAGATGATCCGCTCAGTTTGAGTGCTGGGGTGCTGCCACGGTTCACAGCATGGAGGAAGTGTGAGAGACACAGAGGGGTTGTCTTACCGCGTCTGGCTCTCACAGGATCCTCTACAGGGTTTGGTCTGGACTCAGGCCAGACAATTTCATAATCACGGCAGCCTGGGCTGGAGAGAGCTGGAGAGGGGGAGGAGGAGGAACAGGAGGAAGGCAGACCACACCCTGGCCTTTAAAGGCATAACTGAAGACTGAGCTCACAGCTCTGTGGAGCAAACTCACTACAAACACTGTCACACTTTCCTCACTAAAGCCTGGTAGACTGAGGGTGAGACATGTCAGGACCTGTGAACCCATGATGTAACTTACTACTAGCCTGAGTAACAATGGAGTGTGTGTTTAATCACCACTGTTTGCAAGTCACACACTGTGCAAACTTTGGTTTATTGGCAGCACTTCAATATATTTAAAAACAACATGTCAGATGTTATGGAATAATAAGGTTCTGCATTTATTTCCATCATTGTACCTGGTGTTTTCACACTCCATCAATCTTTAAACAAGATGGAGACAAGTTCATCGTCAAACATGAAGAAACAAGCAGCAAACACAGACAAATAATGCTGCATTAAAACTAGAATTAAACCAGACAGTAAAGTTGCAGATTACATCTATGACTGTCCAGACTCCTGTTCTAATCAGTTCATCCATGAGTCCAAATGGTTCCTGTCATATCACATTCACATTTTAATGACTTAGTAACCAGTGAAGCAGTGATGTACTGATGCTTCATAACAGAGCCATGCCTATGTCATGCTGCATTACGGAAAGTGTAGTTATCTAGTGACATAAGAAGTCTGTTGTGTATCGGAGACTTCATTTGATCTCTGACACACCAGGACAGTTATGTCATCTGCAGGTAGAACCACAGAACGTATCCAGACAACAACAATATGAGGGGCTCCGACGCTACACTCCTATTACATACATACAGTATATACTTTTACTGGTTATTACTTAATAGTAATAGTACTTTATTCATTTTAATACACATATCAACCCTGTTACACTGGTATGAACCACCTTTTTCGTCCTGTTATTTCTGAAACATTAACCCACTGTCATTTTACTCTATGTCACCCAAAACCCGGTGGTACGATGACAGTCAGTGTAACCTGCAGGCCCCTCCCTACATTCCAGCATTTGAGCCTTTAAGGCTGACTCTGGAAAGCCTCCCCCTCTCCAGCTAGACATTTCAAAAATGTTAAGAATGAATTTTTGCAGGACCACCTCCTACCTGCAGCCTATAATCACTTAGACATATGTATGAGCAGAACAAAAGTACAGTAAAGAAATCTTTCCGCTGCCCATGACTTCACATCACACACACACTCCCCTTTCTGAGAAAAGTATTTCCTTAGTAAAGAGGCCAAAGTAATAAATATTCCGTCATGTGTATGATGCTTTGCATTCTTCCACTTGGCACTGATCACAGACGTGTTATATGCGGGATGTAGTCGTACTTTTAACTCAGTTCTTCCTAGTGGCTATGATAAAACAGACGTGTAAAAGTGTTGCATTTTACTCTATTAGGAGTGCTTAATTGATGGAGGTTTTACATGTGTAAAGCTTCCCCACAGCCTAGAAAACTACCTTTTTATTGTCCTGACAAACCACAGCATCACCTCTAGTGAGCAGACCAAGCTGGCACAGAAACACTAGATGCAGTGGGCTGCACAGCATGGACGCAAACTGTTCAGCTTATGCGTGAGGGGAGCAGTTTTTAGTGTGGTAGGGCACGTTTAAGCGCAGCATCCAGCTCTTACACACGGCATGAAAGCATAGTAAACAAAATAGAGCAGAGCGAATGTGACACAGAACGAAGAAACTGTGAACACCACCTGTTCAACAATCAGGCGTTGAGAGGGGGACAGAGTACAGGGCATCACTTCCCATGCTCACACACTTCAGTCATCACGTAGAGAACAAACAAGGCCAGAGCAGACACGAGCTGCTGCACACCTGCTCAGCTCCCAGTCGAGACACACCCTCAAAGTGTTTCTGCATGAACACAGCAGGTAGCACACATTTAACATGCAACAGCAGACATCCACAGCTCTAGTTAGGCAGGATTTTAGCAGCCAGCCAAGACACATCAATACAGGTTATATATTTATATACAGAACCATAACAGCACCGAAAAGAACAAAACAACTAAAAGTGAAACTTCTACTTGAACTTTAGACATGCTCGACTCACTGTTTCTGTTATCCTTACACTAACAGACGTATGTGTTAGGGGCAGTGTCATGTTTCAAACCTATAATCCGCTGAAGTAGAATGAAACCATCAAGACGGTGAGATGTGTTTATATTTTCTAACATTTTTGCTTTACATTAAGAATAATTCCCTGTCACTGATAGAAGTGTGATGGTTTTATCTCTGACTGGCTGCCAAATTAATAAAGAACATTATGTAAAATAATAAAGTTAATTAAAAAAAAGAATATATCTGTCTAAACTGATGACATGATGAGAAAGGGGGAGTTTTTTTTTTTTTTTTTACCATTTTCTTACTTTAACTTTAAATGTTATACAGTAAACACAAAGAAAGTCAAATAACACAACCTGTTAATATGCAAACACTATGTAAAAGCAACCTGTGGACAGTCTGCAAAGTCAGCAGGTTCAGAGGTCACGATTTTATCTCATGTAACACTACGTTTCCAACATACAAACTAAGTGAATGATCATGTCAAACAGCTTGAGGCCCCCCCTTCGCCACATGGTCTCCACTTCACAGAGGAGTACAGACAGCAGCCGTGTCTGACTGACCAATCAGACTTGTTCAAGTAGAGCGGGACACTTTGTGGATCAGATTTATCCACTTGTTTAAAGTTGTTTAGGACTTTTCATCATGGGGGGGGGGTTTGAAGTTACATAGTATAGACACTGGGGAAGATGACTGACAGGTGGATCTATAAATGCCTTCCTTTAAAGTTCAATAAACAGTAGAGACAAGTGAATGCAGATGTTTCTGTGCTACACTACACGCAGCAGTAAGATAGGGGTGGGGTTGGGGAGGGGGGGGCACTTAACAAAAAAAAAAAAAGTGCTCCAGATGATGGGAGTGGAAGAAGCACATGTATGTTTGATAGTGAAAAAAGACTAACCGATTCATTGTTGGTTATCGATTGGTTAGTCAGACATGCTGGTGATAGGACATTCAACTGTTTTACAAAGCAGTAAATCAAAAACGTAAGTTGCTAAATAACGCAGCCTGTTGTGTGTGTCACTATTTCTGAGCTAACTTACAGAGACCTCAGACAAATTCAACTTTTGCGCGCACACTCACTCTGCCGGAGGAGCGGCTTCTGTTGGACAACACGGGCGGCGGCAGCTCCTCGTCGCTGGAGAAGGCGTCCGGAGCGCTGGCCGTGACATGCTTCTTGTTCTGAGCGGTCAGCTTCTTCAGATAAAGCTGCACGTACACGTCCTTGGTCGGGTTGCCGCTCGGAAGCTCCACGTTGTGAGCCAGCAGCTCGATCTTCAGCTTGTCCTTGGTGAGCACAGACGGGTCGTCCAGGTACTCCGGCATGTCGGCGCGCAGATGGAGGGACAGAGTTACGGTTGCCTGGCTAAGTTAGCTAGCTCACAACGAGGGAGAAATGGGACAAACACAGGGGAGGTTAGCTCTAAATCCACCGGCTAACCAGCGCCGCTCGCTGGACTGGATTAGCAAAGCAAATTATTATCTAGGGGAGTAAGAATTAGTTTTAAAGTAAAGAAAATAACGAAATGACTTCCTGTCGTTACTCTCTACTCCTCCTCCACGCGTAGCAAAAGGAGAAATGAAAGTGGTCTTTATTGAGTGAGATCTGCACCGGGCCGCTGCTACACAAGCTACACCAGCACACGTTAGGTAGACCGGAAATGATAACCTCTGAAGTCCGGCTCCTATTGGTCAGACGCTGTAGAAAAAAACGTCCTCACTGGTGGATTGAAAATGACCGCATATCTCAATTTTTATAAAAGTGTTTATGCTGGCGTTATTTTAATATTGTATTTGCACGTAAAAAGTACTTCCACGCCCATGTAATCCCATTCATTCTCAGATGACAGAGGTGGAAAAAAAAAAACGAAAAACACCAAAACACACTTTGCTCTTTATGCATTACAAATGAAACAGTAATGCGTTCATTTATTTCATCACTGGACACAATGAAAAGAAACCCAAATGAAAACAAACTAGTTACACTTCTTCCCTTTGACTTAGTCACAAAACAAATGTTCCTTTTATTTGGACACTTAACTTTATGTATTCAACTAGAACAACAGCAGAGAACATCAAAGCAAGGTTTTCAAAGAAATTAAAGCGCCCTTAGCACAAAATGTGCAATTAACACCAGTGTTTCTGTAACTATGAACTGAAAACAAAAGCATTGGTCCAGCTCTTTAAATACTTTATGAAACCAAAACTGATCTTCGCATCGTGTGGCTTGGGAGATGTAGGAGTCGAGTGTAAAAGAAAATTAAAATACGTTGAAGCGAACAGACAGAACTGGGCTGATCAGAGAGAAAGCAGGCAGCGATGAGCCAGAGACACTCACAGCTCTACTGCTTTACTCCCCAGCCCATACTGTCCATAAGACTGAATAAAATCAGTATGTAGGTGTGTATGTCGGTGTGTCAGAGATGGTTGCTCTATGATCGACAGGCCACTCATAACATCCACATCAAGTCCTGATGGATGGAGATGCTCTTGACTGTGCTCCTTGCTGGAGTCTCAGAGAAAACAACAGAACAACCCTTCGCTTGTCTCTTATCCCCTCATACATTGTTTTACACTGCACCACGTCATCTTCAGGCTTTGATCTCAGGAGTGGAAGTATACAGCTGCTCAGAGTTCTCTGTCCCCAGGTCCTCTGAAGAGAAACACAAGACAAATTGGAAAAATCATACTGATGCCTGGATATATGTACATATGACATTTTAAAGCTTCACACTGTTGCTTTCCTATTCACTACTTTACGAATTCCTTGGAACGAGAAAATCCATATTTAGGCTTAGAAAACAGCTTATTGAGCACACATGAAGCTTACATAAATTTAGAGAGTGTATTTACATTGCAATACAACTAATTTACAGCTTCAACAATGCTTTTCATCCAACACTGGATGCAGGAGTATTTTAACATCTATTCCACATATGAACAGTAGTGACTATGTCATTTAGTGGTCAAAGCTGAGAGTGTTACCAGGAAGGACACACTTCCACAGGCCGTAGGTTTTCCCCACCGCTGTCTGCCACAGTCGAAGTGTGCCATCTTCAGAGCCGCTGGCATAGAGCTCACCATCAGGACTGAAGCGAACACAGTGCACTGGACCAAAGTGGCCCTTATAGGACTCTGCAGACAGGAGGAGCACCCACAATATTGCAATGGAGTGTTAAAAATTAGACAACAAAACAAACTTCAACTTTACACACTGAAATCAAGTCAATATAGCAAGTTCTGCCACTTAAAAAAACAAAAAGAAAGCATTAGGACTCTGTGATTCATTCTAGCTGACCAGAGTCCTGGGGGAAACACGGTACAGTAAAGCAGAGTCTGCTTACCCAGCTCTTCCTTAGTGCTGTAGTCAAATTTGTAGAGCTTAAAGTCGTCTCCACCGGCAACAAAGAAGTCCTTCTCTGGGTGGAGCGAGGCTGAGTTGATGGGAGCAGGGGCCTCCACAGTCTTGATCAGGTCCAAGCTTCAAAGTGTAAACAACAACAATTATTCATTTCACATAATATTAAAACTACACTGTCAACACAGTAACTTCATACTCAGCACCAAAAGGTGAATACTCTAATGTAAAATAAGAGTCCTGTGTACCTCAGAGCATTGTAGAAAGCAACTGTCTTTCCATATGTGATCACAAGAATCTCTCCATCAGCCATGTACTCCATGCTGCTCACAGATGTGTCAAAGGTCAGCGTCTTCACTGCCTCCATGGAGCTCCTGTCCCAGAGCCTGGACACACACATCCACACACAAGCTATAATCTTCAAAACGCCTCTGTCGTGTTTGCTGGCTGAAAATTCCCAATACTGATCCAGATGTTTCATTTATAAAAGGTATACATCACATTGAGTTGACAGTGAAGGATGACTTAAACTTTAATTTCCTGACTTTGTAAAATTTAATGTAACAAATTAAAACACAGATGCAGTGCTGTGAAAACGTTTTTGCCCCTTCCTGATTTTTTAATTTTTTTGCACATTTGTCACTGAAATGATCATCAAACTAATTTACAAAATGCATATGCAATTAAGTAAATAGATCACCTCATATGGATCAGATCTACTATCTGATACCCAATCCAGCTCTTTAGACAATATCAGGATCGCTATCTCATTAATATCAGACCCGTGTATCCCAGGTTATGTTTGTCATATGCAGCCATATCTGGGTACTGACACACAAAGATAAACCATTAGAGTCTTTACTGACCGGATGGTTTTGTCCTCAGCAGCAGAGAGGATCTGCTTGTCGTTGTTACACCACAAAGCTTTCTTTATGGCTGAGGTGTGACCTGAAATCTCCTGCGGTGCTGAAGGACATAAAGATGCAACAGTCAAGTAAACGAGAAGACAAAAGTAATACAATATATTTCAGGAAACTTGTATCTAATTTATGAAGACTTTCATGTGCCACTTGATGCAGCTTTACACAAGCAACTTTCTTTTGGCATATTCACTCACCCGCCTCGGGGTTGCTGAGATCGTAGATCCGCAGGAGCTTGTCATTTCCTCCAGTCAGTAGACAGTTGCTGTCCTGACAAGCGACAAGCCCATTTACTAAATAAAACCATTATGTTCATAACAAGGGCCTCTGAAAACATCCACATGCAACTGCAAAGAGAAAAGCACACTGTATATCCACTTACCTGAGTAAAGGTGACAGTCTTAACAATGTGTTTGTGTGCCAGTGTGAGGACCTCATCTCCACTCACTGCATCCCACACCTTCCTGAAAAGCACACAGGTCGTCTTTTAGCTTTGAGTAGTTTAAGAAGGCACAGTAACATTTGTATATTTGGAAAAAACAGGATTTGTTCCTGCAACTGAAAATAAACTCATTAGGAAGGAGCAGTTATGCAACAAGTGAAACAACAAAAAAAAAAAAACGTAGCGCTGGCTGGAAATACACAAACACACACAGAGAGAAATAATACAGGAATGCAAAAGCCATTCACATTATTTTATTGTACAAACTGCTGCACTCCAGTTGTTGATGGCACTAAGAACACACAGCATAGCTACATAACGTTTGGTGATAAACATCATTCTTTAACATGGTGTAATCATTAAAGTAGCCAAAATGATTCTACTGATCTTTCATCCTCTTTACTGTAAACAGTTTCTATATCAGGTCCTTGAAGGGTGTCATTTCTTCCAGAAATCTGGTATGGGCTGTTTAAGTGTGCTAACATTAACGTGCTGCGGAGCGTTTTAGCTGTTCAAATTTAATAAAGTTTAATAACATCAACTGATACTTCATCTTCTTGGGGAAATTCTTGTGGACAGGCTGCCCATTTGAGGAGTCATGGGTTCAGGGCTCAGTGTTTCGTCCAGGGACACTTAGACATGTGGTAACATCAATCCTGTGTTTAACTAAAAACGTTAATGACAGGCTGATGCTTGTAATTGTTCTTTGTCTTTTCAGTGCAATAAGCTGCGCATCACACAGTCTGGCTGACATCCCAATCTCAATGAATACACCGATGAGGGAATTTGACCATTTGATGGTTCCTTCTGTGCTCTCATATGCCCTCTTTTTCATTAACATCACAGTGATATTAAAAATGAACTTTTAGATGTGTTGGACTTTTCATCACTACACCAGAGACATTAACTGAAAAACCTATAGTTAGAAACAGAGTAAGCAGCCTGCCTGTTCATCATCTTGTAGTCAGCCTGTTTCAGTGCTTACTAGAAATAATCCCACAGCTTTCACGTTTCATCTCTGACATGCTGACCTCACTTCTTCAGTTGATAAGGCCTAAATTAGTTGTTATTTTAGACAATAACCTGTTTATATGACAAAGTGACATGTAAATGTTTCTAGGTCTGATCTATTAATACTGCTGTCACAACTCTTCAGGAAAAATGACCAGGGTTCTCATTCAGACATTAAGATGCCATCAGATGAATGGAAAGGAGAGCATGGCTGAAAGGGACTACTTTGGGATCAGAAAACCTGATCTAGGCCCAATAAAAAAAAACACTCATCAACTACATATCCAAATTAGGGATGCTCCGATTGATCAGCCACCGATCAGTATCGGCCGATTTCCGTGAAAAAGTATGTAGTTGGCGATCAATGCCTTTCATTGCTGATCACAAAAGCCAATCACCTGTAGCGCATATTTTGCAGCCTGCAGAGGTCCTGTGTGCAGTGTAGCATCCTCCTCCCCCTGTCCTTCACAGTGCACAGGTGCACAGCAGCTAAACTTCTGGAGTTTTGCAGTGGTTATTGTGTATTTTAAATATGCAGACTTTTCTGATGCAGCACCTGAGCACAGCATGTGGAAAAACTTCACAAAATAATTTTATCGGTCACACTCTGACCGATCCTGAATCTGTGTCCAGTACAGTTAATAATCATGAATGATTAATAAAGTTAGCGCCTGTAACGCCTACAGAAATGCGCACACCTTCCTTCCATATGAACAAATGTT
>JAUBNQ010000015.1:598590-609648 GCA_032353495.1 Ctenopoma kingsleyae | reverse complement strand
TGGTTTTAAGAAATGAAACAACCGAATAAGGCCTAGCAAACAGTTAGGGAAGGGGGTTCCTGTAAAAGGAAGCTTAATAAGGCACTGCTGGGATTTGAACCCAGGATCTCCTGTTTACTAGACAGGCGCTTTGACCAACTAAGCCACAGCGCCAGCGCTTTTGCAGCTCGCTGAATTTTCAACGTGACCAAGTGGAAACTAATGTGCGCTGAATAACGCAAATATGGGCGCTTGAAATGCATCATAAATGGGCTTGACGGAACAAGAGTAGTTCCAGGGTTCGACACGCCGAAATGCCTCAAGCAGACCATACGTCCCTGTTTATGATGTCAATATTGTTGTTATATTTTACAGGATACTTTTTATATTTTACTATATTTGAATTGAATAGCTCAGGTTTCCAAGACAGGGGCTTTAACAAGAAAGTACAGCTTCCTTATTTGTTGGAATTTGAATTCATTAAGGTCTCTTTCAATACAGAAACTTTTAGAAAATGGTTTCAATAAGTGAAACAACCAAATAAACAGTTTGGGAATGGGGTTCTTCTCAAATGTCTCTTAGTAAGGCATGTTTGGGATTTGAACCTAGGATCTCCTATTGACAAACGAGGCACTTTGAACAGCTATTCAGAGTTTTCCCACGGAATTGCCAATATTTGCAATCCAGTATGCTCAAAAGTTTGCTCATTAGCAAGTCAGTTCTATGTACTGTAGGTGTCTCATGTTTGCGTCCTACAGACTGACTATGCTTTTTTGTGATTGATGTCATGAAGTGCACAAGGACTGTTGGGATTTTAATTTTATTAAATTCAGCTTTGTTCATATAGCACCAAATCACAACATAAGTCATGTCAAGGTACTTTACAGTTTAAGGTTTACAACCTTACTCAGAATACATAAATATTCAAAGGGCACCATGAAACACGATCTACTAGTCTTTTTTAGTCTAATTTTTTGAATGCATTATTTTTTCTTTCATTGATAAATCTAAATTGATACATTATTTCATCAGCCATATTTTAAGCAAATGCAGCGTACTTGAATGCACTCAATAGCCTTATCCCTGGAGTAATGTGTACTTTGTTAGTAAGAATACACTCATCATTTTTAGTAATTGGATAAGTAACCTATCTGAAGCTGTAATCAGTGATTAGACAAAACTTGGATATGTTCTGTATCTATTTATACCATGCTGCTGGGAGACACAACTGCAGGTCTTTATCACCTTCAGAGTCACACTGTGAACTCAAACTTTGGATTTTAAGATGTAAATTTTATTATTTTACTCATTTACTTTATACAAGAGTTCTCTATCTCCAAACTAATAACACTTTCTAATATTATTTTGTGAATATTGTTAGCATCAGTCTCAAAAATAAAATTCTCACTCTTTCTCACGTGCCCCCTGTTTTCTTCAATTGTTTTCCAAGATAGATAATTGACATCATAAGGAGAAATTTATTTGCAGAAAATTCAAGGCAAAAAACATATACAAATATAATATATATATATATAAATATAATTTTTTATAAGATATTTTCTTGATAAGTGTATTTATTTATATATTTATGGATTATCCCAATAAATAATTTCCAAAAGAACAATCAAATCATTGATTCATCCTGGCTAACTAAAAGTCTTTTGGACTCAATCTCCAAATAAATAAATCAGTAAAGATTTGTGTATTGAGATAGTGAAAATTGTAAGCTCTGATAGATTTATTGAATTTTAGAATAACTCTCATAAATCTATCATAAATATAAAATATAAATGTATTTATCGATTACTGAATCTAAGGTCTTTGAAGATGACAATATATTTTATATATATTTATAACAATAAGTGGTCTGTACTTATATAGCACTTTTCCACCTTAATGGTACTCAGTGCACAGGGCCCTTCATTCATCCATTGACACACAACCTATATGACCCACTGGGATGCAGTTTGCCAAAGGACACTTGGGCAAGCTACAGAAGGAGCCAAGAATTTTACTGATGTGCAAGATGGACCATTCAACAGACACTAATGCTATGGAGATGCAGGATTTTGAGTGCCAATAACAAGTTGGAAGGATCCTCTCCTCTTTAATCTGGAGGACACTATGCCCATAATTTCCAACAAATTTCAAATTATTTGACCACACAATTCAATTCAATTCAACTTTATTCATATAGCACCAAACTACAACAAGTCGCCTCAAGGCACTTTACATTGTAAGGTTTACAACCAGAATATAAATATATACAGATTAATGTAGAAAACAGTCCCACTTGAGCAAGCACTGTTGAACAGTTTTCTCCTTTGCCCCAGGTCATTTTAGATGTGCTTTGAGCCAGAGGAAACGGAGGACTTTCTGGATCATGTTCACATATGGCTTCTTCTTTGTATGATAGAGCTATAACTTGCATTTTCGGATGGCATGGTGTACTGTGTTCACAGACAGTGAGTTTTGAAAATATTCCTGAGCCTGGATTTATCTAGATTCTTGGAATCTTTTCATGATATTATATGCTGTAGGTGATAATCCATTCAAAGTCTTTGCATCCTAGTTAAGTGGAGTCAGGGCAAACATGCAGTCTGCTACTGAAGTAGGTTCATCTAACATTTGAACCTAAGAAGAAGGGAGTCCAGTTGCCTTAACTTCCATATATTTGGAACAAGAGGTGCAGTACTGAGTATAGACCTGTTAACTAGTGTATTTCTATCGTGGGAATGAGTTTGTGGTACATTTTCTCATACTCGTCTTTATTTACTGTGCAAATAAATAAATAAATAAAGAAACAGTCTAATATTAATGTGTCTTTGTAGAAGAATCAAACTTGAATTGAATTTGTTTTCCGTGGTGCATCATAGTCTGATCTCCAGAGGGCGCATCCTGCTCCTGAAACTCTGCGTTTGACTATGTGAGGCAGAGCTGACGATCGGAACAGTGAGTCTGCAGCAGGATGACACGGAGAGGGGAGTGTGCCTTCCTTCGCGGCTGCAGGCAGATATGGCGTCCTGATGCCGGTGAATAAGCAGAAAACAGAGCAGAGGGAGGGGAAGGGGTGATGAGAAGCTGCATCATTTCGAGCATCACATGGCTGAAGATGACTGCACTGTGTGGATATTTACTGGACGGACGTTCGTTGCTTTTCTGCATGAGATTTGAAGCAGGGGAGTGATTTCTCGGAGGGGTGGCGGTGGGGGTTTGTTGTCTACCTCAGCTGTTTCTCCCTCCGGCGGAGCTCTGTGCTCATCCGACGCAGGGAGGAGAGGTCAGAGGGAGGGAGACAGGGGCGATGGCCGCCGGCGGAGCAGGATGTGGATACACGATGGAGCAGTATCGGGCCGAGGTGGAGCGCCTGACGCGGGAGCTGGCGGAGGCCAACCGCGAGAAGATTCGAGCGGCGGAGTGCGGACTGGTGGTTCTGGAGGAGAACCAGAGCCTGAAGCAGCAGTACGCCGACTTGGAGGCCGAGCAGGAGGCGCTGAGGCTGGAGCTGGAGCAGCTGCAGGAGGTGGGCTCAGCAGGGGTAT
The DNA here is from genome assembly GCA_032353495.1 of Ctenopoma kingsleyae. NCBI lineage: Eukaryota > Metazoa > Chordata > Actinopteri > Anabantiformes > Anabantidae > Ctenopoma > Ctenopoma kingsleyae. The sequence continues at coordinate 606,127 of JAUBNQ010000015.1, read as the reverse complement.
GGCTCGTTACTCGAAAAATAAAGCTATAGACTCGCATGGAGTAATGTTACTGGATGAACAAATCCTAGTAGCCTTGTCTCTCATAAGCCAAGACGTGAACAGCAATCACTTCAAAACAGGTTTCTGGAAATGACATGTATATTAGTGTCTGATAAGTTACCTGTAGATAACCTACAGCTGCTTCAGTGTTTATGTTTTTACTCTGACCTGATGTTGACTGTACTGAGTAGGTAAATGTTTGGATACTAAGTGTACGTGCATTTGACGTAAGCGCACTCATTCAGTAAGATGTGCGTGATTTTCTTCAATAATGGAAAGGCTCAGACTGTAAAAATATAAAAGTCCTCCACTGATGCAAAAGTAGGAGCATCAAAATATTCCAGAAGTACAAAAACTTATACTAAAGTATTTGCCTTAATAGTTTATGTTTTTGCATATTTGTCATATTTTACATACTTTTTCACCGCAGTGTACTAAGTCACTTTCTGCCATTAATGTAAAGAAAAGTTTATTAACAGTAACTATCATGCACTGACTGCTGCACAGAGAGCCATGTGTTAAATCTAGTATTAGTCCTGTAGTTTCTTTAGGTCTGTTAATGTAGTTTCATGTTTTTTCTACAAAAACATGCAGGTTGTATTTCAGCATAGGATGACTTCTTGGTTTTGTTGGACGCAAAATATAGTGGCATATGTATCTGTATGCATATGTCAGAACAGGCTCTCTCTTGCCATTTCTCATGAATGCTGCATGTTAGATAAATTCTAGCAACCATTATAGCATTTTGCAACCAGCTTTTTATTGTACTCCTTGCGACTGTATCTACTTATCTGTGGAGTGTTTGTTGCAAATGTGAGACAATTCATGACACATGCTAATACTGTACATGCTACTGTAGAGCACCTTGGCAGTAGATACATTTAATGCTTGTTAGTACATTAGTTAGTAAGCAACTTTGGAACTGGTATGGTGTGTTCATAACAAAACATCTACCATGTGACCATTTATGTAAATGATAAATAGTCTAATTATATAGTACAATATCTGATGATGTAATTCTGCATACGATTATGTTTCACGTCTGGTTTCAAGGGGTGATTTTCATCCACTTAGTCTCATATTCAATTCCAGCTAATGAGCAGTGCTAATGAGCACTGACTTGTGATCAACAAATATTTCTGATAAATATGCATTAGAGGTTTTTATTTTCCAGTACATAAAGTAATGTATGACAAAACCAGTTTGTTAGCTGTAACACAGACTGGAGCAGGACTCAGAGCCTGACTGTACAGCCGCAGCAACAGTTCATCATACTGCATGTACATTGTGACAAAAGGATACTGGTTTTAATTGTTATGTAAACAGACAAGTTAACTGTCCTCACATTTATATTGCTAGCAGTTGTCTTCCAGGATTTCTGCAAGGGGATCAATTAAGTATAAATTGTTATTATTATTATTATTATTATTAGTCCAACCGGTGTATTGACACCTCAGGGCATGCCAGCTGGAAGGTAGCAATTCACTTTGTCTTCTATGACTCCATCCTCATCTGAGATGTTATCTTTCATCTTCCGATTGATTGAACACACCTGATCCAGGTAATCAGCAGTGGGTATGGAAGGGATAGCTAGAAAAAAAGCACGGCAGCAGGTCCAGAGGACCAGGTTTTGGAACCAGTGAACTAGCATGTGCGTTCTGTGCCTGCACGAAAACAAATAATTCTCCATACCATCAGCTGGTGGTGGTCTGTGTTCAACAAGTGAAGGCAAAAGAACTAGGACTGCACAAATGCAAACTGAAAACAAAACAGTGTTTACTCACCATTTTCACACTCACCAGAGATTCTTTATAGCTACTTCTAATCCAGAATTCAGTGCATTTACATACACATGTAGTAAGGTAAAACATTTTTGACCCATGCTCCCCAGGGCATGTATATGCCGATTTCTGGCGACCGGGTTTCCTAAGTACATGTAATCGGGTTATTTAAGTGCATGTAAATGCAGTCGATGTGAGCCTTTGGTCTTTTATTTGGGTTCATTATTTGCTTGTTTTCATTACCTCCATTACTTGTCTCTTATAGTATTTGTTAAGCTGCAAGCCACAAACTCAACATGCTGAATTGGCTGAAAAGCCGCTGAAAGTGGTCTGAGTAGTGCCTTCTGTATATTATTTTCAACAAGTTACAATTCCAGCTCCACTAATTCAGTGCCTCTCATTTCCGCTCACTGGACTGCTATTGATCATCTCTATCACAGGACATATACTGTATTCTGGGAATAATGGATATATCAGCATGAGATAGATGTTAACTTAATAAATTAGTTCTTTATTATCCCAAAAAGGTTTTAAGTGCTTAAACCTTTTGGGATAACCATGACCTGGATGACTGAGAATCTTCACAGATAGTACTTTATTTACTACTTTATTGGTTTCTCTGAAACGGTAAATGGTCTATAAGACCTATAAGACACTTTTAAATTTCCATTTTGATTTTTTTTGCTGTGCTGTGTAGCCTCTGGTTCACCACCATGCTGTATGTAAGGCCACTGAGTGCAAACCTAAAGTTATATAAATAGTTTTCTCTATAAATGATTCACTGTAGCTCTTTGAACAGTGAAGTATGAGTCGACAGAAACATTACTATTTCATGCATGCAAGCAACTCAAAGACCATTCACAATGTAATTTACTGTCTTTGAATCTACTCCGCCATCTACTTTGAGATATGAGCAGCAGTGGAATTTTTCACAGTGTATATATGAAGATTTATATAACCCTGTTGGGTGTTCTGTTGGTATCATTCGCTCCTATAGAGAGTAGTGACAGTGGTTAACTGAGGCTTTGTAGTAGAGATGTTCAGAAAAGTGAACGAAAGACTGCCTTGGTTGCCAATTAGTTACAGATCATGGCCCCGCAGCATCCCCAGTTCGAGTCCAGCTGACAATCTTTGCTGTATGTCATACTCCTCTCTCTTCGTCCGTGTTTTCTGTTTGCCTACTTAATAACTTTATCAAATGAAGGCAAAAATATCTCTGAAAAAAGAAAAGTGAACAAAAGCAGCAAAATTGAGTTAAAGAGGGGCCCATTAGTTACAGTGGAACTAGTGAAGATCACTGTTCTCTTATTTTGGCTCGGTGAGTTCAACACCACAAGACACACTTTTCACATATATACATGTAATCCGTTATTAGCATGACAACTTGGAGTAGTGCATCATCTCCTTATGGGATTTGAACATGTCTGATGTTGTTAACTGTGAGTAGTAACATACAAAATACTGGCAGCCTGTATGCATACTGCCACATTGCCACTTTTCCACATTTTATGGCAAGCTTAAGCTTTAAGTGTTTCATGGAAAAGATCTTGTGATTTCATTGAAATGCTACTATACAAGTAATGCCAGTGAAAGAGGGGTTACGTGAAGAGGATGTGGGACCTATGGATTCTTTGAAACTCAACATTAAGACTAACATCAAAACAACTAGTAGCTCAGTGTTCCAACATTTGAAAAAAACAACTGCTATCGCCTCTAGAGATTGACGAGGTACAGCACAAATGCAGGTACGACAGGTAAGGGGGTGGTCAAGGGGGCGATACCATCTCCCACACCAAGAAAAACAAGCCCTTGTAAGCTAAATACAAAACTGACCTGGGAGATAAAATCAAGCAGGAAACCTGGACCATCCATAGCCAATTACCAAGAATGAGTGAAGTACCCTCTGCAGCTTTACGGACAATCCCTACCACATCCACCACTGAGACCAATCAACTGATATACACCACAGCAACAGTGATCCTTGAGATGCTTGACTATAAGATGGACACCAGCCATGAGGAGCAGTATCAATTAGCTCATCTATGGAGGAGAATGTTAGAGGCCAAGATCAAGGCAGCACGGAGGGAAGTTAGCAAGCTATTAGAACTGCAGAAAGATGTGATGAAAAAAGGGGTTCCTTAAGAAATCCAACACGCTGTCCATACCAGAGGCCTTAGAAACTGCCAAGCAAAGCCTTGTCTGCCTGCCCGAAGAGGCACACCAGAGATAGGAGGGGTGGAGAATAAATTTTATGTTCTCTACCAAGCCATCCAAGGTGTACTCTCAGTGGCAGGGTAATAGCATGAGAACAGATCCACCAAGGCTAGAGACAAAGCAATACTGGAAGAGCCTATGGGAAAAGGAGGTGTCACATAACAATGCTCAGTGGCTAGTGGACTTGAGAGCAGACCACAGCAACCTCCCTGAACAAGCCCGGTAACCATCACATTAGCAGACATTGGAAGACATCTCAAGTATGAAGTATGAAGAACTGGACAGCACCAGGTCCTGACATGATCCACACCTACTGACTAAGGATGCTGACTGCACTCCATGAGCGCCTGGCAGCACAAATGAACCAGGCAGGACAGTCCTGATCCTGAAGCACCCCCAGGCGTCTGCTAGAGGACCCAAGCTTGAAGGCCAAAGACTGCCCGCAGAGGGCAAGTGGGAAATATTGTGATCATTCAGAAACACACACATTACTCACACATTCACTAAAATACTGGTTTCAAATACTGGTTAGGGTTTGACCTGGTTTAGATGGTTGGCATTAATCCTCGACCAACTCCAACAAGTACAGTTAGAATTGCAGGTAGTATGATAATGGTCTCTATGGGCTCCTTTGTCTCAGATCTCAGAGAACTGCATTTAGTCATCATGTACATTAGCTAATTGGCTGACATGGACTGGTTTAATGTAATAATTGCAGGGTTTGCACCAGGAGGAGGGCTGTAAAGAGCTAGCCACAGCATGGTGCTAATTAACTCAACAGGAGTCCATCCCATTAATTTGTACAGTGAGTTTCACCTCCATTCTGTGCTGGCTGGAATCAGCTCAGGTACTACACAGAGCAGGTACAATGATGACGATGCAGACCTCAACTTAAGAAAATGCACACCAATACAGTATCTACAGAGGTACTGGGTAAAATTTGGGTTAAACGTTTAGTCAATAGATATCCCGATTGACAAAAATCAGAGAAGGAACTGGCAGAAAGTCCTGTTTTGATGATCTGTGCCACATTTACCCCTTTTTGATTGACACAAAGGAGGTGCTAGTTCTGGCCTGGTGCTAGTGCTGGTTCAGAGTTGGTTGAACTTACAAACCTTTTAAGGACCAGTTTGCTTTTTGCCAGGCTAGAGAGGCACCACGGAGCCACATTATTCACATTAGTCACTGTATGTAACTGCATTTGTCTCACCTTCACAGCAACACTAATGCCAAGCACAACAAAAATGGCAGCCCATGACATCTCTTTACAAGTGTTGCTTCTGGCTTAGAGCGATACTGGCATCCAAACACTACTGGTCCAACAGATTTATGCCTTTATGATTTAGCCTTTAGTTGTGAACTATCAACTACATTTGTATCAACTATGCTGCAGTTAAACAAATCAAATCAATAATACATTTTGTCAATCAAGACAATCCGGCCCCAAGCCTCAGATGTAAATGGTTCTGTCCTGTGCTGGGGTCAGTTTTCCTGGCTGTGAACATGCAAGGTTTGAAATGAGGCACTGGCTACAAACCAACCCTCAAACTGGCTTTGTGGAAAAGGGGTAAAGAGCTCACAGCTCATCAAGAGTATGTGGTTCTATGTCAAATGGGCAGTAGGAGGGGATGTGTATGTGGGTGTGATGGGAGCTATGATGAAAAATACAGCAAGTGCATCAGTGCAGACTAAAAACAGAACAAGACAGAGTGACCCACAGGGACGCTCTGCTACTCCCCTGATGTTACACAGCTTGTTGTTACTAGACACAGCTCCCAGGATGTGGTGAGTTTGTGAATCCTATGACTCAAAGTGAAGCATGGATGTGATTAAGAATGTTTCACTGAGGGCTCCTTCACCATCATGGTAGTTGGATGCTGTGGTTTGGATTGTATTGTGAAAGGTGTAATAGATTTTTTGTCCTGTCTCCGTAGACTGGCTGCTTCGCACTAACTGTGGATGTCTGCTCTCTGCTTCTTTGCTCATTATTAGTTATGAATAGGACACAGACACATCCTCAGAAGCTCTTAAGAGCAGACTGGATGTCTGAAAAATGCATGTCTGTGAGTGTGCGTGTGCACACGCACATGAAGACACACATATATACAGAGAGGATATGGTGAATTATTTAAGTATTATTTAGTAGTTTCATGATGACTCCAAAGCAGAGGGAAGAAGCATTAAACACGAGACGGCCTAGAGTTCTCTTCATTCTGACATGAAAGGTTGTAGTGCAGTTGAAACACTCATTTTATGAAAGGATAATTGTCATTTATCACAACTCTGATCTTTTTGTAGTTTTGACCTTTCCTTCTGTTACACTGTATTCACCACACTAATTAGATATGGAAAAGCAGCACATATTGCAACAAAAAAGTTACATTAAAAATATAGGCAGTTAGACAATTCGACATTTGTTAATGATGTTTGTTAATGACAGGCTAAATATGGTCAAAGTGTAACAAATTGGGGAATTTTGCCAACATTGGTACTGGACAGTGGCAGCTCATAAATAGGGCACTGGGGCACCGGCCCACCTGACTCAGATTATTTTTTTCTGATCCTTTAAAAAAGCCTGGATTGGTCCAATATTGATCCTCTGGATTGTTATTGGACCACCTCTAACACATATATATATACACATGCAGAGCTTGACATTAACTTTTTTGCTGCTTTTCCATGGCCACTAAGTATTAGTATATATGAAGTATTTTGTGGTTGTCACTAAAATGCACAACTTTTTCAAAGTAAATGTAAATGACAAATGTACACTCCCAAATCAAGACTACATAAACCACAGTTCATTATCAGATATTCAGGCCTGAATACATTATGTGTAAAAACCTCTTTTAAATTCAGTTTATTAAGACAAAGGCATAAAAAAGTAGCTTCTTATTGCAACCAGTAAAAGTAGTGCAGGTGTTTAGAACATTAATTGTTAATTATATGGTGCGTACAGTAGCCATGTAATTAAGACAGACCTCTGACTGTGCAATGCACCAGCATCTGCATGTAGTGTTGCAGTATCACATTGTGATTAATTTATTATTTAAGTTGCCTTTTAAGAAGACAAAAATTTTAAATATGTGTATAAAATTCAACCTTCCAAAGTGGCTAGTTGGAGTCACTGTTTTATACGCCACTGCTGACATCCACCCCATATGGCACATTAGCAGGTGTCAGTGGAGCATGCACACAGCAAAACATGATGGCAAGAACGCAAAGAGCTCATTTGTGTCCAAATCTACTGTGTGGTTGAGACCTAGATTTTTCTTGTGTTTTTGTTTTTCAGGGTTGAAACACTGTCTGTACTGTCCCTGAACGCAGGGCACCAAGCCTGCAGATGACATACAACTCAAGCTACAGTATGTCTTCTGGCGAGATTGTGAATGGTTGTGCTATTTAAGAGCCATAAACTGATAACTGACGGAGCTGGTGGATGTTAGAGACCTTGCGCTCCTTCACCTTCCGTTTGAGGATGCCCCACAGATGCTCAATAGGGT
>JAUBNQ010000015.1:566781-577087 GCA_032353495.1 Ctenopoma kingsleyae | reverse complement strand
ACAGATCTTCTCTGAGACACCAGAAGTCGTCCAACAAGGACCCGACTCAGCATCTGGCAGCTTCATCTGGATGCAAGCTGATCCTTCCATAGTCTGAAAATGACCTGATCAGGAATGGTCCTTGTAGATGGAGAGCAGCCGAGAAACAACTTTTTGTCTTTCTAGTTCTTCTCATATAAAAACTGAGATGGACATCAAAGCATTGCTGAAAAACTAATCAAATAGTGGCCTAAGACTTTGCCTTTGAGTAGAGACTATCCAAAAATGTGCAACACGACAGTACTGTGCAATTCATTGAAATGTCCTCAGTGATGGTTGGTGGTTGGTGTGCTTGTTGAAATTAAAAACCTGCAGAAGGAAGAGTCAATGAAGGGTATATGAGTGACTTTGTTTGAAGCATACTGACTCCTTTAGTGTTTCAACTTTGATTTCATTCTATAGAGTCACACACAGCTAGATCAGCATCCTCACCTCTAGCATTGTTGCTATTGTCAGCTCAACCTTTAGCAATTTTCGTCCACCTATAGCACTTCCCAGTGCTTTGTTCTTATATAACCATCTACTCAGCTATGCATGTTCATGTTTGGATGCTCTTATGCTGCAAACATCCTTCCCCTTCCATGTAAAAAAGTTATCTTATTGTGCTACAAGATGTGTAGAAGATGGGGACAGAGAACAATTTATGGGAAGGAGCAAGGGAGCTGAGGAGCACTCAAACATGGCATATGATTAAGCTCTGGAATGTGTCTCAGTAGTCTGAGTTGTGTTTTAATTGTACTTTTCCTTAAGTATAATGAATATTTAAATCACTGTTTAAGTGATACAATGATGGCAGGGTTGGTTGGGAGGTTATTTTCTACTGGTCACAATTTCAAATTAGCTTAAAGAAGGAGAATATAATATCAGTGATTTATCAATTATCTTTTTTGTCCCATAAGACTGTTCACATACAATCTAAATCCTTAGGACAATTAGCCTTATTTCTAATTTTTTTGCTCCTTTTGGACCCAAAACGTTATTTCACTATTACTGTTAACTTATTAAAATATAATGACAGATGCACACTTATAGCTTAGTGTTATTAAATCTTTAAATTAATTTAAAGGTACATTTTCTCAAAAAAAATAAATCATGTAGTAAATGTAATAAATGAAATTAAAGAAATGTGTAAAGAAATCACTTAGTGGGTCCATTCCAATAAACACAAATATGCAAAATGTTCAAGTAGTTGAGGGTGCATAGGTGTGTATTACATGTGATATATTGCTGGTAATAGGCATAGTGCCCATTCCATCAGCTCTGACATAATCATATTTGTGCTACAGCCAACTGGACTGGATTGGCACAGCAGACTGTGGTGAATTGTGGAATAGACCTATCTCTGAATACAACAAGTATACATCAAATGTGGGTTATGTGCACTGTGGGTTGGCATTGCTTCTGACTTGGGACATACTTGTACTTGGCTACTACAAGTAAATTGTGAAAGTGCACAATACTGCAAGTGTGTGTATTGGGATAAACCCAATACCTGCCCACTGTGAAGGGATCATAGAGTATTCTAACTCACCATCATGGCTGACTTCAGTTATACTGGTACACTATCAATGTAGCACTCTGTTGAGCCTTTGAGGGCATCTGCACATGTAACACAGAATGAATGTATTTAGGTTATATGAAGGTTTGTTCATGGCACTGCACCAAACTCAGGGAATATAAAACACTTCAATCAACCTGGAATGAATAAACAAAACCAGAATGACTAGAAGCATCATGGGATCATGTTGCAGGGAGAACATCTCTTCCAGGACTGCATCTTAGCACTGCACTAGTCAAAACTAAATAGAACAGTCTTAAACGTTCAACAAAGACTGAATATGCTTGTTTTATATCTTAGCTAGTGTCACACAAGACTACTGGTATATTGGTATTCTGGGATGTATGTAGCTTAGCTTAGCATAAAGTATGGATATAGGTGGAAAATTGGTAGCTTGAAAATGGCTAGTTTATGCTGCCTTCACACAATGTCAGCAGAAGAGGGATAGTAGGAAAACTGTGTTGTCTGGTAGCTATAATGTTTAACACCAGATAATAGCTTTATTGTCACACTGTAAAAATCCTGAATTAGCTATTCAATTATTTCAGCTGGATTTCTGTTCATTTCAGATTTTATTTTGATGTAACTGCCAATGATGCCTTTGCGTCCATTTTGACACTGGCTTATCTGTAGGTCTTTCTCTGACATTTCTGATATCTTTAACTCTTTAACTTGATATCTATACAATTCAAATTTACAAGGCAACATAAACACTTTTCTTCATTCTTTTGCTCGTAATTAATAGCCAAACCTGTATTTTTCAGAACTTAATTAGGAGCAGCAACCACCCATTACACTGTATGAGGTTAACTAGCAAGCAAGACACCAATATTTGGTCTGTACATTTGATGTCGATCTTCTCATTTGATGTGATTTGGCAGCAGACTTATTTCTTAAGGTTTGTGATATACTTCTAACTGTAGGCTAACATCATATCTGAGATGGTACCACTTCAGCACACATGATAGTGTAGTTCCTGTGTCTGTGTGTGCCTTACAGAATCTATTATATAGTACTTACTGTACACAGTGTAGCCTAACAACAGATACCTTCTCTGGCTCATTGTCTTTTGTCTTTTTGGACACGGACAAAACCTTTTTCATGTGTTTTCTTTGCTCTTCACTTCCATGACTCCATCTCACTGTCTTTTTGTGTATGTGTTTCTGGCTTGGATTACTTTCTCTGGGGTGGATAATGACTCAGATTTGCCAAATAATACTTGTAAGTGCCAGTAGATATTTTCTGTCTGGGTGCAGTCCAGAATACATACTTGGCAATTACTTGCCCCTTCGACTTTTCTGCAGTGTACTGTTTTCCTCTCCATCACTGGAACCTTTAAATGCCACTCCTCTTCTTTCTTTCCTTATGTATTCATTGAGCCTATCACTGTTCGTTGACTATTGACTCTATCTAATACTGTAATGGAAGCACCCTCATGCCTGTAATAAACATGTTTTTTAATATGCAACATGGGGCAAAAACTCATTTGACAGGCACCTTGATATGTTAGATTTCTGATTGGCTCATTTGAAAGCTTTTTGCAATGATGGGCTACTACTACTACTACTTTAACCACTGACCCTATACTGTATGTATGCAATTTAAGGTGCATTTGGGGAGGAGTCTTCTATGGTTGTATTATCTTGGTTGATGAACAATTGATGTGAGCAATGGATAACTACAAATCATTTTAGATCCATTGGGTGTTGGACTGATGGTCATTCACATTATGGCCCTGCTGACTTTTACTGCAATTACAGTCAACACCAGAACTGATTCTCAAAAACCTGGGCTTGATGTGTAAATCATATTGCATATAATTAATATACAGTAGTTAGTAGGAAATGTACATTACTTCCCTTATAGGATCATACTTGTGTTTATTTGCTTATACAATATAGTATAGATCACACATTTTACTGCTGGTCAATGTGATTTTCAGTCTTCTTAATAGTTTCAATTTCACACACTGAGAATTAACATGTCTCAATGTAGAGTTGTCCTGATCTAGAACCACCACAGTACACATAATGGTTCTGCATCTCTGCTTCTAAGAACTTGGTCATTTCAGTCTCTGAGCAGCAGTTTGTAAATCAAATTTCTATTAATATTTTAAACAGTAACCAACAGAACTAAACAAAACAAAAGGCAGGAAGATAGAAAAAAGGAATAATATTATACAAATACATGAAGGGGTACAAACTGGTGGGCAGAGGCAGGTGCCCCAATCCACTGATCTACATGAGGCTGGACATGGCTACAACGTCTATGTGGTGTCAAAATCTTTAACACCTGAAATGACCCACAGTGGTTGGGATTACAAGAGGTATCTTTGATGTTTTTCTGTGTTGGGAAAGGATCAAGGTTAGGGCAGGCCTTCCTCCACATCCTATGTAATGGTTCATACGAAGCTTTGCGAAAATACTGATAGGGTACCAAAATTATACCTTTATTCCAAAGTTATTGTTTCCCATAAACAGTGCCATAGGATGCCATGAGCTTTAAAAGTTGACCTAATCTAGAAATTATCTAGAGGATAATGATGTTTGAAAAGTATTTTGATCTCCTGAAATGTACACAGGTCTTCATCGATTCAGGCTTCCATCAACACAGGAGTGAGTATCACTGTTGATTTGGAACAACAGAGAATTAGGCCTACCTTCTAATAAGTCCATGATTATGAAATAAGAGAGACTAGGATAAAAGGTGACATTGCTTGAGCGATGTTTTGCAAAACATGTTTTTAAGTCTCCAATCATGTACAATGCTGTCCTCAAGAGGGTGCCAAAAGACAAAAGCTTAAGGGGTGAACCAGGAATTAGTGGACAGAGAATAAGTGTCCAAGAATAAAATTTAAAAAAAAAAATATTAAAATTAATTAAAAACTAAAATCTAAAATTAGGTACAGAGAGCACACCATCAGTTGATCCTTTCAGGCAAGAACACCTTATGTTCCAAATAATACATAAAAGTGTAAGACAGTAAGAATGGCATATAACAGGGGTAGGCAATTCTGCTGCTTTGCTTATTTTTCAACTAATCCTGCTCTACCCATTACTACTAAACACACCTAATCCAGACAATCAGCTGTGAAGAGGGAAGGGAGAGTTGAAAACCAAGCAGAGTAGTGGTCTCCATGAACATATATATCTGTGGTAAATGTCACGTAAAAGAAAATATTTTAACATTATTTCCATAACAGATTTCTTGAGCAGCTTGTTGACTGAAATTACCACATTCCAGGAGTGAGGGGTGCACATCATTCATGGCAGCATTCATTATTTGTCATTGGCATTTTTGCTGAATGTTATTGCTGTGCATCTTGAGGAACTAAATGACTAATAACAGCCTTAGTAGGAAAAACAGTTTAAAAAAATGCATTAAAAAACACAATTATCAGTAGTAATGTTTATGACTTCGCATAACAGTAGTAACAGACCCTCAGCTAAATAGCTGTGAGAGCCAATGTTTTATTAAAGACAATATATATAGACAAATATAAATGATATTATGTTATTTATTTATTTATTTCAGTTATTTTCAATCATGTGGACATACTTTTAGTGCATATTATACACTGTGTTTACATGCACTTCATTAACCAGCTCACTCAGAGAAACCAGGTGGGTAATCGGGGAATGAGTTCACTTGCACTAAAGAAACCTGGATACTGGATCTGCGTACACATCCAGCAGATCAATAATCTGATTTCTCCTCTACCTTGACATTATTTTGGAAGCATGGTTCACAGATTTTAACTGACCCCTTTTTTTGATACGTGTTGTCACTTTGTGACTGACAGCGCTGTGTGAGAGACACACAGTCACAGCTCCTTTTTTACAGCATAAAAACTGTCTGAATTAAATTGAATTAAAGAAGTAAACCATGAAATTTGACTCATGTAAATGTCTACAAGCCACTTTGTGTTGGTTTCAGTTCAGCATCCAACTGCGTTTCTCTGCTAAAGGTAGTAGAGTGGTGGGTGTCTGCAGCCTTTGTCCTGCACATGTGCTCTTGTAAGTCGATTAGAAATCTGGTTACATGGCAGAATGACTGGAGTTCTCTTGGAGAAATCTACTTGGGGAAATCAAGTTTCTTTAATCCCCTACCTCAGTTACAGCAAGGTTTCCCATTTATATGATAGTTAAGAAATCAACTTACCAGAGAAACTTGAGTGCATGTAAACACACTGCTGTCAGTGTCAGCAGAATTCCTCTGGCAAACTAATGTTTACTAGGTTGTGGAATAGTTACATTAATTTATAGCTTATCAATAGGAAACATAAGTTTAACTGAGGTTAATTAAGTAGATGTTGGCTGAGGTGAAAGGAACCCAGTGTGATCTCCTCTCTGTGACACCCCCCTCTGTCTAAACAGGCCTATACACTGACACACAACTCCCTGCTCTCCAACCAACATATACTAAATTTCATGTCGGTGAGTCTTAACTAATGAGAGACGACTTGAAGTCTGTCAAGTGTTGTTTTCTGCCCCATGGTACACCTGCTGAAATATTATGTCCACTTACATACTGTTTCAAAGTAAACGTCTGGGGGCTTTCTCTCAGATGGTGCCATGCAACTGAGTTAGTTCAATTTCTGGAACTAAAGATTTTCTATGGGTTAATAAAGTGGGGTTATAGAGAAACATGATGGAATAGGTATTTGGTCAGTTTGATATTAAGGTGCTTTCCAATCATTATATTAGTTACAATATTATTTTCACAATTTTATGTGATTTACCAAAAATACTATTAATGAAACTACAAAAATATTCCATTACTGCATTAAAACAAGTCATTAGCTAGGTATTTTTAACTCACTGATTTTGGGTTTTGCCACACAGGCATTTCATAAAAAACACAGAGCTGGTTATGGAAGAGAAAAAACAGAAGCTAAGAACAACACAGTGCAAGTTGGAACAGAGGTGGAATTCAGCCGAATAAGTAAAGCTCTGACAAAAACTTCTGACATATCCTCAGTTTGCTCTTCCTTTGACAGCCCAATATCTTAGAAGAGTAATAGAAGGCAGCTACGCTATCTAGATAACCAAGAAATCTTTTATGCATGAGTACTGTAGGAGCCACACAGGGAACACAATGTGTTCATGGCACTCTGTCTTTAGGTTACGGTTGATCTTTCAGTGACAGAAACTATTATTGCACTAAAAGTGTCACATATTGCCAAATCATGTAAACTATCTGTCAGTGGAGTTAAAATGTGTCTTGTTTGTGACATTTGTAGGTAAATTTGTATCCAGGAGTTTGTACAAATTTGTGGCCCCTGTTTGCAGTGGTTCCCTTTAGCCCAGTAATTATCTAGTAAGGCTGAGGCTAGTCGTTTGGCAAGCACTGAGGAACAGGATGACCAACTTTAAATTATTGCAGTTTTGAAGATGAGTTCCAGGTGGGCTGGAATGCATTGGCTTGGAATTGTTAAATACTTGATATATATGTGAAAGTGAACATTTGTCTCTAACTCTAATCAGCTCCTTTGCCAGAAATGTCTGTCTAGCTAAAACCCCAATCAGTTGTCACAGCATCACGTAAGTAAGCACTAAGCAGCACAGTTTTATTGTTTTGTGATGAGACCTTTCCTGGCCAAGCTTGGAGTCATGATCTAGTATACTATAAGCAGCACCTCTGAGCTAATGCCCTGCTGGTCAAACATCCAGACTGTTAAAGGTCATACCACTGAACATGTCCAAAGCCTGTTTGCTTTTTGACCACTTTATATGCACATGTACATACATACATGTATATCAAGTATTTTAATGCTTTAACTGTACAGCATTATAATAATATATACTGTAAATATCTATGAATTAATACTTTGTTGTATTTTGTGATTGAGGGTTTACTGTCAATATGCCATTTCACCATTCTGTATAAACAATATCATCCCAGTGTATGATAACTTCTTCAAACAAGGTGTAGTGTCAGAGGCAAGGTGATTTCACCCTGGTGCATATGTAAAAGACCCAAGGTGTTATGGAAGACAAACAGCACTGACAGCATGAATTGGAGAAATGGGGATTGCTATGACATTTCAGTGGCTGGATGAAGCCAGGTTAAGAAGTAGATTTTTTGGCAGTCCAACCAGTTGTGTGCTATTATGCTTAATCTGACCATAGTCTTACTCTAACCTTGCCCCAGCTTGTGGTTCTCTTATATTACATACATTCAAGTCACCGGCTTAACTCCCCAGATATTCCAAAAAGAAATATATGGCAACCATTTCTAATTCTGTCAAGTCATTTTACAAAACTCATCACAATTCCACATGTTGCTGCAGAAAACTCAGTCTTTGAGCATAATAACCTCATGTCTTGAACGTGCCAAAAGCAAATTAATACAATACATTCCTTATTGTTTTTTTATTTTATTGTATTGTAGGTTTCTCAGTTCTGTGCAGATAAAGCGTCTTAAAGAAGGGCCAGCTTTACACCAATATGCACTGAAAAAAACAACAGGTAACACCTAAATGATTTAAGTAAATTGAACTTAACACAGTTACGTGTTAACTAACTAATAACTAATAGTTAAATCAACTTAACACATTTAATTTGTTCTAAGTATTTAGCTGGATAAACGAAACTGAGTTAAGTTCAATTTACTTAAATCATTTAGGTGTTACCTTTTGTTTTTTTCAGTGTAGAAGGGTTTCTGTAGAACTTAATAATTCCCCATCAAAATACTAAATCCATCTCAACCATAGCCTTACTGTTGTGTGGGTAAGTGTTAACTCCTTGACTTTCTTCTTTTGATAAATTTTTATTATGCTTAAGTCTATAAATCTGCAATTTTTACTGTGTACAGTCATGTTCCAAAGTTAGTTGTAATTGTATTTTTTTTTTTGTTTTTTGTTTTTTTTCTTTAAAAATCCAGTCCGATCGTAGTGGGTCTTAATATTATGGAAATACAACCTCAGATGAACAACAACATATAACATAATATATACAATAATAAATAATAATTTAAAAAATTAAAGTACCCTCTTACTGCTTCCATTGGATTTAAAGGGGTTCAAGCCAGATGTTGCTAATCAACAGCCCTTGATAAACTGATCATCAGCAGGTGTGCAGACATCTATAAAATTCAATTGTATTCAGTTTATATAGCACCATATTACCAAATCAAAAGTAATCTCAGGGCACTTTACAGTGCCTTGTATAATAAACTATATATAGAATGCAGAAAAGCCAACAATCCCTGCTGAGCAAGGAAAACTTCCTTTAATGGAGGACAACTTTAAAAGCAGAATTTCTGGTAGTTTGCTAGTCTGGAGCAGTGTGTAAGTTAACACAATGCCAATTGGGAACACTCGGTGAAGCAATTGTTGCTGCACATCAGTTTGGTAAGGGTTATAAAGCCATTTTCAAATAATTTGGAGTATAACAGTGAGAAAGTGAAAAGTTGCCAGTCTTGCCAGGAGTGGACATTCCTCCACATTAACCCCAAGCTCAGACTGTGTAATGCTCACATCTGACATCGCAGACCCTATAGACCTCACCAAGCATGTTAAACGCCGTGACAGCACAATGAGAAGAAGAGTGAAAAAGTATAGTTTGTTTGGAATGGGTGCCAGGAGAAAGCCTCTTATGTCTAAAAACAACATGAAAGCTTGACTGAGGTTTGCAAATCTGTAACTGAACAAATCACAAGACCTCTGGAATGATGTCCTAAAGGGAGATGAGACCTATAAGACATGTTTGGCCTTAATGTCCAGAGTTGTGTTTAGCAAAAACTAAATAATATACACTATCAAGTATGGAGGTAGAGGAGTGATAATTTGGGCTTGTTTTGCAGCCACAGGACCTGGGCACCTAGCAAACATTGTGTTGACTATGAACTCCTCTCTATACCACAGTATTCTAGAGGCAAATGTCCAGTAATCGCTAATCTGTCTGGTTGTTTGGTTGATATTGGGTCGTGCAACAGGACAATGATCCGAAGCGCACAAGTAAATCTAAATCAGAATGGCTGAATAATCAAAGAATTTTTTAATTTTTTTATTTTGGCTTTGTCAAAGTCCAGACCTTTAGAGAGCTGTGCATAAGCAAATGCCCAAAAACTTCAATGAACTGAAGCAATGTTGTAAAGAAGAATGGGTCAAAATTGATTCATACAGGGAACAGTTTCTTAAAGCTAGTGCAGTTAAAGGTAGATCTTCAAGCTAGTAATGCCCACACAGTGAAATAAGTTATATGTTGTTTGTCTGAGGTTGTATTTGACTAATATTAAGACCCACTGATCAAAAATCTATTGTGTATTTACATAAAAAACTGAATAAAATAAAAAGAGGGGGTATTAACTTTGGAACATGACTATATCAGACAGTCTAACAGTGTCAGTCTCTTGCAGATCGTCAGTAGCCTTCTGCCACAGTGCCGTTCCTCATACCCTCCCCACAGCTGACAATTTGGGTGTCCTCACCTCTGTTCACAGGTAACACTAACAATACAGTCAGTGAGCTGCCAACAGCCTCCACAAACTAGAGAGGTATTTTATTTCTCCAATTTTCACCACAGGTTTCTCCGCTCCGCTCCACTCATTGACAGCTATCCATCCATACCATTAATAATTAATTGTCCTCTCTGGAGTGCTGGAGCCTATCCCAGCAGTCACTGGGAAATCAGAATCAGAATCAGAATCAGAAATACTTTATTAATCCCTGAGGAAATTATGAAGTCTCAGTTGCTCTTGACAGTA
>JAUBNQ010000015.1:519169-531864 GCA_032353495.1 Ctenopoma kingsleyae | reverse complement strand
TTCCTCTCCACTGTTGCCTAGTGCTTGCTCAAATGGGACTGTTGGGTTTTCTACAAATATTTTGTGTAAGGTCATAAGCCTTACACTGTAAAGTGCCTTGAGATGAGTTATGTTGTGATTTGGCGCTATACAAGTAAAATTGAATTGAATTGAATTGAATTACTGGTACTCAAAGCGCTTTACACTGCTTCTCATTCACACATTTGCACACACAAGCACACACTCACACCGATGGCAGAGCTGCTATGCAGCTGGCCTGACTCACCGGGAGCAGTTTGGGGTTCATTCCCCCTGGTGGAGCCAGGAATTGAACCACTGATCTCATGATTGGCAAACAACTGCTCTACCTCCTGAGCCACAGCCACCCCATGTAATGTACCTGATTCAAGTGATTATATCACAGAAGAACATTTGCAACCACAATAGCAGGATTGGGTGTATAGCAATGACAGATAATGCCACAGTCAAACTTTGCCTATCATCAAATGTTTTAAATGTGAGAAATAGTAGGTGGAGACTTAATTCCTCCTTATTTCAAGACCCAGATAAATGTAAGTCAGATAAAAGTCAGTTAAAAACTGGGGGACAGGAGGATGGTATACAATAACATATAGAACTGGTTTTCTAGTTTGGGAGTGAAAGGCTAAGGGCGTTTTCACACATATGTTTGCTCTGGTCCAAATCACTGAGTTTCCATTGAGTTTGGAAGCTTTCTTTCTTTCATTTCAAGCGTCACCAAATTCCGTGAGAACGTCCTCTCTACACAGGGTCTTTTCAGGCTCTTGGCATAAGTGAACTAGGCGTTTGCCTAGGGCGCCACTTGCTGGAGAAAAAGGCAAATATTGTCAGTCGCATGTTTTTGAGCTTGTTTTCTGAAGTGTAGTTACTTATTTGGGCTTTTCTCCTTGTATGAACCCCTCATGATTCTCTCCACAATAAAGTGAAACAAGATAGTTTGCCCTTTTACAACCATGATCCATCCACAACCCCTGGTTCCTTGGGGTTAATAACCGGTTTATTACGGGGCGCCAAACCGTAATCTCACCTAGGGCACCAAAATGGGTCGCGCCAGCTCTGTCTCTGCATAATGGTCAGATGTGATATTGATGTGATAAATATGATATTTCTTGAACTTGTGTCATTTGTTTATAAGTTGTATAAGAGCCTGCTGATAATGTGGTCAGAACAGAGAAGTGTCTGTTCACTCTCACTGTCTGAGTCCTGCAGGTTAAAATGTCTAAAGATGAGCCACATTACTGTTCAAATCAAATTAACACATCTCTTCAACATCAGGCAAGGCTGTATGGTGGTGAATTCTGAAAATCCTCTGAAATCCTCTCCTTACCAGTTGCTTGTAAATAAATTTGAGAAGGGTCCAAAACGTGTCTTGTATATTTAATATGTGCTTTCTAATTAATTTCTCAAGTTTAATTACCAATGAAGATAATGTTATACTAATTTAATAACTTGTAGTGACAATCTGTTGCCACAGGTACTATAGTCAATTGTTTCAATAGTTTTAGCAACCTCTGTTGACTGAAGGACAGATAAGAAAGTTGATTAAAATGAAACCAAAGTCTGCACAACCTGTTGTTCCTCAAAGATTGGTGCCAGTCTCTTCTTAATCTTGTCATTTAGTCCAACAATCATTTAAGTGTGACAAATATGCAAAAAAATAATCAGCAAGGTGGTTTGTAATGCAACTTATCCATGTGAATATTTAATGTCCATCTAGAAAGAATTTAGCTCTGAAAAATGTCATGTTATTTCCTCACCCATGGCTTGCTATTAGGTTATTACATTAAAATAAATAAATCTACAATTATGAATATACATTTCAATAAATATGCTGTGAAAGATTAACAGCTGATATATATTGGTGCAGCAGCTGCCTAAATAGCTGTGGGATGGTTTTACTGTGCAATCAGTTACGATACAGCTTCGGTAAATTCATGTTGGCAGTGAGCCTGAAGTAAATCAGTTGTATTCCAATGGGACTAGACATTCATTAAAATGATGGAGGGCAGGGGAACACATATCAAAGGCTGCTGTCATGCTCACTGTCGTACACTTCCTTAACTTCCCTGTTTCCTTTGTTTACCTTGGAGTACGCCAGTGAATTCCCCATTTCAAACACATTTTACTGTATCAACTTGAAATCATTCAAGAAATAATTGCCCAAGAGAATGCTTAATAAACAAAACTAACCAAACATCAATTACTGAGTTAAAAAACATTTATTTGTATTTTGTAATTTTTTATAATAAACAAAGAAAACAACACTTCTGTACAGCATGCTACTGAATCTGTGTGTGCCAAAAAAGGTGTAGAATGGTGAGAAATAGAGAGCACTGACAGCAAAAAAGAATTAAAGCTGGTTAAGTTAAAGATAGAATATGATTGCTTTTACACTTGGTTGGTTGGATTTTTAGTTTGGTGCAATTCTGAAAAAAAACGTTAGCTTAATGCTACAATGCTAACCATGTCGATATCTTTGCAACTATAACTTTAATCGATATGAAACTTGGCAGAGCATTTCTCCACACCACCAGTATCAATATCATTTCATTTGGATTGGAGGGATGTGCATACTGTAAAAGTTTAAATGTTGATGCAATGTTATTAATAAAAGTTTTGTATTTCTATTTAAAAGAATTTTCATGTTAAAGGCATGAAAAAAAATCTGTGATGTACCTGACACTGGGCTACTCAAGTGAGAATATTTTCAGAATTTTCTGATCAATTTTCAATTTTTGGTGAATTTTTAAAGACCATTTTGTCTGAGACCTTCATGCTGCTACTCCATTCTACCACTGGAAGGAAGATGACAATGGCACTCACAGACTTAAAAAACATCCGCAACATGGGTGTGTGGCCTTTAAGTGGTGTTTCATATTGGCAACAATTCCTTTGTAAAGGGGTTGGTAATAGTTGCAAAGGGAAAAACACAGATTTGGTTCAAATGTATAGTATGATTTCCTCGGGGTGTGTGGTGACATCACTTCCGGTTTAGCGGTATGAGGCAACGTCACTTCCAGTTTACAACACCAAGAAACTGTACTACTATTTACTGTGTAAATGTTGTTTGGTTATAAGAGACAGAAAGTTTTGTATTGTTTAATTTGCAGTTTTTACCACATACACACATTGTTGTTTTAATGCAAGAGACAATAAAAGGCCAAATTCAGAGGTTCTAAACCCTGTAGGAGAACAATCTTTTTAGATGTACACTTTGAGAGGGATTTCGAGGAGCGCAGGGCGACGTGTGCCACAGTTGCTTGGACCCCTTTCATAACTGCCCGCAGTTCTAGTTAATACTTACATTTAGAAATTTCTTTAATACCATATTTACCTTTGGTATTACTTTGTTGTTACTGTATTAATCACATTGTCCTATTTTTTTGTATTGTGCTCTATTTTGTTACTGATATTCTATCAAGATTCAAGAAGTTTTTATTGTCATAATACATTACACATAACAAAATTTCAATCGGTGACTCTCAGCTTCGGAGAGGCAAAGAAAATGGCTCACAAAAGAATACAACAATCAGTGTATAAAGTGATCCCAAGTGATTTATCAGCTTGTACAGGCTGATTATCAGCACTAAATTGCACAGCAGCAGTCCTGGAGATGGAGTGCAGAATGTCTAGTATGTCATGATTGTGTGAATGTGGCTGCAGTGTGGGGGGGTGGTTGTGAGAGAGTGTGTTTGCAGGGGAAGATGGATTTGACAGCCCTGGGGAAGAAGCTGTTCCTCAGTATGGCCATATGAGTCTTTATGTTCCTGTACCGTTTCCCAGAGGGAAGTCCATTTCCTGGGTGGGTGGGGTCCATAGCAATACATCTGGCCCTCCTCTGGAGCCGGCCAGCATATATCGAGTCCAGATCTGGCAGAGGACTGCCCACAATCCCCTGTGCTGTTCTCACCACCCGGGACAGGTCCTTTCAGGTCACACTCCTGTGTGAAGATGTGTGAAGAAAAGGGCTGGGCTGAGCACACAGTGTTCAGGACCAGTGTGGATGACGTGCAGTTCCCTATTCTCACCACCTGAGGTCTGTTGGTGAGAAAGTCTTTAATCCAAAGACACAGCAATGTAGACAGTCCCAGGTTGTTCACCTTTAGTGCCAGCTTGTCTGGAATTACCGTGTTAAAAGCCGAACTGAAGTCAACAAACAGCATCCTAACGTAAGTGTTGGGATGCTGCAGGTGGGACAAGGCTGTGTGAAGTGCCATGGAAAGCACTTCATAATCACTGGGGTCAGAGCCACGGGGCAGTAGTCGCTGAGGCAGGAGATAGCTGAAGACTTAGGCACAGGCACAATAATTGAGGATTTAAGACACACAGGAACCTTGGCAAGCTGCAGGGACAGGTTAAAGATGTCCAGAAAAACACCAGCCAGCTGGTCAGCACATGCTGAGTCCGACCCAACACCTTATCAGCGCCTGCAGCTTTGTTGGAGTTTATCCTCCTCATAGCAGAACTGACCTGATGCAGCTGCAAGATGAGAGGTTGTTGTTGCTCTCCAGGCAGGGCAAGCTGCACCGTCTCTCTGCCACCAGGAGTCTCAAAGCGTGCAAAGGAGCAGTTAAGGGTGTTGGGGAGAGAGGGTCGTGGCTGGCCAGCTGGACCCTATGCTTGTTATGGTTCTGATGCCCCTCCACATATTTTGTGGGTTGTTGTTGTCGAAGTGTTCCTCAATGCGTTGTTTATACCTGTGTTTGGCCAGCTGGATGCCCTTTTTCAGGTCATCCGGGCTCTGCTGTATGCCAACCTGTGACCTGACCTGTAGGCAGCATTGCGGGCTTTGAGCAGGGGGCGCACTGAGCTATCCAGACAGGGTTTCTGGTTTGGAAAAACCCTAGTCTTTGTGGGTAGGACAGCATCAGTGCAGAACTGTACATAGGACAGCACAGATGACATGTATCCCTCCAGATCTGTGCCATCTTTGAACAC
Source organism: Ctenopoma kingsleyae (assembly GCA_032353495.1). Lineage (NCBI taxonomy): Eukaryota > Metazoa > Chordata > Actinopteri > Anabantiformes > Anabantidae > Ctenopoma > Ctenopoma kingsleyae. Next base: position 526,908 of record JAUBNQ010000015.1, on the reverse strand, counting down.
CCCCCAGTCAGTGTGATCAAAACAGTCCTGTAATGCTGAAGAAGCTGCCTCAGTCCATACCTGCACTGTCTTGATAGTTGGTCTTGACCTACAGATCTGAGGTTTGTAGGTTGGGATCAGCTCCACAGAGATGTGGTCTGACATGCCAAGATGTGGTGCTGCTGTGGCCTTGTACACTCCCTGGAAGTTGCAGTAGACCTGATTAAGTGTGCTGTTGTCTCTGGTTGCAAAGTCTATGAACCTGTGGAATTTGGGAAGCACTGCTTTTAGTTCCACATGATTAAAGTCCCCAGCAACAATCACGGCTGCCTCTGGATTAGCATTCATCTGCCTACTGATCAGGCAGTATAGCTCCTCCAGTGCTAACTTAGCATTAGCCCGCGGTGGAATGTAGGTAGCCACAATAAGAATGGAGCTGAGTTCTCTCACCATTTTGAATGGTCTGCATTTCACTGCCAGATATTCCAGGTCAGGGGAGCAGTGTGTTCCGATAATGTTCGTTGCTGTGCACCAGGAGTTATGAACGTACAGCACCAGACCTCCGCCTCTGCTCTTAGCAGAGGCTGCAGTCCTGTCTGTTCGGAACAAAGCGCGGAAAATGCAGAGAAAGTCCTGCCTCCCAGTGTCCAAAAGTTCAGCCCTACTGTATGTGAGGGTCAGTAGCTGAACAGGCACAAAAAATACACACAGAAACATAAATAGAAAAACTGAGAACTGAGAGCCCCGGACCACTGCATCCACACGCACTGCCATCTTGCTGAAATAATGTTAGAGAATAATTATGTTGCCATAACAAATGAATTTCCCCCTTATCTTATCTTATCTTATCTTATCTTATCTTATCTTATCTTATCTTATCTTATGCCCAAAAAATAGATCACAGCTATCCCTACTGCCCCAGTGTCGACCCTATTACTTGAAATCTGCTCCAGGGACATTAGTGTGAGTTTCATTAGGGATTCAGGGATGTTACTCCACAGCAACCTTTGTAGCAAAAGAAATCTGATAACAAAATGATATTAGGCAAACTACCCGAGGGACTTCTAATCATTGTTAAAATGATAAAACGATATGACACTTTCAAAGTCTGTAAGAGAATGCAACCTGATGAATATGTTTCCCAAAGGCAAAAGACCTACCTACATAATTAAGGGTCATTGTCAACACACCTGGAGACAATGAAGGGTATTGCTTAACTTAGTACAAGGGTGGGACAAAAAGGCCTCATTCAGTAGATTAGCCCTGACTTAATAAAAAAGAATTATGCCTTTTCCTTTGAGCAATCTAAACTTAGATATAAATAAGGTACCTCAGAAATATCGACTCACTCTCACTCTTCAAATCCAAACTGAAAACCCACCTGTTTAAGACTGCGTTCTCTCCTTGATTATATCTGACTTTTCATTTACTTATTTATGTATGCTTATGCTTTTCTCTCTAGTTCTTTTTTCCTCTGTTGTTCATTGTAAGATGTCCTTGAGTGTCAAAAAAGGCACCTTTAAATGAAATGTATTATTATTATTATTATAAATAAGGTACCTATTTTCTTTTCTCTCTCCTGCATAAATCCCTATTGCCAGAACCTTCACATGAAAGACATAAAATTATGATTTTTCTTGATTCATTGTAATTATTCTAAAAGTAGTTTAGTATGAGATGAGTGAGCTTTTATGGAAGTGAATTTAGTAAAATCAATCAATCACTGCCATCTGACTAGATTTTCGAGAAGGAACGGTAGCTCTAGTGACTCCACTAGCCATCTGAAATTACAGTGGTGCTTTGCTCTCCTCTTTCCTCCTCTAACCCCCATCTTTTTCATGTTTCCCACCACTTCAATTGCTCCAACCTCTGCAAGCATTCACCAGCTGCTAGATTAGAATTTGTTTCCTCACAAACCATTGATCATTGGCCTATTACTAGGCAAATGACAGTTAATTATCCACTACATTAACCACCAGGACCTGGGGACCCACTCCCTGTGCCATCAGTCAACATGATGAATGTGGCAAGTTCAGTAATGCTCAGCTATTCCCTCGTCTGCCTGTCATGCTGAGAACAACCCCTGCTGGGTGCTGATGTGAACTGTAGCAGCTGGGGAAGGAGATACAATTTAGGGTGGCAGATGTAGTTAGACTTGTACGTTCAATTTAGACCCCCCTTCATCTGCGGTCAGTGATTAAACAACTTCAGGGGCAAAATTATTTCAATTACTGCAAGCATAACCTGGGAATTGTCCCTGGAATAAGTTTTTCCTCTGTGAGAGCCCTGACTTGCTATCAGTTTTCATCTACACCTGGACTGATATCCTAATGATGAATTATGGCCTGCTTTCTGAGAGACTGCCAACCGTAAAGAGGAAATTCTGCTGAACGGTCAGCCTGCTAAGCGACAGTGTTGTACAGTACCTCAGAGTGGTAATTAGATCCTACAAGCTCAGTGAAAAGACAGACCATTACACACCACACATCCCCATTTAATTAGAATGCATTAACAAATGTTTTGAAACATCTCGATTTTTCAAAAACAAATCCTAACCCATCCCAAAATATAATCTCTAAATTCCCTTTCTTGACCTCTTCAGTACAAGAGGGCCCTAAATAGGGTCCTAAGTGAATTTGGACAGAGGTAGAAAAAATAGGCCTCATGAGGAAGGGGCTAAGCAATCCATAATTTACATATATGTTAAAATCTTTCAAAAGGTTTTTCAGAACATGTACTCTAAACAATATAACTAGTCATGTTTTCATCACAGTTTTTTGGCAGTGCTGTGTTTAGAAAGTTGAAAAAGCCTGCATGGGCCAGTTGTGCAGGTGTTCCCTTACCCACCAGCAATCCCAAATTGCTTGCCAGGCTAGCACACTAGGCCAACAAACATGCACAAACCCTTGAGTAATTAGGGGCTACTTTACTTTACATTTACTTGAGAGGGGTAGATTGTCCAAGAAATTGTGAGTACAGCTGACCAAATTGAAGCACTTTACTTTAAACAACAATACCAGTGTTGCGTGCAGCCTATAGTTGTATTGTGGCTTTGTCATAGAAAGTGAGTGAAAAGCAGATGTCTATTTTGAAAAAAACAAAACAACAACAACAAAGAAATACTGTATGCACTAGAATCAAGAAACCTACTTGATAAACTACTCACTTTTTCAGAATTTTAAATTGAAAACACTGCTGTATATGTTATTAATAATAATGACATACTTTATTGGGGGGATATTGTTCTTGGACAGCTGCCAGACAGTATTCGTCAGCATTACTTTGAGGCTTTGGTGTCTTGTCCAAAGGAGGAACTGGGAATTGAACCACTGACCCTGTGGTTTGTAGACAACTGCTCTACCAATGAACTACTGCCATTTCTACTGCACAAGTATGCCAGTTTTATAAACATGCCTTTTTTTCAGGAGTAGTAAACAAATTCTATGATAAGATCAAAACAGGTCAGTTTGCCTCTCAGTACTTTCTGATTTCCCTGCTGTGTCCCTATCACATAACACATTTCAGCCTCAAGTGCCCATTGATTTCCATTAAACAATTTTACAATAACAATTACACAAAACAGCTGACAAAACATTGCATTTAAAACACATAAAATATTTTCAGTATTACAAAAATAAAATACTGCATTTGTTGAGGACTACTTTCCTTTTGATTCTACACTTGGTACTTTTGTGAGTATTCTGTCAGTATCTACCTAGGTTTGTAATTTTTTCTACTTTTCCAAACAAATGGTAACTAACATGTAATACATTAGCTTAGTCTGGGTGGGTTCATGAGTGTGTCTTTGCTATCAATTGACACGAACACTAACAGAGCTTACATTATTAACCTTCTCCCCAAATCATGAAGGCTGCTTTAAAAATGCAAGCAAAACAATATAGCTATAGAGGATCTGTTTTTTATCCATGAAATGGCATCCCTTCTTTGAGCTTTTGGGAAACAATACAAAGGCACTACACTCTTGACCTCTCTTGCAAAAATGCGACTGCCTCACCACCCCCTCATCAGGACAATTAAGTACTGAATTGAAATGGACCTCTACTATGTGTGACCCTCCTTGAGACTTGATCACTCTTGATTACAATAGCCTAGTCTGACCTGGCATTTTTCAGATATATGAAAGGCTCAGTTTAATGATAGCTGCTCCAGAGCACACATATCTGTGAGCTTTGGCATTATTGGTGAGGTAATTGCTAGATGTGTGAAGAGATTTGTGGTGTTGGAAGTTTAATGGCAGTAAAGTTCCCAAGCATATCATAAAAATTATAGGGTGTGTTCAGAGCTTTTAACATCATTGTGTCATCTCATTAAACTACAAACTGAGGAGGAAGCTGCAAGGTTGACACATTTTTTCTCATAAAGGTTAAAATGGACAACAATATAACAAAAGATGAAGAATTTAAGATGGAAAACATTACACTTATTCCACTTTAGCGGAAGAATATGCAAGAATGTACCAAACAACATTTGTTGTGGTTTGTCAAATCAAATATTCAGTGTGATTCATGTTAATTATTAATGTTTATAATGTTAATTATATCAACCACTACGTTTGAGGTGGACCCACCAGAGACAGCCAGACCCCATCCAGAAACCAACAACAGCCCCATTTTCACAGTGGAGGAGCACGAGGTGAGACGCACGCTGCAACCCACGGAAGGCAGCTTGACCTGACGGCATCTCCGTGTGCTGAAAGACTGTGCACACCAACTGACTGGGGTCTTCACCAGGATATTCAACCAGTCTCTGTCCCAGCCCACTGTGAAACCCCGCCTGAAATCCTCTGTCATAGTGCCTCTGGCCAAGAAACAGACCATCACCAGTCTCAGTGACTACAGGCCAGTTGCACTGACTTCGAGAAGCTTGTCAGGAACCACATCATGACATTCATTCCTCCCATGTTTGATCCGCACCAGTTTGCCTACAGAGCAAACAGGTCTATGGAAGACGCTGTGACCACTGTTCTCCACACTGTTCTGTCCCACCTGGAGCAGCAGGGGAGCTACACACGGCTGCTCTTCATAGACTTCAGCTCTGCATTTAATACTATCCTCCTCCACAAACTGATGACCAAACTGTCCACACTCCACCTGCCTTTGGATTAAGGACTTCCTGAGTGATCGCACTCAAAGGGTTAGAGTGGGCCCCCACTACTCCACACCCATCAGCCTCAGCACTGTGCTGTACTGAGCCCCCTGCTCTACACCCTCTACACCCATGACTGCACTCCTGCTCACCACAGTAACACCATTGTCAAGTTCGCTGACGATACCACGGTAGTAGGGCTCATCTCTGGGGGGGATGAGTCTCCCTACAGGGATGAGGTCCTCAACACAGCAAAGACCAAGGAGCTCATTGTGGACTTCAGGAAGAAGGCAGACAACATCCAGCCACTTATCATCAACGAGGACTGTGGGGAGAGGGTCTCAGACTTCCTGGGAGTCACCATCAGCGAGGACCTGACCTGGGGAACACACACTGCAGAGGTAGTGAAGAAGGCCCAAAAGAGACTTTACTTCCTGAGGGTTCTCAGGAAGAATGACATCCCTGAGAAACTGCTGGTGTCCTTCTACCGCTGCGCAGTAGAGTGTATCCTGGTCTACTGTCTCTGTGCATGGTTCTCCAGCTGCACAGTAGCACAGAGAAAAGAGCTCCACAGGGTCATTAAGGTCGCTCAGCAGATGTCCTCTCCCCACACTTGAAGAATTCTTCAAGACCCATCACACCCAGGACATGTACTGTTTAAATGCCTGCCCTAAGGCAAACGTTTTAGATCCATGAAGACTAAAACAAACAGACTAAGAAAGTTCTTCAGCCATCACCATGCTGAATGCTGCTAAGTGGTCAATCTGACCTACTGCACCTTTCATGTTTACAGTACAACTCAGTCTAATCAACCAATCTAACCAATACAGCTAAGGGACAAGTGCAATATGATGTACAGTCAGGGAAAAAATTATTTGAACCCCTGCTGATTTTGTAAGTTTGCCCACTAACAAAGAAGTGATCAGTCTATAAATTCAGTGGTAGGTTCATTTGAACAGTGAGAGACAGAACAATTTTTAAAATTCTTTTTAAAAAAGTGTTTCAAAAAAAGTTATAAATTAATTTGCATTTTCATGAAGGAAATAAGTATTTGATCCCCACTCCCAGTCAATGTCCTCAGCTGTCTCTGTTTTTCTGATTACGCCCAGCTCACCCTGATCACTCCCAGCTGCCCTCACTTACCTGTTAGTTTGCACTCCCTTATATTCTCCCCTCAATCAGTCTTGCCCTGCCGGGTTATCTGTTGTGTCCTGCTGTGTTTTCCGCTCTGCACCCTGTGAATCCCCTGCATTTCTCCTGTCCTGGTTTGTCAGGTTCCCTGTTGTCTCCTCTTGTTTGTTTCTGATCTGACTCTCTGTCTTCTATTTTTCTTGCATGTTCACGTGAGTAATTGGTTTGGTTCATTTATGTTTTATGTAATGTCCATGATGTAGACTCAGTTGTATGGGTAATTTAGTTCAGCCATCGTTAGTATAATTTGTTTGCCCCTGCCTAGTTAGTCTCCTGCTCTGATTTACATCCTGGTCTAGCTGTGTTTATTTGTTATGTTTTATCCTGATCTTTGCTTTTCTGGTTTAGTCCTTTAATGATCTCTCTCTGTGTATTCTTGCCTCCCTTGGGAGTGATTTTTAGTTACCCTATTCAGTTTGGTAATTGGTCCATCGTTTATTAAATTTCCTTTCTCAACTTACACTTCCTGCTTTTGAGTGCTTCATTGGGTCCGTCTGAACCCCAACCCTGACACTCAGTAGTTTGTATGGCCTGACAGGGCATGCTCCTTATGAGAGGACGGATGGTGTCCTGGGGTATCTCCTCCCAGATCCTGACCAGGGCATCACTGAGCTCCTGGACAGTCTGAGGTGCAACCTGGTGGCGTGAGATGGACCTAAACATGATGTCCCAGAGATGAGAGGATTTAGGTCAGGCAAGCATGGAGGCCAGTCAGTGGTATCAATTCCTTCATCCTCCAGGAACTGCCTGCATACTCTTGGCACATTATCATGCACCAGAAGGAACTCAGGACCCACTGCACCAGCAAAGGGTTTAACAACGGGTCTAAGGATTTAATTCCGATACCTAATGGCAGTCAGGGTGCCATCGTCTATCCTCTACAGGTCTGTGCATCCCGCCATGGATATGCCTCCCCAGACCAACACTGACCCACCACCAAACCGATCATGCTGAACAATGTTGCAGGCAGCATAACGTTCACTGCGACTTTTACAGACCCTTTCACGTCTGTCACATGAGCTCAGAGTGACAGCATCACCACGAACACGGGTGCGCCACAGGGGTGTGTACTCTTGCCACTGCTGTACACATGCTGGCATTTGCTCAGTCCAAAAGAAGCAAGAAGTGTGTTGTACTTGTATATGCATGTGACAAATAAAGAATCTTGATCTTAAACGTGTTCTCTTCTGTGAAAAGCACAGGGTGCCAGTGCTGGACCTGCCAATTCTGGTGTTCTCTGGCAAAGGCCAGTCGAGCTCCACGGTGCCAGGCAGTGAGCACAGGGCACACTAGAGGATGTCAGGCCCTCAGGCCACCTTCATGAAGTTTGTTTCTAATGGTTTGGTCAGAGACATTAACGCCAGTGGCCCACTGGAGGTCACTTACTAGGGCTCTGGCAGTACTCATCCTGTTCCTCCTTGCACAAAGGAGCAGATACTGGTCCTGCTGATGGGTTAAGGACC